>JAJLYQ010000040.1:0-368199 GCA_022984935.1 Hypoxylon sp. NC1633 | reverse complement strand
TTAAAATATAAAATTCCTTCCTTTTAAATTTAAAAAATGTTAAATAAAATTACTATTATTATTTATATTAATATAAATACTTTATTTTATATAGTTACCTTTTTTTTAAATGGTTTTAATTTTAAGTAATTTAAATTACTTTTAATTTATTAAAGAATTTAACATTTAATAATAAATTTAACTTTAAACTTATTTCGTAAATTTAAGTTTTTATTAATACTTTTATAATTTTTTTATACTTTTTTTTATTTTTACTTAAAATGTAAATATTAAATTAAGCTTTTTTTAATATTATAAGGTTTTTTATAATACTTTTAATAATATATAACTTATTAATTTATATTTTAATGTAATTTTAAATAAAGTTTTTTAATTACTTTTAATTTATTAATTTATTTAACGCTTTATTATTTATATAAACCTTTAATTTTTAAAATTTATCGTTAATTATATTTATTCGTATATATATATAATAATTTATACTTTTCGTTTTAATTAAATATAATAATAATTTTATAATAATAAAAGGTATTTATATAAAAAAACATTATTATATTATTTAATATTTTTTTAATTAACATTTTAATTTCTTAAGTTTAATTTTTAAAATTAAAAAAAACATTATTATATTATTTAACGTTTTTTTTTTAATTAATATTTTAATTTTTAGGTTTAATTTTTAAAACCGGTTTAAATTTAAACGAAATATTTATTTATTATTTTTTTTATAAAAAAAGATTAATATAACTTTATTAAAAAAGTTTATAATAATAAAAATTATAATAACGTTAACTTTTATTACTTTTATTATTTAAAAATAAAAGTTTTTAAACTTAAATGTAATTTTAATAGCTTTATATAATTATTTATAAAAATATACTTAAAGTAATTTAATTTTATAACGAATATATTATTATATTTTTTATATATACGTTATATTTTATTAACGTTTTTAATAATTTTAAACCGCTTTAAATAATAAAATACAATTAATTTATTATTTAATATTTTATTAAAGTTTTTTATTATAAAATAACTTTTCTATTTTAATTTTTATTTATTATTTTTTTTATTTTTTTTATTTTATTTAAATATACATTATTTTTTATATAATATTTATTATTTTTTTAACCTCGTTTTATTTAATAACATTATTTATATAGACCGTATTAATATCCGTAATATAAGTTTTAATATCGATAGTTTTTATTTTATTAAAAGTAGTATTTTTTTCGATAATTATAATTATAATTATTATTACCGTTATATAATTAACGATTAATCCGTTAATTTTTCTTTTAATAATTCCAGTTACTTTTATAACTTTTATTTTAATTATTCTTGTAATTATTAAAATATAACCGTTTTATTTAATTATTACTTTAATTAAACTTATTATTATAATAAATAATATTTTAATAAATTATTATTTACTTAAAAATGTTATAAATAAGCTTTTTATTAATAATTATATTTAAAGTTACCATTATTTAATTTTTTTTACCTTTTATTAATAACTTTATTTATTATTATTATTATTTATTTTAAATATAAACTAAGTATTTATTTAATATAATAAAAAAACTTAAAAATAACATTATATTTTTTAATAATAAATTTAAAAAATTAAAAATACTTAATATATATTATATAAATAAATTTATATTAAAAATGTAATAATAACGTATTAATTTTATAATTTAATTTTATAAAAATTTATTTTTTAAGTAATTCTTTTTAAAATATTTTACTTTAATTATTTTTTATAATACTTTATAATTTAACATTTTAACCTTAATTTTTTTAACTTTTATTAAGTTTTTATTAACATTTTTAATTATATTTTTAAAAAAGTATATATTTTTTTAATATATATTTTTATTAAATATAGTAACATTTTTATTATTTATTATATTTAATTAAAAATATTTAATATAATATAAACGCCACTTATTTAATTAAGTTTTTTTTTTTAAATTTTTTCGTAACTTTTTTTAAGTGTTATAAAACATATTAAATATATTATTAATAAAGTTATTCGTAAAATTTATTAAAAAAGCTGTTATTATTACCGATAATTTAGTTATTTTTTTAATTATTTTTTAATTTATTTTTTACTTTAAAAAATAACTTAATCTTTTTGTTACGACCTAATTTTACGGTCGCTTCGAGGGGACCAAGTGGGGCGTAGTTGACTAATTACGGGAGAACCACGGCTAAAAGGCTACATGCTTTGTTAGGTACGATAAAGCATGGAAAAGTAAAATAAAGTAAAACAGAGCAAAACAGAGTAGAATAGATTAAATAAAAAGGAGGATATATTATAAACCACGATATTTTTACTACATTTAAACACTCTTTTATAGCTTTTTAATTATTAATTTAAAACTATAAATCACCTTAAGTAATAAAAGGATTTTAAGCTTTCCTTACGAATAAACCTTTTAAATATTTATTTTTAATATAATATTATTATTTTAAAATTAAGACCTGATTTTTTAACTATATTTAGTCTTAAGGATATAAGTTCGTAATATTTTAATAACTTTTTAATTAATGTTCGCACGAATTAAGTATATAATATAAATAACTAATTAAAAGATTTAATAAACGTACTTTTACCTTTTGTTTTAAGAAATAATTTACTTAATTAACAAACGATTAAAAGCAAAAGGTTAAAAGAATTTAATAAAAATAATAATATAAATAAAAAAAAGGTAGAAAATTATAATAATTTTATTATGTTATCGTTTAATAATTATAACATTTAAATTTAGTTTAAGTTAATTAACTTAAACGTTATTTTTAAAGGCATTTTAGTATATTTAGAAAAGTTAAATAATAATAATAAATTATATAGAAAGGATTTAGTTAAACTTTAATTATAAATAAACGTTAATTAATAAATTCTTATATTATAAAAAAAGTAATATTTATTTTTAGAAAATTTGTTATAACTTATTAATATTATACTTATTAATAACATGGTATTTATAGAAACCCGTTTATAAGTTGCGGTTTATATTATAGAAAAGGAACATTAAATTTAGGAAGAAGTTAAAGCTTTTAGATAACATAGTATTGCTTCACCTAGATAAGGACCTTTCGGTTCCTTTAGAAAATCCCTTAACGATAATAGGGATAACGATTATAACGAAAATAACTTAAAAAAAAAATGACTTATTCGATTAATATTTCTTTCTTTATTAAAAGGAATATTTTATTTAAATTTTCCAGCTATTAAAGCGTATAAGCTAATATAACTTAAGCTTTATAAAAGAAAAAAAAATAAAAACTTTAATATATTTATTATTTCGTTTAAAGTGTATATAATTTTTTATTATTAAGTTTTTATTAATAATATACAATAAATTATTACGATATTTTAATTTTTAATAGGAAAAGTAAAGTTATAATTTTAATTACTTTTATAAAACTTTATAATTAATAGTTATAAAAGAATAAATTATTTATAAAAAAAGACTAAAAAAACTTTTAAGTTTTACAAGGAATTTATTAATAAAATTTAGTTTATGTTTAAAAATCTGCTTAAAAAACAGGATATTAAAAAGTTATTTTATATCCTTAAATAAATTAAAAGAACTTTAAACTATACGGTTAAATTTAAGCGGTTTACAGCTAAAGCTTAAATTTTTAAAACATTACAGTTTAAACTTTTTTATAAAGGATACTTAAAATAAGTTAAAAATAAGTTTACACGTTTAAATCGTAACAATTATAAATTCGATAAGTATGTTAATTATACCATTTAAGTTAACTAAAGATTTTATTAACGGTTTTTAAAAGAATAAAAAAAAAAGATTTTAAATAAAAAATAACGCGCATAAAACGATTATAATAGTTAAAAAGGTAAAAAGAAACTAGCAAACCTTAATACGGTTAATAAAGAACAAAAAAAAAAGGACAAAAATAATATCAAATGTTATAACTATAACAAAATAAGCTATTATAAAAATTAATGTAAAAAAGAGAAACATAAGCAGTTAAAAGTTCTAAAGGAAAAACTTATTAACGTTATTATATTATTTTTTAGATTTTTAACCTTAAAATTATTATATATTTTAATAGCTGTTATTTTAAACGACGAATTAATAGAAGGAAAAAAAAAGGAGTCCTTAAAGTCGGAGGAAAAGCAATTTATTTTAAATAACCCCTTATTAATATATAATAATGCTTTTTCGGTAAACCTTTAAGGTTTTATTTAAATGATTTAATTTATAATAACCACTTAAGTTACTAGCTTTAAGTTATTTAATTCCTCGGAAAAATAAAAACAACGGGATATAATAGAACGACTAAAAAAAAAAGTATTTTTAGTCCATTATTTTAACGACACGTTCGTTATTTAATAATTAAAAGACGAAGAACTAAAACTTATTTATTATAATAAAATTTAAGAATATAAGTTAATAGTTTAAAACAGATAAAATTAAAAGGTAAATTAGTTAATATATTTTTTAATTAAAGATGTATTAATGTTAGTATAATTAGTTAAAAGAGTCGATTATAACTTAATTAATTTTATTAAAAAATGCATGCTAAAACGATATATTACGGATTATAAATTTAAAGAAAAGCAAAAGGAAAAATAATGGCAAAAGATTATATAAACAATTATAAAACTATTCTGGAGGCATTATATCAACCTATAGTTTATAAAAAAAGCCTTACAGGACCTGAAAAATTTAAAACTTAAAGAAAAAATGGGATTAATTATACGTTTAATTAACTTATTAAAGGATAGCTAAAACCGTAAGTAACATTTTAAGAGATTTAAACCTTAACAATAAGGTATAACATTATTTAAAATAAATCGTTATATACGTATGCTATATAAGTAATGAATTTTATGAAATTAAGCTTAAGTTTTATAAAAAGTTTATAAAGTTACTAATGAATAAGTTTAATAAATTAAACGAAGAAACTTAATTACTTAAAAAAAGACTTAAAAAAGTAATGAACTTTAAAAGTAAAGTTATAATAACATTAAAAGCGCAAAACTAAGCTACTATTAAAGTATTAAAAACGTTAAAAAAACTTTAAAACAACCCTACGAAAAAAACAACTAAACCATTTATACCCTTATACTTAACAATAATAAAAATAAAATTGCAAATATTTATTAAACTTTAATGAAACGAAATAAAGTTCTAAACACTTATTAATTTAAAATACGTAGTTAATATAATGCACTTAAAATTAATTAACAAATATAACGTATCGTATAAAACTAAAAAAATGTTATATCTAATTAATAATATCAATAAAACTTTTATTACTTACGATAAAAAACGAATTAAAAAAGAAACTACAAATCTTTTTATTTTAATCCATAAATATAAAGATAAAGTTTCTTTCGATATTATTAATATAAATTATAATTTAGTTCTAAGATAGGTGTAGCTTAAAGTTAACAACTTACGAATTAACTAAAAAGATAATTAACTTTATTAAAAAAAGCTAAAAAAACTTGATTTAGTTTTTAAGTATTAAAAATTTAACTTAAACGAATTTAAATAATAATTAAGCATGTTATTTTTAAATGAAAATTTAGTATTATTTTATTTAATAATATAACCTAAAAAAAAGACATAATTCTCGAAGGTATTAGAACGATTTTTTAAATTATTTCTTAATTTATTTCACGAAATATTAAATATAAAATCCAGAATATTAGAACATAGCTAGTAGGATTACCGGATTCTTATTAAAAAAGGGTAGTACCTTAAATTAAATTAAATTTATCGGCTTAATAAATATAAAACTAAAGCCTTATAAATTATATTAAAAACAAAAAAGGCTAAAAGATTTATACGAGATTTGGAATTATTAGTAGGATACTTAATGTTTTTCGTTCTTAAAAAAAATAAAGACGGAACATTTAAACTAAATAAAGAAGGGAATTTTATTTATCGATATATTTATAACTATCGTTAATTAAACGATGTTACTGTTAAAAATGGATATCCTTTATTACATATCGAAAGTTTTAAAGAAGAAATTAAAAATAGTAATTAGTTTACGTTTTTAAATCTTAAAGTAATGTTTAATTTTATATAAATTACGGTAAAAAACGAGTGAAAAACAGCAATCAGAACACCGCACAATCATTTTAAATGTTTAATTATACCGTTTAAACTTACTAACACGCCAGTAACTTTTTAACGAATAATTTAAACTATTCTACGAAAGTTCCTTGGAAAATCTGTTTTTATATACCTAAACGATATTTTGATCCATTTAAAAATTAAAAAACAATATAAACGAGACGTATAAACGGTATTAAAGATATTAGAAAAGGCTAAACTATTTATTAACCTAAAAAAAAGTAACTTCTTCGTTTAAAAACTTAATTATCTTAAATATACCATTATACCTAGTTATATTAAAATACAGGATTTAAAAATTACAACAATTAAAAATTAAAAAACCTTAAAAATTATTATAGGAATACAAGCATTTTACGGCTTTATTAATTATAGCTAAGCTTTAATCGAAAACTTTAAAAAAATTATAGAACTTATAATAATTATTATATAAAATCTAAGTGATTTTAAATGGATTTTAGAAGTAAAAGTGGGCTTTTAAAAAATTAAACGAATTATAATTAATAACTTAATAATGCGGTTACCTTACTTTAATAAAAAAAAAAAAGTTTATATAAACGCTTTAAAAGGAATAATAAGAGTAACCTTTAAGTAACTTAAAAATAATGGAAAATAGCACCTAATGGTTTATTTTTCTAAAACTTTTAAGGGACCAAAAACTAGATATTAGGTTTACGATTAAGAATTAATAGTAATATATAAGGTATTAAAGGAATGACGATTATAAGTGTCCGAAACTAAAGAACTACTCGAAATTTATTTTAATTATAAAAACTTTAAAACATTAATGTTAATTAAAGTTTTAAGTGGAAAATAATTGCGATAAATGGACGATTTCATTTATTTTAATTTTAAAATCTACTATATTAAAGGAAAAAAAAATACCTAAGCCGATATTTTTAACAAACCTGAAAGACTTAATACCAAGAAATTTAAGGAAAAGAAAGCAGTATTCTAAATGACTCCCGATAGAGCTATGGTTCTATCAGCAATTTACTTCTTTTAACTAAAGAAAAAATAGAAAAAATAAATTTAATAAAAAGTAAAAGCAGTTAAAGATACTTTACTTATAGAAGATTTTATTAAGGAAGATATAATAGTATATAAAGGAAAAATATATATTCTTCCCGTTATTTAAAAGGAGTTTATTAAAAAAGTATATTTACATTTATTAAATAGCTACACCAGAATCTTTAAAACTATTAAAAAAGTCTAGGAATAATTCGATTTCTTAGAACTTAAAGAAATAATTAAAAAAATATTTAAGAACTATAATATTTACTAGAAAATAAAAGGAACTAAATATAAACCTTATAAGTTACTTTAACTAATTAAAATATTAAATACAATATAAAACATTATAACATAAAATTTCATTATATTATTACTAAAATTAATCGACCTAATTATTAAAATTAAATATAACAATATATAAATAGTAATAAATAAACTCATAAAATATATTTATTTCATTTTATTTCTATTTATAATTACAGCTAAATAATTAACCTTTACTTTTTTATAAAAAATGTTTAGTAAATATAATTTATTAGAAAAGATTATCTTAAATAAAGATAAGCTTTTTATATCTAAATTTTAAATAAGTTTTATAAAACGATTAAAAATTAAATAAAAATTATTTATTATAGCTTACCCTTAAACAAACGGATAAATAAAACGCCTAAACTAGTTTATTAAATAATACTTACAAGCCTATATTAATTTTCAATAAGATAATTAGGTAAAACTATTACCACTTACTTAATTTGCGTATAATATATTAATTAATAAAAACATGAAAATATTTCTGCATTAAACATTATACGAATAAAAATTAATAACCGAAAGATAATAAATATTAAATGAAAGAGCGTTAATGGTAACCAGCTTAGCATTAAAAGTAAAGGAAATAGCTATAAAAATTAAGTCGTTTTAATAATAACTATAATAAGAATTTTAATTCATTTAAAACAAAATAACATACTATTATAATAAAAAAAGAATTAAAGGACTAAAATTTAAAGTAAGAAATAAAGTTTATCTATTACGTAATAAATAACATTCAACATTAAAAATATTATAAATTAAAATAATACAACTAAATAATAAATTAAAATACAAGAAATTAAAAGCTTTTAAAATCGAAAAAATACTCTTTAAAACTAACTACCGACTATTATTACCTAAATTAATGTGACTTTAAACTAATATCTTTTATATCTTTATACTAAAATTAACGTTAAAAAATATAACGCTTAATAGAACCATAAAATTTAAACTTAACTTAAATAAATATAAGGTTAAAGAAATAATGAATTCTGTAATCCAAGATAGTTAAATTAAATACCTCATCAAATAAAAAGGATATAAACCGGTAAAAAACATATAAGAACCTATTAAATATCTTTAAAATGTAAGGATAATACTTAATAATTTTTATTACCAGAACTTTAACCGACCAAAGCTTATAAAATAACAATTAACGGTAATATTAAACTAAGATTAAAATCCACACCGGATTAATTAAAGGCGTAGGAAGCTTCGGAAATATCGTTAACTAAGGAAACTATTGTTACCTAACGTACTATTTCCGCGCATTTAACTTCCTTTAATTTTTTAATATTAATAAATTTCTTTTAAATCATTTTTAATCCCTTTTCGTTTAACAAATAACGCAGCTTTTATAAACGTTTTAAACGGGACATTAACTCCTTTTATTTTAACTTTTAACGCTTTAGTATTTTCTAAAGGTAAAGCTTTTTTATTTCCTTTTTTAGCTTTAAGTAACGTTTCTTTTTCCTAATTTACGCTAAAGAATCGATGGAAATTTCTTTTTTATTATAAAATACATTAACTATCTAACATTTGCGATATTACTAATCACTAACAATTATTTTATAAAAAAAACCTTTATTAAAGTAACGGGTGTAAAGCATTATTTTAAAACTTAATAACTTAATTTCAAGGATTAAACGCTTACAACGCTTAATAGAAAACAATTAAGGAAAACTATTCCGTTTCCTCTTATTAATATTATTAAACGATATTTTAGAAACGAGAAAACAGAAAAGAATATATTAAAAATCTTTAGGGATAAAAATCTCAGGAAAAAGGGAATAATGTTACGACTTAATTTTACGGTTACCTTAAGGAGACCAGGTAAGGCATAGTTAACTAATTACGGGAGAACCACGGCTAAAAGGCTACATGCTTTATTAAATATAACAGAGCATAAAAGAGTAAAACAAAACAAAACAGAGCAGAACAAAACAGAATAAATTAAGTAAAAAAAAGGACACATTATAAACTACGATATTTTTATTATATTTAAACACTTCTTTATAGCTCTTTAGTTATTAATTTAAGATTATAAATCACCTTAAGTAATGGAAGGACTCTAAGCCTTCCTTACGAACAAACCCTTTAAATACTTGTTTCTAACGCAACACTATTACTTTAAAATTAAGACCTAATTTCTCAACTATATCCAGTCCCAAGAATATAAGTTTATAACACTTTCGTTTAATATAATTATTTAAGCTTATAATATTTAAATAAACTTAATTATTTATTATATAATTAAAGTTTATATATTTTAATTAATTAATAATAAAAAAATTAATAATAATAATTTGATTTAAAATTATTTTAACGTAAATAAAATTAAATTTAACTAAATTAATATCGTATTTAATTATAAAAACGCCTTTATTTTTAATAATAAAAATAAATTAACTTTAAATAATAAAAATAATTTCATTTTAAATTTAAAAAGATTTAATAAAAACGAATTAAATAATAAAAATAAAAATAATTACATATAAAATAATAATATATTTAAAAATTAACCAGGTTAAATTAATAATAATATTATAAGTAATAATTATTTTAATAATAATTTAATTTTTAATAAATTAAATATAAATTAATTACGTAAATTTAGTTTATTTAATATACATTAAGATTTTAATAACCGGTATTAATTTAAAAAATATTTTAAAATTAATATAAATATTAATAAAAGTAAATCGTAATTAAATATAAATTATAATACGTAAAATACCGTTAACTTTTAAGCTAATAAATTAAAAAAAGTAAAAAGTCCGTTTAATATTATACGATTTTAAGTTATTATAAAACTATTATTTTACCGTTTAATTCGCGTTTTTTAATTTTTAAAAAACTGTAAAAAACAACTGTTAAAACCTTTTATTTAAAATAATAAATATCGGTTTTTTAATAAGTTTTAATAATTATAATTAAATTAAACTTTACGTGTAAACTTAAAGTTAATTAACGATATATTTTTCACGTATAAATGTTTAATTTTAATAAATCGTTATAATTATTAAACTTTAATACGATTTTATTTTTAAAAAAATTAATATTTTAAATAATTTAAAAGGTGGTATTAAATATTAAAAAAATTAATAATTAACTTAAAAAAAGAATAATTAATTAATTAAAAATCGAATAAATAATTAAAAAAAAATTAAAAAAAAATTAAAAAAAAATTAAAAAAATGTAAAAATATATTAAAAAAATTAAAACCTTTAAATTAAAATTATAAAAGAAAACTTATAATTAAATAAAATGTTTAATAAATAAATTAATGTTTAATATAATAATTAAAAAAAGTTAATAATAATAATTAAGTTAGTTTTTTTAAGTTAATATTTATATAAATATAAATTTAAAATTTATAAACGGATTAATTTAAAAGGAAATTAATAATAAAAGTTAAGCTAGTTTTTTTTTTAAATTAAAGCTAATTAAAAAAATTAAATTAATTATTTAATTAAATATAATAATATTATTAAAAGGTAATTTGAAAACTTTAATTATTAAAATTAATATAGTAATATATATTAAATATTATATTAATTATTTGTTTTATTAAAAAACGGGAACGTAAAAATGTTATTATTTATAAGAATATAATATAATTTAAAGTTTTTAATAAAGTTATATTTTTTAAGTTTTTTAATAAAACTAAATTACGTATAAATATATTTATAAATACTTTATTAATAATAAATAAAAATATATAAAGGTATTATTAAAATATCGTTAAATGTATTAAAATATTATTAAAATAAGGATTATATTTAAATTTTTATAAAGTTTTTTATATTAAATTTTTTATTTAAAATGTATTTAAAATGTAATTTATTATTATAAAATTAATTAATATTTTAATATTATTAAATTTAAAAAACGATGTTAATTATATACTTTTAAACATTTATATATTAAATTATAAGTTTTTTTTTTAAATTAAATTTTAAATTTATTTATATTTTTTTTATAATTTTTATTAAGTTTATTATTTAATTTATTAATTAATTTAAGTTTATTTTATTAATAAATTTAAAGTTTATTTCTTTTTTTTTATATAATAACTTATTTATATTAATTTATTTATTTTAACGTAAAAATATTAAAAAGTGTTTTTACTGTTTTTAAAATAATATTAAAAAATTAAAAAAAGAATGGTAAGTTTAATATAATTAATAATAATTCCGATTAAAACTTTAAAGAAAGTTTAAATATTTAAATAAAAACGAGAATAATAACGGTAATTTAATTATAATAAATAATAAAGTTCCGGTTTTATTAATTATTAAAAAGGTTTTAATCGTTAATACGTAATTATATAAATTTTAAACCTTTTTTTTATTTAAGTTACTTTTTATTAGTTTTTATATAAAATACCTTTTTTTTTTTTAAATAAGTTTTAAAATCTTTTCGTTTTTTCCGTTTTTATTGTTTTTAATATTTATAGCTTTAACTTTTTTTTTTACGTTTAAACTTTAATTATAATTAAATGTTAATTAAACTATTTATTTTTATAAACCTTTAAAAGTTTTATTTTAATAATGTTTTTATAAGCTTATTTATAATTATAACGTTTATAAAAACTTAATTAATTTTTATAAATTCTTTTTAAACCTTTTATTTAAATTAATATATATAAATATTTATATAACGTAATTTAATTTAAAGTTTTATAATTTTTTAAATTAAAAGTTTAATTATTTATTAATTATTATATTAAAATATTAATTTTTTATTAAGTTTAAGCTTTAATGTTTTAAATAAATAAAATATATATATAATTTTTTTAATTATTTATAAAAAAACTAAAAGCTTTATTTTAATAATTAAAGTAATTATTATATTTTAATAATTAATTTTCTAAGTTATTAATTTTTTAAAAAGTTTCATTATATATTTTTAATTGTTTTTTTAATTTAAAGTATTATTTATAAATAAAACATTATTAATATAAAGAAATAAGCTTATTTTAAATAATCTTTTATAATTAAAAACGTAATATTTTATAATATATAAATATTTTAATATTTAATTAATTACCTTTTAATGTTAAATTAATAAGTTTATATTAAACTTTAATAACTTTATTATAATAAATGTAATATTTAATCTTATTAAAATTATAACATATAATAAAGATTTTATTTTCTTTTAAAATAACTTTTTTTACTTTTTAAACGTTATTTCGTCGTTTAAATATAATTTTTTTATTTTTATAAAAATTTTTAATAATTTCTTAAAATACTTTTCGTAAAAAATATATTTAACTATTATTTTTTTAATATAAGATTATTATAATATTTAAAGCTTTTATTAAGCTTTATTTCGAACGATATTTATATTAAAAAATCATTTTATAAGCCCTTTTTTTTCGATTTTAAACTTTACTTTTAATTAAATAATAATAAATTTTATTTTTTTTTTATTTTTTAATAACTAAAGCTTATATTATTTATATAAAAATATATTAATATTTTATTTTTTATTATTATATAAGGTTTTTAAAAGATTTATATAAATCTTATATTTTTAAACGTTTTAATAAACGTTATTTATTATATAAAAGGTAATTTTCTTAAATTATATAACGTTTTTTTAAGCTTTAAAATCTTTTTTAATATTTTAAAATTAAAAGGAAGTTTTATATACACTTTTTTATTAATTTTAACTTATATAAAAACGTTTATTATATTTAATTAAAATGTTTTAAAATTAAACATTATAATAATTATTAAAATTATTCTTAATAAATTTATTATTAAAATAATAACTTTTATTAATAAATCCTTAAATATTTATTAATTTTTATAAATTATCAATTAAACTTTACATTTAATTAGCTTTTTTTTTCGTTTTTATATATAAACACTTATTTATTTCTTATTATTTATACTTCTTTTATTTTAACTTTTAAAAAAAACACTTCTTTTATAAATAAAATTAATTAATATATTCTTTTAAATAATTTTATATAACCTTTTTAAAATTATTTTTAAATATATATTTTATTAAATGTTTAATTATTTTAAATAATGTTAGTAAATTTTTAACGTTAACTTTTAAAAGCTTTACTTTTTTTAAGAAAGCTTTTTATTATATATTTATTAAATAATAACGTTTAAAATTAAAAAACTTATTTATATATTATTATTTAATTTTATTTAATATTATTAACTTAATTATTTCGTTTTTTTTAAAATTATAATTTAATTCGTTTATTATTTCTTTTATTATATTTTATAATTTTATTATCTTTTTAAATTATATATAATTTCTAAGTTTAATTATTAAGTTAATTAAACCTTATATTTATTTATAATTTAACTTTAAAAATGTCGGTAATTATTAATCTAAATTATGTGTTTAATTTTTAAATTTTAAAATTTAATTACGTTCGTTTTATTAATTTTTATAATTTTTATTTAAATTTAATTAATTGTTTAAGTTTAAATCATTTAAATCCTTAATTAATATAAAAAAATTGTTCGTATATTATAACTTTTTAATAGTTTTTTTTTAACTTTTTTTTATTAAAAGCTTTTTAATTAACCATTTATATAACACGTATAATTTCGTTTAATTTTTTAATTATTTTTTTATTTATATTATATACTTTTTTATTAAACATATTATTTTTATTAAAAAATATATTTTTTATTTTAATTATTTTTCGTTAATAAGAAATTTAAATTTTATAAATGTTTATAAAATTATAATTAATTAAATATTTAATCCTTACTTTATTATTAAACTTTCGAAGTTTTTTAAAATAATCGTTTTAAGTTCTTTTTTTTAATATATAATTTAATACTTTATATTTTTTTAAATGCGTTAATTATAATCTTTTAAATTTCGTAACGGTATTATTTTATATATTATTTTTTATTATTTTATACGGGGTTTTCCATTTTAATAATTTTTTTAACATATAATTATAAAAATATATATTTATTTTAATAATATTTTTTTATAAAATATATAAAAACTTCGCGGTTAATTTTATCGCTTTAATTTTAACTATTATAAATTTACTTATACGTTTAATTATATTATTTTAACTTAAATTTTTTACTAATAATAACTTTAATAAAATATTTTTTAAATAATATTATTCTTTAATATAATTTTAATTTATTTTATTATCGTTTTAAATGTATATAACTTTTACCCTATAATAACTTTTAATTTATTATATTATATTTTAAATAATCGTTAAATTATTATATTTTTTAAACATATAATTATATATATTATAATATATTTTAAAACCTTATTAATTATAAATATAACTTTCTTAATTAATAAGTTATTTTTATAACCTTTTTATTTTTTTATTAAATTTTTTTAATTAATATAAAGCTTTTTAAATACTTTTATAAATTAATTAAAGTTTTTTTATTTTAAAATTTATTAAGTTATTTTTATTAAAGCATATTTTTTATATTTACACGTTATAAACTTTTTAATCTTAAATTTAAAATATATTATTAATAAATATATAAACGTTTTTAATAATATATATTTTATTCGTTTATATTATATTTTAATTATTTTTAATAAAAAAGGTTTTAAATTACTTAAAAATTTAAGTTTATATCTTTTAATCGTTAAATTTACCATTTATAAAATTATTAATTTAACCGTTTAAATAAAATTTAAGGGCTTATAATCGAAAATGTATTATTTTTTACGTACATTCATTTTTTTTAAAATATAATTAAAATGTTTTATATTATATAAATGTAATAAGCTTATATTAAAGTTAATTTTTTTCCGTTTAAATGTTATTAAACTTATAAAGTTTATATAAAAGCTTTTATAATAAGTTATATTTTATAAAATAAAAGTTTTATTTTTAAAAAAAAATAAAACTAATTTTTTATTTATTTATTAATTATACTTTAAAATTTTTAAATTAATGTTAATTAATTTTTAATTAAATATTAATACTTTATTATTTTTTATAAATATATATTTATATATTTTACTTATTTAAAAATCTTTAAATTAATTTAAGTTATTAAAAATATATAACGATATATTTATATTAATAATTATTAAATCCTTTAAAAAATATATTAAGTTTATTAAATATAAATTTATTTATATATTATTAATTAATTTTATACATTTATTTTTAAATTTAACTAACGTTTTTTTTATTTTTTTTATTTTTAAACATTAATTATATACTTTATTTTAATTAATAAGTTTTTAATTTTAAGCTTTTTTTATTTAATACATTTTTTTAAGCTTTTTATTTGTTTAAATAAAATTAAGTTTTTTATATTTTCCTTAAATTTAATTTTACTCGCGTTTTTAATTATTTTTAAATTTAATGGATTTATTTTTAATATTAAAAAACATGTTTTAATAAAATAACCGTTTTTTTATACGTTTTACATTTTAAAAAAAATGAATTCTTAATTTATTTTACCGGAAAAACTTCCTTTATAATTAAAAGTAATGTTATTTATAAATTAGTTTTTTAAGCTACTTAATAAACCTGGCAGTAGTTACGCATTATTTAAGTACGTATAATAATACCTGATATATATTCGCATTTTTTTATTAACCGCGATTTAATATAAAATATATACGAATTTATTGCTGCTTTAATATTATAAAACGTCGTTATCGTTTTAGCATTATACGTGGCTTTATACGAGGTGCTTTTATTATGTCGCCGTTACTATTATTTATTATAATTAACCTATTTTTTTTTTATAACGGTGTAAACTTACCACCTTTTTTCCCGTTTAAAGCCTTCCTTTTAACACGGCGAACTCATTTAATTTACACCCTTTATAAAAAAGCCGTCGCTATTTTTATTATTTAAATAACTTATTTTCGTAAAATAAAAGTGGTAATATTTTATAAAAGCTTTAAAAATAACTTTTAATGTTTTAAAAGTTATAAATAAACTTTAATATCGATTAAATAAGTTTAAAATAAAAATAAATCGTAAGTTTATCGTTTTTAAGCAAGCTTAAATTTAACTTAATTTAAATTAAATTTTATTATATATTAAAAGTATTTATAATTTTAAAGTCCGGTAGCTTTAAAAAATCTTTTATAAAAAATTAATATAATAAATATAATTTATAAATAAAACGCAACTATTACCAGGTTTATTAAATGGCATAAAAAACTAATCTATAAATAAATAAAAAAACTAATTTATAAATAACATCATTTATAATTAAATCCGTTTTTTAATACTTTTTTATTTTTTTATATAACTTTTTCTTTAAACTTAAAATATAAAGTTATAAAAATCTTTTATTAAATTTAATAACATTTATTAAATATTTAATTTAACTTTTTTTTTCTTTTTTAATAAACTTTTTATATTTTATATAATTAATTAAACAAGTAAATTATAATTTTTTTACCTTAAAAATAATCGATTTTTTAAAATTAAATCTTTTTAATACTTTATAATTTTTTTAAAATTAATTTATTATTTTTTTTAAATTTAACTTTTTTTTTTATATTTATATATAACTTTTAAAATTATTTTAATAAATTTCGTTTTTATTATTTTAATTTATATATACATTATTTTTTTAAATTAATATTTTATATAATATAATTTTAATTTAATAAATTTTAAAATTACTTTCGTTATATTTATAATTTATTTTTTTAGTTTATTTTTTAATTACGTTTTATAATAATTTAAAATTAAATCGTTAATTTGATTTTTAAATTTTTAATTTTTTTAATTTCCTTTAATTTTATTAACTTTTAAAATTTAATAACTTAAGTTTTAATCGTTAAATTAAAGTTTAAAATATAATAAAATATAAAATTAATAGTTTTTTTAATATAAGTTTTAATTTTTATTAATTAATTATTTTAAGCTTTATAATCGATTTTTTCGTTTTAATATTTTTATAAAAATAATATATAAATTACTTTATTAATCGTATTTAAATTTATAATAACATTTTTAAAAAATTTAATTAAATTTAATTTTACTAGTTTAATTAAAGGTTTTTTTATTTTAAAAAGTTTAATTATTTTTTAAATATATTATTTAACTTTCGTTTAAAGTTATATAATTTATTTTAATTAATAATTTTAAGTTAATAAAATAATAACGTTATTATTTTTAATAATTATTATTTTTATCGTTTTTTTACGCGTTTTTTTATATTTTTTAAACTATAATAATTAATTTTACGTTAAAAGTTAATATTTTACTCGATTTTTTTTAAATATTAATTAAAAAAAAATAAAAAAAGGATTTTATTTTATTAAACGTTTATAAATTAAGCTTATAATTATTAAATAATTAAATATAACTTAAAAATTTATATATTAAATTAAATATAATAATTATATTAAATTAAAATTATATAAAATTACTTTATATAAATAAAGCTCGTAAAAGTTTTATTTAAATGTTTACGTAAATGTAATTAATTTTAATTTTAATTAAGCTTTTTAACGCACTTACATTTTAATAAATACATGTACGTATCTTTTTAATTAAGTTTAATTTAAAACCAAGTACTTTTCAGCATGTACTTGTGGGGTAAACTGCCGCCCGATTTAAGTAGTTTTTAAAATGATTTACTCGAGGCCATTACGTTGTATGGCACAAAAGCCCAAAGTTTAATACCTACTGTTGATACCGTTGAATCTTGCAGTTGAATCTTGAAGCTCGCGCGCGCCGGCTCCGGATTTTTGCTCCGCGCGCTGCGCGCGCTTCGCAAAAATCCTCCGCCGCCGCGCACTCGCTGGCTTTTGTTGAACGATTGAATCTTGCGAATAGCCTCAAATCAGGTATTGCGCACAGACCATTTAGCAATCCAAGCTTTAATTAGGTCCTCAAACGACTTGAACGCCTTGAATACCACATATACCACCAAATACACCTTATATACCTTACATACCTTACATACCTTACATACCTTACATACCTTACATACCTTACATACCTTACATACCTTACATACCTTACATACCTTACATACCTTACATACCTTACATACCTTACATACCTTACATACCTTACATACCACAAATACCATATATACCACGAATAGCTCAAATACACCTTATATACCACAAATACCACAAATACCACATATACCACATATACCACATATACCACGAATACCATAAATAGCTCGAATACACCTTAATCCGTATATACCACAAATACACCTTATATACCACATATACCACGTATACCACGTATACCACAAATACCACATACCACGAATACCACGAATAGCTCGTATACACCTTACATACCACGAATAGCTTAAATACACCTTATATACCTTACATACTTACTTGAAATAGCTCGAATAGCTTGAATAGCTCGAATACCACAAATGCCACAAATGCCACGTATACACCTTACATACCACGAATAGCTCGAATACACCTTATATACCACGAATAGCTCAAATGCCACAAATGCCACATATGCCACATTTGCCACATATGCCGCATATGCCACAAATGCCACAAATACCACGAATACCACGAATGCCATAAATGCCATAAATGCCATAAATGCCATATATACCACGAATAGCTCGAATGCACCTTACATACGTACCTTTACATACCTTACATACCTTACACACCTTACACACCTTACGCACCTTACACACCTGAAATAGCTCGAATAGCTCGAATAAATCGAATATTACGAATACCACGAATAGCTTGTATACCTTTTATATAGCTTAAGTAGCTTAAATGGCTCGAATAGCTTGAATACACCTTATATACCTTGCATACCTTACATACCTTACATACCTTGAATACCTTGAATACCTTGAATACCTTACTGCAACGCCATATACGGTCACAGTAGGTATATTCGAGCTATTCGAGCTATTCGAGCTATTCGTGGCATTTGTGGCATTTGTGGCATTTGTGGCATTTATGGCATTTATGGCATTTATGGCGTTTGTGGCATTTGTGGCATTTATGGCATTTGTGGCATTTGTGGCATTTGTGGCACATGTGGCGTATGTGGCATTTATGGCATTTGTGGCATTTATGGCACATGTGGCGTATGTGGCATTTATGGCATGTATGGCATTTGTGGCACATGTGGCATATGTGGCATTTGTGGCATTCGTGGTATTCGTGGCATTTGTGGCACATGTGGCGTATGTGGCACTTGTGGCATTCGTGGTATTCGAGCTATTCAAGCTATTCAAGCTATTCAAGCTGTTCGAGCTGTTCGAGCTATATAAGGGGCATACAATCTATTCGAGCTATTCGAGCTATTCGAGCTATTCGTGGCATTTGTGGCATTTGTGGCATTTATGGCATTTATGGCATTTATGGCATTTATGGCGTTTGTGGCATTTGTGGCATTTATGGCATTTATGGCATTTATGGCGTTTGTGGCATTTGTGGCATTTATGGCATTTATGGCATTTGTGGCATTTGTGGCATTTGTGGCATTTGTGGCATTTGTGGCATTTGTGGCATTTGTGGCGTTTGTGGCATTTGTGGCATTTGTGGCATTTATGGCATTTATGGCATTTGTGGCATTTGTGGCATTTATGGCATTTATGGCATTTGTGGCATTTGTGGCATTTATGGCATTTATGGCATATGTGGCATATGTGGCATATGTGGCATTCGTGGTATTCGAGCTATTTAAGGTATATAAGGTATGTAAGGTGTATTCGAGCTATTTGTGGCATACGTGGTATTTAAGCCATTCAAGGTATATAAGGGGCATACAAGCTATTCGTGGTATGTGTGGTATGTGTGGTATACGTGGTTTGTGTAGTCAATGTGGTATGTAAGGGGTATTTAAGCTATATGTGGCATTCGTAGTATATGTGGCATTTATGGCATTTGTGGCATTTGTGGCATTTGTGGCATATGTGGTACATATATGTGGTATATGTGGCATTTATGGCATTTGTGGTATTCGAGCTATTTAAGCTATTCGAGCTATTCGAGCTATTTAAGGTTTGTAAGGTATATAAGGTGTATTCGAGCTTTACGTGGTATACGTAGTATTCGTGGTATTCGTAGTATATGTGGCATTTATAATGTTTATAGCATTTGTGGCATATATAGCATATATGGTATTTATCGTATTTATAATATTCGAGCTATTTAAGGTATGTAAGGTATATAAGGTGTATTCGAGCTATACGTGGTATACGTGGCATTCGTGGTATTCGAGCTATTTGTGGCATTTGTGGCATTTATGGCATTTATAGTATATGTAGCATTTGTGGCATTTATGGTATTCGAGCTATTTAAGTTATTTAAGTTATTCGAGCTATTTAAGGTATGTAAAGTATATAAGGTGTATACGAGCTATTCGTGGTATGTAAGGTGTATACGTGGTATTTATGGTATATAAGGTGTATTCGAGCTATTCGTGGTATTCGTGGTATACGTGGTATTTGTGGCATATGTGGCATTTGTGGCATATGTGGCATTTGTGGCATTTATGGCATTCGTGGTATATAAGGTGTATTCGAGCTATTCGTGGTATACGTGGTATACGTGGTGTTTTTGGTATTCGTGGTATTATCAATTTAACCTCCTGTGGCTCCTGGCGTTTACGTGGCTCGTATGCCTTGTGTGGCTTATATGGCTAATGTGGCTGATGTGGCTCGAATGGCTGTGGCGCGGCTGTTGCGTCTGCGATAAGCTCTCATAGATTATCCTATTTAAGCGAAAAAAATTACTCTTTTGGGCGAAAAATCCACTACAAAAAACTACTGTATTGAGCGAAAATTCCACTTTCCCAATCTAGACGAATCTTTCCCGTAGAATTTGAGTCCGACACAAGACCCCAAAGTAAACTTTAGGCATAAGGGGGAATTTAAGCTTAACGGGACCCTCTTCCGAAACGACAAACGACATTCATTGACTCTTTTAACAAGATTACAACCCCTGGCTTTCATTCAATTTCTTGCGTCCCACGTCTTTTACCGAGTCTAAAGAATTGATTAAATGCTTAAATCGACCTATAAAATTGCCTTATTTCTCATTTACTTCTCATTTAAATGCTCCTAGTTCCCCAGGTCCAAGAGTTGCCACCATAGATTTTACGTTATAATTATAAATTATAAATATCATATATCAGAACATACCTCGCCTCACCTTGCCTTACCTTACCTTACACTACACATGCATCTCACCTTAGAGCTTTAGATCTTATACGCGTTGCCAACTTCTCCCTCTTCACATTGATGTCTGCGAATCATGGATGTCAATCCATCTCGTGACACCTTTGAGGCGGGCCTCGGAGCCTTGCCGGCCGACATTATATATATCATATTGGCCTATTTGAACACAGCAAAGAGCGTTGCCAATCTGGCCGCAACCTGCAAAGGACTGCACAACCTTGTATCTGGGGACGGTTGGCGTATATTCGTTACATCATGCTTCAACAGCTTCACCCTTTCTGACGTCTCGTCTGCAGATGAGTGGAGGGAACGTGCTCGCTCAATGACCTCTCAGTCGAGGGATTGGGACAGACGCGCCTTCGTAGTCGACATTCTCAAGCCTCCCACAAAACATTCCAGTCGGAATTTCAGGCGTTTTCATAACACTCAGTCAATTCCTAGCAACATCATAGTCGATGCCCATCACCGCCGCACTGGCAACGACGCCCAAGATCTTGTGTTCTGGGGTGCCGGAGAGGACATCTTCGGGTTGCTAAGACACAACATGGGTACTGAGCCCCTGATAGACGAATGGTTTGGAAGGAAGGGCTCAATGGATGGATATAGTTCAGGTAAAGACGACGTCACATGCGCCTCTATACTTAAGGAGAGCAAATACCACTACGGCCAAGGAGATAGCCCTCAAGTGCTCGTGGGAAGAGCCAGCGGCCACCTTCGCCTACTACGCATGGATCCTCGGGACTTTGGTCACTCGCTCCTCAACTTTCGAGCTCTCGATACGCTAGAAAGTCAACCTAACAACGAAGCAACATCCCAGTTGGAAATTCAGGCACTTGACATCAACTATGGGCGCGGCTTGTTCGCCGCGGCGACCAAGCAAAATATATTGACCTACCCTCTCAGCTGTGACCAGCAAACCGCCCCGGATGGAAGTGGCGAGAGCTCAAAGGAACCACCCTCTGTCTGGGCTAGTGAGATTTTCGCAATGAAGGAGGATGCTAGAAGACCTGAGGCCTTTGAATATATCCGATCTGTCAAGTTCGTCAACCACGACACCCTGGCAGTAGGTTTGAACAAGGGTTGCAATCCACTTCAGTACCTGAAATATACACCTACCGGTGTCAGGGTATCCTACGCGGCCAAGATGGACAATGGCAAATGCGCTACGTACGAGAGCAACAGGATGCGCACGGTTAGAGCACTCCTACCTGTAGATACGAGTTCCGTCGCCGGTGGAAGCAGCAATACGCTCCTCAGTACATGGGACGACGGAACCATTCGTCTACAGGATTTCCGCACCTCCTCTCCTATCGACATGACCTACCAGGACAACTTCGAAGTCTCGCCCCCGGTCAACGCCCTAATTTCCCGTGGCCTCGAGCGATTTGTCGCAGGCAGCGCTTACTCGCCCGTATTGAAGGTATTTGATTATCGCTGGCCGAGAGGCTACTACCATACGGAAGCCCTTTCCTGCGGTAACGATACGCCACATCCCTTGCCCCGTCATCCCACCGTCGAGGCCGGGCCGATACTTCCTGATAGTGGCGCCAGGTGCAGACATGAAACGAGCACCTGGTGCCGCTGGCACGCCCTCGGCAGGCACGATTTTTACCGACCTAATTTCAACATGTGGCTCCCGATCGAGGCAGGTAACAGTTCGCCAGTATATTCCCTGGCGTCCCCCTCGGACGAATCTCCCACACTCTTTGCCGGGCTGTCTGGAAACCTGGTCGAGATGACCTGCAAGAGCGCCACGTGGCCGGAGAGACGAAATAACGTACGATCGGTCACCCAGGATCTCACGTACAAGCGGCTATCAGGCGGAGTGGCTTTCATCGAGACAGGCGCAGGGTTCATGATAGACGATGTGTCTCAGTCGCAGCGCGTGCCGCCTATGATCCGGCAGAATAGAACATTCTCGCCGGAGCGAGCTGAGCTACTGGAATGGCAGAAGCGCCATCGCCTTGACGAGTGGTTACAACATGCCTTCTAAGATGGACCGAAACGTGTCGAATGATCGGGAGAGGATATGAATTGATTGTGGACGTGGTACGAGGATGAGGACCGATGTGCTCTTCGATTCATATATACCATGACTACAATGCTTTCTGTCCGGATTTTGGCAACCGCTGTTCGCTCGTGTAGGGACGAAGATGGCGATGCCATCAGCGTGGCACCCACAGACTAATGGTCAGACAGAACGATGGAAGCAGGACATCGAGGCCGCCATCCGGAAGTCTGACTAATCGACTTGACCTTACAGACTTCAACGCGCGAATCCATAACATTAAATCCATCATCGGTCGACCACATAGAGCCAGCACCGCTCGACGTGAACCTTGGTATGCAAATTCGCGAAGGGGGTCGTTTCTATCCCTGGGCACACAACCTACAAGGCTCGCCATTGGGCGGCACAAGTTCTGAAGGCTATGATGCTATGCGGTCTGCGTCCCAAAGATCAAACTATGATAGAAAAAACAACCAACATCTTAGAGATATTCGATCCATCGTGCCATATTCCGGCCAGACGGTAGAGATCAACGAAGAAGACGATTGCCTGAAAAAGCTGCGACATACCATCCTTGAATCAACAAAAGATCTAAGTAGTACCGCCATGTTATTCGAGATAGTAACCTAATGTACCACGTTGACGACACGGGAAGACAGAGACTGGTGGTACCTTCGAACTGCCACCATGACACGTTTGATCCAGCACACGACAAAGTGCATCAGGATACAGACGGAAAGGGACATGAAGTTTCCATACCAGATTCGGTTGTTGATAACGCGATGGCCGGATATTGGGCAACAACGCCTGCATGGTTGCTCTTCGACCGAGAGAGATTGCAGGTTCGATTCCGGGTCGAGGACAACACGGATGTCCTGGACCGGGGCCTGGATAGGTAAGATACCTATATATACCACCGTGCTCAGCCAACATGAGCTATGACGCTATCAGAGGTATTGTTTCTGGAATGTCTGAAATCACTCTTGGTGATTCGCAGGGATCCCTCCATTCAGTATTACCCCAACACTACAAGGGCCAGATACGACACCTCTTCACCTGATACATTTAAGTACAATGATTTCCTCCAGGCATGTATCCGCTAAAGAAAAGCCTTTGTGTCTCTATCATCGTCCCCGTGTCCCAAGTATACCAATCAAGGTTATATGAGACCGAAATCCAAAATCAGGCACGAGAGGAACAAGCAAAGGCGCTAGAGCAGACCAGGCTCAAGAAAAAGGCCTTCCTTACGAGATAAGGTGGGCCAGTGTTGGAAGCCCTCGTAGAGGACTGCCGCATTACTAGAGACACCTCAGAGTCGTGTTCCACTACCAAGAATTGTAGGTATGCCGCCACCAGAACGCCCGTCTCCTCGGCAATCAACTTCATTGCCAAGCCATATCGGCGGAGTGTCGACACCCTGATGGGCCTAGCCAGATTCGCTACGGTGTAAAAGGAATGGCAGGACATACTAGAGCACGCAGGACGACCCCGCTGGCTTCAAGTGTCCCGACTCTGGGTGTATACCTGAGGGTTGCGGCCAGTCAGATGAAATGGCCGGCCAACATGGGGTGTCGAATCTGCCCCCCTTGTGGCCACTTTGACGGCACCGAGTCCGCAACGAGATGGCTTGCCCAATTGCACTGGCAGTTTAAGCGGGTAGGGTACAGAGAGATTGACCTACCGCCTTCCGAGGTTATCTCCGTAATTAACATGCTCTGCTCGGAAGAAGAAGCAAAACTCCAGGACTCTGACCCCCCGGACAAATGTGCGCCCCCGCACATGGTCCAGCAGCGACCATGCCTGGAAAAGCAGGCTTCCAGCAAACTCAAACAGCCCTGGCAGCGGGCGCGGGTGAGATTCGAACCAACACTTGCGTGTTATCAATAAAAGGGTTGTGATGAACTATAAGCCTTATAACTCCATGACCATCAAGCCTCGGGGGCCTACTCACAACCGTCAGACGGACTTCTACACGTTGATCCAAGGGGGGGGGTCACAGCAAGTGGACATGCATCCTTCAGTCGAGTCCCCAGGCTCGGCTATTCCGCAGGCATAGCCGTGCATATTTGAGAATTGCAATTTCTCGTACCCAAGATTACGAGCGGTCAGATAGTGAACAAGAAGCACATCCCTAGTATACCCAGAAGGTCCCCCCCAACGTTCAATGGTTGCACCTTGACCACCAAAGGTGACAACCTCACGGTCACTCAGAAGCGACAGGGCAAGAAGATCGACACGGTGTCGACCACAGCAGACCCCGCAGAGCAACAAGACAATATGCCGAGCAAAGGGCTCGGGGAGCGTACTTCGCATCAATTTGCCAACCAGAAGCTATATACGCCTATTCGAAGCTCCGTAACATCCCCGGCCAAATGAGGATGCAACCCAGAAACTCAACCAACGACTAGATAGAATGGCAGAGGACAAACATGGATCGAGGAACCACGTACGTCCCAATGAACTTAGAGACTGCCAAGATCTACGTATTTGGCAATGCCAGCTTTGCGAACAACCAAGATTTATCATCACAGATCGGGTTTATCATTGTCGTGGGGAATGAAACAAAACCTCAGCAATCACCCGCACACCCCACCAGAATATTTGGTAGTAAAGAATTGCACCGGAGATAGTCGACCGATACCCTAAAGACACCATCATGGTTGTCAGAAAACCATTTTACGGTATCGCGGAGGCAGGAACCCATTGGTGGGCGACTTACTTTAACCATCACAAAGACAAACTTGGAATGGTTACATCTACGTACGACCCATGCCTCCTTGTGTCGTCGACAAACGAGTTCGCCGTCGTCGGGCTGCAACCCGACGACACTATTGGCCTAACCAACGAAACCTTCAATGCCATGGAAGAAGATGAACTCCAGAAAGCTGGGTTCATGGCGAAAGGAAAGATGTTCCTCGGGCCACAAACACCCCTCAAGAAAGAGTGTGAAAGAGCTCATGCAAGTCAAGGAAAGGCTCCGTGACCGCATTGACCATACATAATCTCATCGGCACCTTCTGGTGGCCGACCCGCTGGAAAGATGCGAGGAATCATTGTGCTCAATGCCAAACTTGTGCAGAAACCGGCAACAAACTGCCTGCAGGTGTTGGCCCTACTCGGGTGGTGGTGATGAATCCATGGGACCTGGTGGGAATGGATGGCTTGGGTCCCATCTCACCGGTTGGGCTGGGAGGACTCCGGTATGATTTAATCATCACGGATTATTTCACACGATTTTCTGCGGGATTCTGCGTTCAAGACCTGTCGACCTGGACAATTATGAAAGTGTGGGAAGTAATTGCCCCATTCTCGGCTACCCATGACAAATTTATGCCGACAACGCCGCTTACTTCAACACTGACGACAACCGAGCATTTTTTGGACAGCATGGAACCCGTTTGACCCATGGCCTAGCATATTCACCTGAATCACACGGATTGATTGAACGAAACGTACAAGAGTTGAAGAAACAGTTGCGAAAATGGGCTTCAGAGATGGGCTACGAGAGGCAGAACAATCGTGTGTAACGAGGACATCCGAGCTGGACACCGCGAGAGAGTCTCTCTAATCCAGCGCAGCGAAGTAGGAGACGTGGGCCAAGAGAAGAATATCCTAGAAAGCATGAGGGCGTCCCTCGCCGCCGGTATCTCGGAATAGCTCATACCTCGAACTGTCCGTTCGGGGCTATAGCCGATAAGACCCTCGAGACACTGCTCCGCAATATGGCGCGGCTCGATTCCGTTCTTGACTCGTGGCCGAGGAACGGCTGCGACAGAAGCTGGATCGTAGAGGCGTCTTGGTGAGCTGTCGTACCAAGCCACAGATGCACAGCTAGCCAAGAGATCGCCTGTTCCATTATGTGCTCGGGGGGAAATGTACAGGACCTGCTGCTTCAGGAACGAATTACCGACCGACTCTACAACAGGGAACTACTTGATGACGATAATGAGCTGACGGAGGCATGTACCTTTGCCACAGTTCGAGATACCATCGTAGCTTGCGCCATCACTTCTTCGTGGACGAAGTAGGTCTATTATTGCCCTCACCAGAACAAGAAAAAAGAATTGCGCATAAATAAAGGCGCTGATGTGAATGGCAAGTTCGAGCTGGTCCTACAGGCAAATATCAACGCCGAGAATAAGAAAGTTCGGGAGGCGGCGCAGAAGGATAGCCACGCTGTTCCGTCTACAGGTCTATCTGAACCAAAGAACGACCCAGAGGGAGACGCTGTTAGACAGGACTTGGCCGTCAACTCTAAACAGAGAAAGCAGTAGGTTTAGCATGCCACCTGTGCTAGACAATCCTTAGTGAATTCCCAGTCATCCTCGACACTTATCCGTGCACGCGGTCAAGGCTTATAGCAAAATACTGCTTCAGGTATCAGGAGAGCAAAAGTCGACTTATGAATACTCAGCCGAGTCAACTTTCCTCGGGCTATTAGACCTGTCCCAACCATGGAAAGGAAAGAAAATCGCTGGGTCTTTTGGGCTGGGAGGAACCATGCGACTATCAACCCATACAATCCCACCCTCATGATAGGATGGAAGGCTAACATGGATATATCCCCAACGCCATGTCCAGAGTCAGACATATAGGCAATATACAGTACTATATTAGAATATTCCATGTCTCTTAGTCTTCAGTTGCTTCACTGGCCGAATCCCTACATTTCCAATTCAGTTGATATCATGCTGCACGTTTTGCAATAAAAAGCCGCGCTTCCCACTAAGGGTGATCGTAACATATGTACGTAAGTATCTGTGTAAACTGGTCCTTGGATGGGTCAACTATAAACACTATAAAACATATTCTCTCGAATCAAGCGTGCCCTGTCTAATGTGACACATTGTCTGATAGATATATTTGCAGAATAATCCGTATGTACGTTCTCAGCAATCATAATTATCTAGATAGCCCAACTTAGCTAACTTAGGCCCCCACAAGACGTCTAGACTCCCTCGTGGCAATGAAATCGAGGCAGTCCCATCATCACATAACGAACTCAAGATTCTCCGCGTTCAGTCCGCTCTTCAAGAAGCTCTCACGCTTCGTGATCAGGACCTCGACAGGCCGCATCGGTTCGAGGATATGCACCGGCAGCACCCCGTCGTTCTTCTTGGGTACCTCGATCTTGGCCCCGTCGGGCGCCTCCATGTCGAACTGCAGCACGACCAGCGCGACGAAGGCCAGGATCTCGTTCATGGCGAAGTGGCGGCCGGGGCACAGCGTCTTGCCCCCGCCAAAGGCACGGAACGCCGCCGGGTGGATCGTGGGTTGTTTTGTTTTCTCTCCTCTTCCATTACTGCTGACGCCACCGTCACCGCCGCCTCCTCCTTCTTTTTTGTCTCCTTGTTGTTGCTGCTTGCTATTTTGAGGAAGAAAACGCGTGTAGTTGAAGCTCTCCGCGTCGTCGCCCCAGATGCGCTTGTCGGCGTGGATCACGCCCCCGGCGATCTGCACCACGGCGTTCTTGCGCAGGAAGTACCGGTCCGCCAGCACGAAGTCGTCCTTGACCAGGCGCGTCGAGTACGTGTCGGACCCCAGGCGCAGGCACTCGCGGTACACGGCCACGAGCACGGGGCACGTCTTCTCGTCGCGAAGGTCCGGGATCGAGAGTCTATATTTAGATATATCTTCATCTTCATCTTCATCTTCATCTTCATCTTCATCTTCATCTTCATCTTCATCTTCATCTTCATCTTCATCTTCATCTTCATCTTCATCTTCATCTTCATCTTCATCTTCATCTTTATATTCCGCCACGTCCAGCCCACTGGAGCCGGCAGGCCGTCGTCCTTGTTCGGACCGAGGCAGTTGTTCAAGAACGGCAGAGACCTCGGCGCGCACAACGGCGAGCAGGGCCGGGTCGGCGTAGATCTGCAGCAGGATCCAGAAGGTCGAGGTCGTCGCGTTGACGATGCCGGCGAACAGGAACGAGAGCTCCTCGCGCGCGACGGCGGGCAGCGACCAGCCGTGCGCCAGCGCGATCTCGACGCGCCGCCGCACGATGGCCGAGCCCGTCCCGTGGCGCCCCGCCTCCAGGTACGCCAGCAGCGCCGCCGCGAGCCGCTCCCGGCCGCGGTACGCGCGCCGCGCCGTGATCGACGGCGCTACCCCCGTCAGCAGCGACCCCAGCCCGTGGTCGAAGTCCCAGAACGCGTGCTCCAGCGCCGCGTCCTGCGCTAGCGGGTTCGTCGGCCCGTACAGGTACTTGGCCGTCGACGAGGTGACTAGGTGGCGCACCCAGGAGAGGAGGTCCGTCGCGTCGCTCTTGGCTCCGGGGCGGCGGTGGTACGCGGCGATGTCGTCGCGCATCTCGCGCGCGGCGGCTAGCGTTAGCTCTGCTAGGTACTCGCCGGGCCCGAGGCGCTCGTACACCATGTCCTGGATGTCGGCGAGGAAGCCGCGGGGCGCGCCGGGGGCCGGGTCCAAGTCGCGGCGGGTGATGGCGACGGTGGCGTCGTCGAGGCCGAGCACGCGGCGCGTGACCTCGGGCACGATGGGGGTGAAGGATAGAGCGCGGGAGGCGCGCTGCACGGCGGCGGCTAGCGATGGGTCGGCTACGACGTAGATGCGCGACCCTGGCACGGGCAGCGTGAAGATGGGCAGGTGCGGGTGTCGCAGCCCCAGGCCCTTGATGTACCGCCCGCCCCGCAGCGCCATGCCTAGCAGGTGCCCTACCGCTGGCACGGCCGGCGCGAGGACCGGGGGCTCGCGCGGGTCCAGCTTACGCGCGGATAGGTGGTGCGCGAGGAGGTAGAGCGTTGCTAGGATGGTTATGATGAGGGTGGTTGTGCTTGCGCTGGAGAGGGGGGGCCATCCTGAGGCTTGGTCGCTGAGCGCCATTGGTGATGGATCTGCGGATGGCTCTTTCGTGTTTGTCTTGAGACTGAAAAACTGAACACCAGTGCGTTTCTCTGGGTTATGAGTTCATGGTCCTTATGTGTTTGAAGTGCTTGTAATGAGGCATCTATCTGTAAGCTTCGAGTCAGTCTGTTGTTAGTTTAACGAGGTATGGTTTGAGCAAAGCTGGACCGTCCTTTCCTGAAACGACGCCGAACTGGGCTTCTTCGTTTATATCATGTCAGGCGAGGTCAAGCGCATCCTACCAGACTCGAAGACTGTCTCCTACTTACCGTCGTCGAATTTGGAAGTCATAGAGGGGATGAGCACTACTTACAGACTCGATGTTTTGCTACCGGGTTACCTACGGGTTATTGCAGTCCGTCTACGTTCAACCGAGCCTCTGTCTTGTCTATTCCAGTCCACAGACCTTACTTGAGGCTCCATCTATCATAAACTGATGAAGGTGTGATTTTCCATCATTCCAACATAACGTGACATTGGCAAGGGTCCCCGCAGCGAAGCTTCGAAGAAATTGACCCTAGAACACTTACCGAGCTTCCCCTTTACCTTAAGATTGTCCCGTTAGCGCATATATGCCTCTATGTGCATACTCTCTCTTGCATTTGCCCCTATTCACAATCAACTTGGGCAACGTAATAGGCCACACGTCAAGTCTAGGCTGCAACTTTCTGTATGTGAGTATTTCGGATTAAATCTCAAGTTGTAGTAGAATAGTGAGGTTCTTTAGCGCAAGGAGATGCGTGAGACATGCAAGGTCTGAAGTGAGACAAACACAGGAACAGACTAAGAACATGACGAGATAGTGACACTGGAAGAATGGAAGCCTGTTATTGGCTCGGATGGCTGACGTTGCTATTGTGGCTTGCGCATTTCTTCATTACGTAAGAAGGGCAAGAAGCGGTTGCGCCGCAGCCAGGCAGGCAAAGCTGGCAATTCCAGTCAAACTTCAGCAAAGAAAGGAAGGATTGTCAGACCCACTGGAGCTCTCAATTGGCCGATTCTTGGTTTCGTACATGTGTACAATACGAATACCACCTCACAACTTCACAACAGTCAGCTATCGTCAGTTTCAACCTCTCTAAAACATTAAAAACATTCCACAAATTGCTGTCCTCTTTTTTATCCACGCCCATCTTAGATCTTACCTACCGTCCCAACGACACACCCTGCTGCGAAAGCAGAATTCCCAACAATAAACTTAGGCGACTAGCTGCTACACTCTGCCAACCCTTTGCCATCGAATCGCAAATCAACCCATCCGACCCTCCCGTTTGATCTACCAGTCGTCGTCAGAACCCTTTTTCTGCCCAGGAAGTCACCGCTATTTCGCATACCAACAAGGCTGATCATCTCCGATTATCCAAATCCGTCAAGATGTCGCTCAAGGACGAGTTTGCGACGAGGAACTTCAGTAAGTCATCCGTCTATCCATCAGGCTGATGGAGCCTCGGCCGGATTAAGTGGCTAACGAAAGCGCAACTAGGTATTTATGGACAATGGTATGCATATGGACAATATCTACTCAAACCATGTTTTGCGGCGATTCCGAATTCATATCCTTTTCGATATCACGATTATACCAGTTGAATTTAGGTGCCTACAGTGCCGGAGCCGACATGGAATATTCAGTGGCTACCTGCGTTTCGGGTTTCAATGACAAGCATTTGACGAGGGTCGTGGGCCGTGATACATAGCTAACGTATGTCTGAAATAGGCTCGGAATCCTGTCCATGATCCTGTGTTTTGCTCTGGGAATTGCCAACCTCTTTCAGCTCTTCGGCCACTTTCTCATCATCATCTTTTCCATCCTGGCTCTGTACGTACTTCTGCTCCGAAACATCTGCCTGGAAAATGGGAAGGAAATAGAGAAGCTAACCTGTACCTACAGCGTCTCTTGTTTTATCATCCTCTTCATTGAAGTACCGCTTCTGCTCCGAATCTGCCCTACTTCGGCCTCGTTCGATGCTGCGATTCGCCAGGTCTCGACAAACTACATGCGTGCCGCTACTTACGGTGTCATGGCCCTCGTCCAGTGGCTCAGCCTCCTAATCGCTGCGACTAGTCTGATCGCCGCCGCTGTCGTCCTCACCTTCACCGGAGTTTGCTACGCTCTCGCTGGTCTCAAGGGCCAGGCTTTTGTCGGAAGCAAGACTCTGGGAGGCGCAGGAGTCGCGCAAATGATTGTATAACCGAATCACGTTGCGAAGGAGCCACTGCCTTGAAAGGTTATGTGACCGTTACATAAACTCCTCAGCTCGCGCAGAAATGGTTGATGGGAGAAGGTTACAGGCCAACATGATTGACGAACATCAAAATGCCTCGAAGAAAGGGTTGTACCTTGTATGCTGGAGGGATGTTGCGCGGTATCCGTGGCTTAGTATTTTATTCAGAGGAAAAGGGGGGGTTTCGCATTGTTTTCATGTGATCTTTTAGGGAACGGCGTAACGGAATACGATGCAAGCACGATAGCTGCGGGATGTTCTTATTTCTCCTGTATCGACGCCGCATCCAGAACGGAGAAGAGATACCCCAGTCTGGTGCTGGAGTTTTTGAATCAAACATCTCTTGAAGATCTTGCGGTACTGCTCGTGATACTTACCTAGGGCCTATCCCAGCATCAGAGTATTTGGCTGCGGACGTACAGTAGAAGGACAACTTGACAACCGCAACGAGCCGATATGCCGACAGGTCGGTAACTATCAGGGATTCAAAGTGATGTGATTCTAGGTTAGTAATTCTGTGGTAGGAATTGCTAGTAAAACGGCGTTGATCTTCCGCAATTCTAGAGCGAATGATCAACGATTCATAGGTCGATCTAGCTTGTATCCAGAGCGTCATAACAGTTTCCACCTCCCCCACCTACCCACTCAGTCGTCTGGCAGATCCCGACAATATTCTGCAGACAAGCAAAGGAATCTATGAATTCATCTACTACAGTTGAGATATTCAGGTACTCGTTATTACCTCCTAATCAAGCAGTTCAAGGAGAAGTTGGAGAGCCTGTCAAGTCTGCGGGTCTTGTTCTGGTCCCGAACTCAATCGAAAGAAATCCGACGTCTCGGCTAGGGTTTTAGGTCCAGCTCGGCAACTTTGGAAAAAGAGAGTTGGTATTCCGTGTATTCCTTCGCTTGTGGACAATACTACGTTAGGTAGGTACATGCCCGCTCCTACATATACGTAAGTGAAGGCCAAGACCGTGGGGAAGCATGCTATATGCCGTCATGGCTACTACTGTGTAGATCACGCGTGGGATAAGAACGAGAGGCCGTCTTCTTCACGATGCTTCATTCTACACGTGAGAAGTTCTCTTGCCTGGAATCCTAAGTGCTCAGGTATTTATCTTGGACGTTTCCAATTTAAGGGAGACGAAGCTCTTTTTGAAAGAAATAGCATGAAGTCTGCTCACATCCTCAATCAAGTCATGTCAATTTAGCTGCCTAGGCGCATATGTAGCTTTGCTACCTATGTAGCTCCCAGGGAGGCAACACTGCCGTCCCTTACGCTTTACATAATGCATGCATAGGTAGGTACTCGCGGCCCACGAAGCGGGGGAGAATGGAGGCGTGACCACGATGATGCACCCGTTTGACCTACCAATATTGGGGATGGGGTTTTACTGCATCTTCGTACTTCGTACATACATCGCGATCATTCCATTAAAGCGGCCCCGAATTTCACGGTGGTAGCCAACGTCTTTATAGGAGTCCTTCGTGAGACCTAATTCCTCCCGAAGAGAGGAGCTGGTTACCTCTGTGATTCCTACCCACCTGTAAGTCTATAGAGGCTCGAGTAACGCAGGAGTGCGAGTAACGCGGATAGATCATGGTCTCCCATTGCCCTAAGCTTATAGGTACGGAACTTACTCTAAAGTTTTGTCAAGTTTAAAGCACCGTAAAGGACTCTGACGCATTATACACTACATGATCAGCTAAGTGTGCGCTCGAGGACTGACAGGTTTCACAGGGAGACCTAGTTTAGAGACGGAGTAGATATGATGTAGCATTTCGCCTGATGATGAGGCTGATGATGACTTGCTAAAGTTTGTCTGAACATGTGTTCGTCCGTTTGTTCCACTTGAACAGTATGGAGCTAACCGTACATGTATGACACGGATGGAGCCACGTATTATTCATTGCAGATGGTAGGGTTGGTTACCGACCTTCTTGCCGAGGTGTTTTTAACTTGTAGAGTTCACGTTGTCTAAGCGTCTGAGGACGATGACACGATGCAGTACAGATATCCATCACTTGCCAGTATTCTGCTGTTTCTTGAAGTGTCATCACATCGAGACTGGAAATTGAATCCGCATATTATGTACGTTTCCGTTTCTTTGTACTGCCGACATCACTTGCATCGAAGCCAGCGAAACCCCATCTGGATGCTTGCGTCGACGGACGAGGCGCTAGAGATGGGTGGTCTCAGGCGGTACATACAGTGCATACGAGGGTCACCCCGCCGAATTAGTAGCTCCAGCCAGTTGACATATTGGTCAATTGCAATTGGTTTAGTCGTCTCGTTCAGACCGCCAGTGAGATCTTGACTTGCATGACATGTACCCTATACGTACTCCTAACTCATTAGATCAGTGCTGGTCTGCGAAAGCTAATGGCCGGAAGGCAATTATATACTTGCGGTGTACCTAAGATGGGAGTTCACGAACGGACAGTGATAATACTCAAAGTCCAACGCCTGACATCCTTGTTCGGTAAAGACTTACTGGTAGCTAATCGAAATCAAGATTAATTCCATGACATCGCCAGTGGCCTCAGGTACCGTGTTCCTAAGTAAATAAGAGAAGAAACCTGTCTGTTACTAGACTAGGTAGGTACATCGAGAATAGATCGTATTGATGTGAGCAAGGTACTTAAAGTCATTAGGGTCCCTTCTCGTCGGTTTCATCATCGTGACTTGAAGAGTTACAGACTTGAGAATATTCCACCTACTAACAACCACGGTATTTTCACACCCATTCAAAATCCCGGGTGGAATCTCTTTGTTTGTTTAAGAACCACAAACATACGTTGCTTGCGCAATTGTCAATTGAGATTACCTATTGCAATTTTCGTTGATACGGCTTAATCGGATCGAGATTGATTTTTACATCATCGTTTTTTATCGACAAGAGCTTCTTACCTGACACTCAGAAAAGGCTTCATACCTTTTGTGCTGCTTTACTTTTCTTTCCTTGCCATTAACCCTAGAAACTCTTATTCGAATTGAATAAGTAATACGATTCTCATTCTCATTCTCATCAGCATACATATTATATTATTGCCAATCGAGATCGAGCTAAGTGCTGCTGACCTGGCCGAGTCTGACATACATTATCCTTCGACCAATCAAGCTACAAACGTGTAAGTGGCCCGACGCAAGACCTTTTTGGAGAACCGACATTCAACCCCTCATCGTGTGTGCGTGATCCTTTCTACTTCCCTTGTTGGGTCAATGCTGGCTTTTGTTTCATTCTCCCCTTTTTACCTACATAAAGACGAGCGGAGAGAGAGGGACATTTGTCTTGTATTGTCTTGTATTGTCCTGCCAGACTCTTCTCTTCCGAGTAAGAAGGGTGGTGTGAATTAACGACCCCTCCCAATAAAGATTTCTTCCCCAAGCTTTCTCGTCAAGAGACGGGAACCACCAAACTTCAACGTCTCAATGGCACTCTGACAGGAACAAGGTGGCTCTGTCGCCGTTCTCAGTTTCCATTCCCTGATAATCGCATCAACTCACCTACCATACTCTACCTAGTTCACCATCACATTGGCTTATCACTGCTCCTACCACTGACCACCGACGCCACCACCTATCTATCTCTGCATACCACAATATACATACATGTTTTATCTCTTCACCGCATAACATGACAGGGGAGTAAGATCTAACTTGGTGGTCTGCTAGACAAGCCATAAAACTTGGTCCGGTTCGATCTTAGACTATCTGATAGATAGACCGGCAAAATCCACCCCGAGAATCCTTTCTATCCTCTCAGCCTCTATCCGCCAGTCTCTCTAGTTTTGTTATTGTTTGTTGGAACCTATACCAGACACAGCCATCTCTGCAGCTTATCGGCATATATGTGGTACGTATGATTTGTGACGACACAGACACTGATAATTGATAATCACCACCTAATTTTTCTCCTGCTAATAGTTTATTCTCCCAGGTCCTATTCTTGTCGACCGCATACCAATTGTAATTGTTTCGAGCATTTGAGCTAACGACAAATCCTGCTCTACTCCTTTGTTCACTATGTCTGCCGCCACCATGCCGTCTGCTCCCGCTATTCCTCCTCGCCCTGCGAGGGCTCAAGAGAAAGAAAATGGCCCCGCCGTCCCTGCGATTCCTCCACGCCCCGCCAATAAACGATTGAATCGCTCCGTCTCTCCCAATCCAGACCGCTTTGCTCCTTCACCTCTGAACGAGAGTCCATTTGCTCCAAAGAGCCTTCGTACCTCCCGACACAGCCAGACCCATCTTGGCGAGGAGCTAGAGCGCCCCATGAGCGTGGACATGCCCAACGTGGGTGAGGAAGGCCGAGAATACGCTGCGGCTGTCGAAGAAATGGGCTCGTCTCCGGAAACGAGTCGTCGGTCGTCTACCTCGCCAGAGCAAACCCGCACAATCGGCGAGGATATCAAGCTGTATGCACCTAAGCCGACAATGCCTGCCCAGAGCGCCAAGCAGCGAGTCGCTGCCGTCACTCGTACCGATTCTGACAGAGCTGCCGCTTTCGGCATCGGCCGTCCTTCGCAAGAGGACCAGACGTACCCGGGCCGTAGCTTAAAGAAGAAGGCCAGCACTACGAGCCAGCTCTCACACCAGAGCGAGACATTCACCGAGGACGAGGTTGGCATTCCTGAGATCGGGCAACGTGTACCCATGCTAGCCAATGCCGGTGATGTCCAGGCCCCCTCGCCGGCCCCGACAAGAACTGCAAGCGCCGACCCAACAACAAAGACCAGTCGTCACCATACCAGGAAGACCAGTTCTCGTGGCGGATTTGGCGACCTTCCGTCTGACGTTTACGGTCTCCACGGACATGGTGTAGCATCTACCGCCAAGCTTGAAAAGGCATATTATGAGAAACATCCCGATGCCCTACATAAGGAGCGATACAATCATCTCCATGACCGTGTCAACGACTACTCGATGAGCAGCGACGATCTCAACAAGATTGTTCGGGATACGGCTAGCCGTGGTGCTGGTTTTGGTAACGCAAACTGTCAACAGACCTTGGAGTGTTTCTAACCAATCATTATAGGTGCGTCAACCGATTATGTTGGTACTCCTAGTGAACAAGTCGGCTATCGAGCTACGGACGAATATACTTCGCGCATCTCGTCTCCTCGACCACCGTCCACTGCTCCCAAAAATGACACCAGTATCGCAACAACTCTGAACTTTGGTGTCGCGGAATCCGGACATACCTCTGACCAGGCTGATATCACTACCACCAACGATGATGAGATCATTCACGTAGATGAGTCAGACCGGCACAAGGGATTTGTCAAGTTCGGCGACGAGAAATCCGCTGAAGGAGAAAGTACGGAAGAAGCCCGGTCTCACCCCATTCTGGCACCCGACGAGGTGGCCAAGGACCCGTCACCCTATCAGCTCCAACCCGCAGTGGAACCTCCGCGAGAGCGACATGGTAGTGTATACGAGATGGAGGAACCCAGAAGCCGTCCTACAAGTCGACCTGCCAGTATCTATAGTCCCCCTCCGCCTGAGATGCACTCGACTCCCTTGGAGGACGTCGAAGAGTACGAACCCTTGTTCCCCGAAGACGAGAACAGCGGTAAGCCTATGACCAAGGCTGAGAAGCTCAAGGAATACCGCCAGAGGTTCCCCAGTCAGGACATCTGGGAGGATGCTCCTAACAGCGTGCACTCCACCGCTGAAGTTTCGACACCGGAGCTGTTGGAGGCTCGTCGAAAAGAGCAGGCTCCGGTTTTGAACATCCCCCCGCGAGATGGAGAAACTCCGGCTCAAGCCTTCGCACGGAGACAAGAGGAACTTGCCGAGAAGGAAGCCGTCACTCCTGATAGCTTCTTGTATCGTCAACAAAAGCCTCCGTCGTGGGTTGGGCACCAGCCGCATCTGGCCAAAGAGACCCAAAGTCGGCCCAACAATACACCCCAAAGATTCCCAAGTCGAGATGTCTGGGAGGATACACCTGATTCGCTTCAATTTACTGCGACCGTTTCCACTCCTCAGAGCACCGAGGAGCAAGAGGGAGATGAGATAGCAAAGCCGGCTTCCGAAGAGAAACCATCCATACCCGCACGTCCTAAGAAACAAGGGTCGGGTGACGATTCTACTTCGAAACCCGTGATTCCCGGTCGTCCAAAGCCGCAAATCCCAGCTCGCCCATCCAAGCCGGCCGCAGAGTCCAAGGGACCTGAGGCGGCAGCGACAGCGACGGCGAAGCAGAAACCCGCGGTGCCTGCAAGACCCGTTGGAGGGAAGATTGCTGCCTTGCAAGCAGGGTTTATGTCAGATCTCAACAATCGTCTACGATTAGGACCTCAAGCACCTAAGAAGGAAGATCCCGCTACACAAGAGTCCGCTGAAGAGAAGGAGAAAGCTCCACTATCTGACGCGAGGAAAGGTCGTGCGCGGGGTCCTCAGCGACGAGCTCCCACCAAGGCTTCGAGCCCAAGCGGCCTGGAATCCGGACCTCCACCTGTGTCTAATGGCAAGCCTGTGCTGAGTTTCTCGATGACTCGCACATTATTTATCATCGACGAGGAGGGTACCATGATAGTAGATGGCTTAGGACCGGTGGCGCCATCACAAGTAGAGCTCAAACTTGACGAAATCAAGAGCGAAGAGCCCAAAGAGGTCCAGCCGCAGGCGCCTTCAGAACAGGAAATCTCGGGGCCTCAACCAGAAGAAGAAAAGTCGGAGAGCAAGTCTGAGGACAAACCCAAGCCGAGCGAAGTTGAGAGCGATTCTAAGACGATAGAAGAGACCAAGACACTTGTTACCAACACGGCTGGCGAGTCTATACTAGAAGAAACCATCGAGAAGAAGCCATCAGGAGACCAAGTAGAGGATGTCGAAGAGGCCAAGGACGAGGTGACAGAATAATAGGGCGACTTCTACATGTTCCGCCGGGAGGAAGTGTGTGTGAGCCCGTCGTGTTTCATCTCCAGTTCATTCTACGTTGACTTCTTCGATCGAGGTGGTGGGAACGAATTGGATTTGGGGACGGGGGGACAGGTAACTACAATACGTTTGCAACGAACAAACTGGATCGTTAAAAAACGGCGATGAGAAAAGAAAAGGGGAAGAGAAAAACAAATCGGCAAACCGTAGATTATAGCGCATCCATCCCTCGCTTCTCAGATTTAGCTCAGTCGTTCCCTCGTTTCTTCTCTATAGGTCTCCTGTCTGCTGTATGCTGCCATTCCGTTCCTTTTGCTGTTGACTCGACTTGACCCTGCGACTCTGGATTGTGTAGCTTTGATTTCAATTCTGATGTGGAATCGGATTCGACGTGAACTGTAGAGTGACGTTTGCTGAGTCTGGCTATGGCCTTGAGTTTTTTACGTGGCTTGACATGGTAGACATGCGGCCTGTCTAGGTACGTAGGTACATATATATACGTGAAGAAGGTGGTGGTAAGTAGATAATCGAAGTGAGCTTTTGATCTGGGTTTACAGCTTTATGTTTCTGGTGATAGGACTGATTAGTTGGGTTTCTTGATCAATGGATTGATTGATGGCTATGCAACCAGAATCTTATATGTTTTGCTTATACATGCATGCATTGTAGATGGTATCTTCCTACACATGTTTATCTGCCATTGGATATATAGTTGGTATTGATTTTGTAATCCTACAAAGGTATGTACTCTATGCCGGCTCTAGGTAATAGGGGTGTATCCATGCAATACAACCAAGACCATCATCGATGATGGAAAAGGGGGTGATGCGTGGCTTAGGAACAGGTCCAGAAAGAAAGGCAATGATAACAAATATACAGATCAAAAAACAATTGACCCAAAAAAAAACAATAGTAAAAATAAAATTGCAAAAAGCTAAGATCGAGGGAACCCCGGACATTTGACCTGAACAGTTGGCCTCTGTCGCCCTGCCCGGGGCTCGAACCCTCGCATCCTACGAAAAACCCCCCCGGTGGGGTTTTATCTAACCCAGGTGGTCGGGACTCATACAACTAGACCAAGACCAAGTTGGCGTCGCATGAGAACCTGAGCTGGGAGAAGAGTTGACGAACAGGTATTTATGGTCAATGGCGAATGGCATTGGGATACTGCGAAGGAAGGAGGGAGGCTCCTGCTGTGCCTGCCATATTTGCCTGGGTTGTGTGAGGGAGACGGGACGGGGAGGTTGGTGGGTGTGTGCATATATACGTATATCTGCTGTGTATCTTGGATTCGTACACCTAACGCGCCTACGCAGGTACTCCTAAGAGCTATTTACGTGGCAATCCCTTCATATTACATACATTTGACTGAAATATCGGTTGGCTCTATTGTTTACTCACACCGTGGTGATGATATTTCATATTGACAGCGGAGCTTTACCACTCTGTAGAACGACGAGTTATTTCAGGAGGTCATACATGACAATCAGAATTACATCCTTACTGAGATATGTACAGTCCAAAGATGTCGAGGGTGCATGTTAAACATCGGTGACGTACCAAGCAACTGAGCAGACGCCATTCAATGTCTCCCTTGAGACGATACGAGTTACGAGTTACGTAGAGCAGTCACGAAAAAAAGAGCGAATATCGCGGATAAATGGATGGGTGTTCAGCTCAAACCTCTGACTTCGCATCCAAGACCAAGTCTCGAAGTCCATACTGCATCCGACTTAATACGGACCAACGTCCCAAGTAGACTAACGAGCGTACGTAGCCTGTCTGACTTGAACCCAACATAAGAATACCATATCTCTGGGATAACTCCCGCTTATCCCGTGCTGCCCGTAGCCATATGCACACCTAATCATATGCATATCCATACAACGCCACAACGCCTGGCCCCATCCCTTTTGCTTTGCAGAAACCGGTCTTGATATGCCCATACAATGGTTCGCGAATAACGAGCGGTTAGACAGACGATAGAAGGGACAAGTCCCACTTCCACTTCCACATCCCCTTCCCCTTTCTATCAATCTGCCCCTATCCCAATAAGCTCTCCTTTCCTCTCTCGGCCCTCTAAACCCCCTCGTTTGGTTGAGTCGGATTTTCAGTTCGAGGTTCAGTCGGGTTTCCAGTTTGAGATTCAGACTTCACATCCTATTGCAAAATCTCCAACTCGTCATCGTCGTCCTCATCTAGAACAACCATCCTCCCCATCCTCCCCAGTCTCGCTTTGACAGCACCTGGACCCGGGCCCGAGCCGCCGCTCTTGGCAGCGAGCTCCACACCAAGACTCTCGCGCCCCGCCTCGCGAATCCCCTTCTCGGTCACGAAGCGCGTCTTCTTGCGAGCAGGGGACTTACCACCGTCTCCGTCCTGGGCCTCCGTATCCAAGCCTGGGCTTGCGTTTGCGTTTGCATTTGCGTTGGCGTTGGCGTTTGCGTTGGAGGGCCGCAGATTCTCGCCGTCCTTCATACGCGCCAGTTTATCCGTCAGATTGCCGCCCCAGCCAAGGGCCGTTCTGCTACCACTAGCACTACCACTAGTACTACCGGAGGCATTGTTCGCCCCGCCAGAGCCCGACGCCAGCGACAGTGCGCTGTCGGTGCGCTTGCGCTTGGCAGGGCCAAGGTGCATCTTAGGCTCGCTCCCCCTAGCAGCGACCAGGCCGAGGGCCTTCGCGTCGCGGTCTTGCTTCTCTCCGGTATTCTGGCCGTCCGCTGTACCAGAAGCGCCTGCGTTCGATCCCGCGCCCTTCAGCATGTACTCCTTGCCAGCGCCGGACCCGACCTTGCCGAGGGTCTTCATGAGCTCGCGCTCCTTCTCTTCGGTAACGAGGCGACGCTTCAGGGCTTCGCTCCTCTCGACGCGGTCCGCGACGCGGCCGCCGAGCACGTCGTTGTCGATCAGGGACGCCGCGCTGGGTTTTGATATGAACCACTGGCTGCGCGTGTCCCTGTCGTAGTTCACCCCGCTGCCGCCTCCGTTGCCCTGTTTGTTCTGCGGGTCGTTCACGTAATGCGAGTTCTTCTTATGACCCCTCCCGAACGGACCGTTGCCGTCGCGATCCTTCCTGGGCCCCGGGCCCGTGTTGAATGCGTTGACGTCTTGGCGCGCCTGCCGGTGCTTGGCCAGGCCTAGGTTCATGTGGAACTCGCAGAACTCGGTGCGCTTGCGGTTGACCCAGCTGTTGCAGCACTGGCCGTCCTTCTTGATGCTCTTGCAGAACCCAAGGTCCCGCGCCGTGCCGATCTCGAGAATGGTGTCCTGCCCGCTGTTGATCACGAGACTGAAACGCCCCGTGTCGGTGCGGCCCGGCGGCGGCGGCATGATGGTCGGGTTCAGGATCGCGAGCAGCGTGCCCGGCGTCAGCTTCCAGTACCGGTCGAAGCCCGTGTTGAACAGGAAGAGCTCGAGCTCCCACTGCAGGTCTACTAGCTGTAGCACCATATACTTCCCCTTGGTCGGTTCGGTCTCGGCTAACTCCTTTAGGTTGTTGTTCGTTGTTTTGTGGGACCGAGGGTCGGACTTGGAGGCTAGGATGCCGAAGATGACGATGTCCTGTTCGATCTGGGGAAGTTGGAAGTCGGGCGCCTTGACGTGCTTTAAGATGTCCTTGATCACGTACGTCTTCTTGCCCGCTAGGTTCCGCGTCAGAACCGAGTGTGGTATCACACGTTTTGAGAGGTGGATGGCCGAGTAGGGCTCGAACGCGGATGCTTCTTCCTCTGGTACTTCGGAGGGAGGTACTTTCTTTTTCTTGCGCGTGGCTGCATCGCCTTGGGATTTAGGCTCCTCTCCTAAACTGTTTCCTGGTCGGTTTTCGTCTTGGGTAGGTCGTCGTAGGCTAGACGTCGTATTGCTACGTTTATTTCGGCCTCCTGCCAAGACTTCTTCGCGACTATATTGTTCAGGTTCTGTTGGCGTGACGGGTATCTCCTTCGCGTTGCTTTTTAACTGCTCCATCTCCTTTCTGCCGAGGTTGAACTTATTGCTTTTCGCCTGCTTTATCCTCTCTTCCTTCTCCCGCCGAATCTTCGCCTCCAACCTGACGCCAGCTAAAATTTGGTTATAAGTTAGAGGCTTGGTTGGTTGCTCGGATGCATTGCCCAGAGCGGGTGTATGCGCTGTCCGTAAATAGCCTCCATGTAAACCATTTTGATTTGGTATGGTATAAGGAGTGGTATAGGGAGTGCTCTTCGAGCTGGGGGCTCTCTTCAGGGAGACATCCTTTGCCTTTATACCCTTGTCGATGCCCAGCCGTACTCTACTAGGTGACACATCAGGCTGCACCGTCTGGGTCCTCCTTACAGGAGAGGCAGGGACTTGGACTCCGAGAGGGGATTGCGGCCATAGCCCGGGACCTGTATGCAGTGGTTCACCATACGTCTGTACCTGGCTTATTGTCGGGATATCTGGTATAGGCGCAAAATTGGATCTTGACGGGATGGCATCTGCTCCAAGGCCTTTCTTCGCCTTGGCACTTTGTAATTTCTTGAGCTTGAGTTTCGCTTGTATTGCCTGCAATTTCAATTCTAGCGTCTCTTCGTCTTCGTCTTCATCTTCGTCTTCATCCAGATCCATCTCGAAATCTGACACATTGTTTCGCCGGAAGTTACCAGATCGGGCAGCCATTGCGGGAGTGAGTGGGGCTCTCTTGGTAGGCGATGGCGAAGGCGACGTTTGCTCAGCTAAGCGTTGAAGTCGTTCGCGTCCCTTAGGCGTGCTGAGTAGAACATCGTGGGGCGATCGCGGGGGCCATTGGGCCACTGGGGCTACGCCTGGCCCTGCCATGTTGTAAGATACTTGGTGTTTAGTAGCAGCGATGTATGTTAAAACGTACTGGCAGGCAACATGATCAAATATCGTCTGTATTTCCCATCGACCGTGTTTACGAGGCTAATAGCTTACATCCCCTCTTCAGATTAATATGATTTCGAAACCTGCAGGGGTCCGCTGCTTTTGTTTGATTATAGTAGGTAACACCATGATACCATCAGGCCAATATAGCAATGGTGTAAAATGTAGAATGTAGAATGTGGTGTGATGGGGTTGGTTGTTATGTTTGTTGGTTCGTCGAGCGAGAGGTCACCTCTAATAGCATAAGGTTCTGTCTCTCTCTTGCCCTCAATCTCACCAAGAAATGACTTAGTGTAGTAAAATAGGATCGGATTCGATTCGTATGGCAAGCATGCAACATGTCAAGTTCCACAGGAATAAGGAAGGAATACATGCATGAATTCGTACAGTACGTGTAGCTTGTAGCTTGTATCTTTCTCGATCCCTATCGATAAAAGTTACAGTGTTTGATTGGAGAAGTGGAAACGCGTTTCGGTATCTAATTACTAGCATGACGCGACGCGTCGACAGGGGTATTGACAGGGGTACATCGAAGCCCTCTAGGCTCTATGTACCTGATCGTCCAATATCCATAGATTGTGATGCTAGACAATTGCTCTACAATTGGCATGTTCTCACCTGAAGATTCTATATTTTAGTCAAAAAATATACCGATCCAGTCAGGATCATGGCAAGGACAACCAGATCAAAGGCTGCCGCATCGGCTTCCACCACCCAAGATTCAAAGTCGACAACGACCTCCAATACCAAGTCAAAATACACATTACCAGCCGAGTCCGCAAACCCTTCGAAACTCTTCATCCTCCCCACGAAAGCGGGCAAAGATGCTAGAATAGTCTCCTTATTAAACCCAAGATACGCAAAGCCCACCAGGTATCTAGTTTGTCCAGAGACAGGAATCTACGAATTTACTAGAATTGCTGCTCCCAAATCTACACCAAGAAGTTGGTTGATAGAATGCGGAAATACGGGAAGAACAGAAGAGAAGACGGGCCAGGACGGTGCTGAGCTTGGTACATATGTCACCAAGGGTGCCGACTTGTATGTCGCTACCCCCGTCGACCCTGTATTTCTCCTGCTGCCCGCCTTTGCAGACCCATCCGCCAGTACCAAGGATGGGAAGCGCATGTTCGTGTCCGTAGACGATCACCTTGATTCCATACACGACTCTTCCCCCCATCTATCCGAGATACTGCGATGGGGCAACGTGCGAAAACTGTTAGAGTCGCGTATGGCCGCCATATGCGACACAGTCGAAGCAGGCGACGAGACCATGTTCCGATTCAGCGAGGACAAGCTCTTAACTGAAATACTAAGCAAAGCGCGCAAAATGAGCGAGCAGCCCTTACCGAAGAGCATGGAAGACAAGTTCGTAACTAAGGCACTGGAGGCGCCCGTCGTCGGTGTCAAGCGGGAGAGCACCACTCTGTCATCCGTCACGCAGCAGACACAAGCGCAAGTGCAAACAGAAACCTCTACGCCAGCCTCAGAAGCATCAACCCCCAAGGTCGAGGCCACAGATAGCCAATCATCAGTCTCGTCCTCAGAAACCGCCGCCACTGCATCCGAAGCTTCAACAGCCGCAACATCAGTTGTCGAAGAATCCACAACCACACTCACCACCATCACAACCACAGCCGAGCTCCTCCCCTCGGTGCACGCCTCCGAGCAAGTAATAAAATTACAACGTCTGCGCACAGCCCTGAACTTCATATGCTCATGCTACATCGCCCCCCCACTCGCCGCCCTCCTCCAAGCCAAGCTCTCCTCCCCGTCACCCGCAGGCATAGATTTCACGCCGCTAGACACGTACCTAGAATCGCTGAGCAAGCTGCGCCAGGAAGCGGCGGCAGCGCGCGGCATGGGCGACTACTCGCGCAAGCGGGTGCTGGACGAGGAGGAGGTGGCGGACCGGGCCGAGAAGAGGCGGCGCAAGGAGGAGGACGACAAGCGGAAGAAGGCGGGCGAGAGCCGGGGCGTGCGGGACCTGAAGAAAGTGAACACGGCTGGGATGCGCAAGATGAGCGATTTCTTCAAGAAGAAATGAGTTGATGTTAAGCATCCAGCTCTGGGCTCTTGGTTTTCTAAGGTTATGGGTATATCGCCTACATGTAATTCATATATGTACATGTATGTATTACTTACCTTGGGCGTTAGAGGAATACGAGAGCTTGTTTAGGATACCTCATAAGTAGAACAGGCTGTATGTCACGTAGTAGACCAATTAAGCATATAATCAGTTTCGGATCCGAATCATGTCGTATTATGCATGCAATTCATCATCATTCATGAATTAAGTAGCTCCTAGGTAAAGCATGTAGAACAGGGACAACTGCCAATGACGTTCACCTCTTCCCCCCTTTCACTCAGTAACCTCGTGGTCCCCTCGACTTGCCTCTCAGGAATCCTCTGCCGGCCCCCGTCGTACCCCTACCACTACCCGCCGTACTCGTATCGGCCGCAGACCCAGACCCAGACCCAGAGGCGGCTCTAGACGATGGCCGAGACGTTGACGCACGCGTGCCCCTCCCCGCAGCTGCTCTTGCCCGCCCAGTCACCGATCTCGCGCCGCGCGCCGCACCCCTCGTGCTGGTCGTCCCGCGCGTCGCGGCAGAGGTCTCGCGCTGTCGTTGCTCGTCTTCCTGCTTGCGTCTGGCCTCCGCGCGGCGCCGTTCTTCTTCTGCGGCGCGGCGCTCGGCCTCGCGCGCCTTGTGCTGGGCCTCGGCCTCGGCGTCCGCCAGGTCCTGGCTCGCGCCCTTCCACGTGGGGTTCAGGAGCAGGCGCTGGTTGTGCTCGGTCTGCGACAGGATGCGCGTCCAGGTGTTGAGGAGGGTGGAGGCCGTTTGCACCGTTGTGGAGACGGTCTAAGGGGGCGTCGTATACCAATGGTCAGCGGGTCATACGGACGAGGAGTTGTCTTGACCTGGGTAGACGAGATAGCTAGGGATATATCGTATTGGATGGAGAGGTTAAGTGTGTAGAAGGGGGTGTAAAAAGGGTTAGGCTGACGTCGGGAAAGGGGGACCGGGGCGGCTTAGGTACCTGCATGTTGCCCTTGGCTCGCTCCAGGGTCCCGACTACGCCCTCGATCAACTCGTTGATGTTGCGCACACCATCCAGTTCCCGGCGCAGGTTCGCCTCACGAGCATCTTCCAGGTCATCGTACAGGTGGGCGGGCGGTGGGTCGGTCGGCGTCTTGGAGCGCTCTGGTTCTTTAGAAGTGGGCTTTTTGGAAGGAGAGGCGAAAGGGTCTTCGCGGTCGGAGGAGTCTAGATTATCGGACATGGCTGCGTAGGGATAGAGGGATGAAGGATAGTTGAGACCTTATCGACTGAGTGAATATTGGCGGGGTAGCTATCCCAGGCCAGGATTTGACGTAAAGGTTGTCAGCCAAGCTCGAATATTATCAGAGTTGGGGTTTCAGGTAGTAGTAGTGACAGTCCATTGGTGACGTAATAGAAGCCCAGGATGACTGCAACTCCTAATTTTCGTATTCTCTATATCTAGGTGCTTCTGAGAATGAGATTCTTTGGTATCTAAGAGGCTTTGTTGACATGTGTCTTACAAGTGTTTTCGTGCGTGGATATTGATTATGTGTTGGCTGCCAGATTGACCAATTGGCCTTGAATGTTTTTGTTATCGATATGCTGTAAGCCATTCAATTTGTGGTGGGGTGTTGATCTGCGACGCGTACCAGGAAAGCATTGACGCGTCTTGACCATTAGATTAGGTGCCCAATTATTAGTACTGTAGTAACCCTAGTACGTGGATTAGTACCTGAGTACTTGTCTCATGGTGTGATAAAGTGGAAAAATACTGTGCAGGCTACATTAGCGCCCAGATGGGGTTTTCAAAAACCGTATATATACGGCTATTTTTTGGTGAGCTGTATATATACCGTTTACCTGAATAAGCGGCTCAATTTGCGAAACGTATCAGATAATCAACAGTTTAAGCTTTTGAACAGCTTAAATTCTTAAACGTTTAGAATTTATTAAACGTTCAATCTAATAAGCTGTTTTAGACAGGTTTAAATGCAGTTTAAATGTAGGATGTAGTTCAAGTGCAGTTCAAATGTAGGATCCGGTTCAAGTGCAGTTCAAATACAAGACGCAATTCAATACAGGATGCGATACAGGATGCGATACAGGATGCGATACAGGATGCGATACAGGATGCGATACAGGATGCGATACAGGATGCGATACAGGATGTGATGCAGTATGCAATTCAATACAGGATGCAATTCAATACAGGATGCGATTTAACACAGGATGCGATTCAACACAGGATGCGATTCAAATGTAGGATGCGATTCAAGATACGATTCAAATGTAGGAGGTGCAAATAGATCTATGTAATTAGAAAAGGCAGGAACCCCTTCTATTATATAGCTATGCAGCCAGTGCATATTAATAATTTGCGTAATCTTGTAGTGTAATTGTATGTATGCTTCCGCCCAATTGATCAAGGTCCTGAATTCGAAAATATGCAAGTAAAAAAGTGACATGTAAGTAAAAGAGTAATATGCAACTAAGTAGTATTATATAAGTAAAGTAAGTAAAGTGTAAATATATATATTAAAAAATAAAAAATACATTATATACGTACCTACATATAAATAGGTACGTACTTTCATTATTTTCATTATGCAAAAGGTTATATTTGAACGGTTTAGATTTTTTAAACATTTAAAAAAATTTGAACCGCTTATTCAGTCTAAACGTTTACCAAACCAACTCGGCAATTGTTCCGTTACGTAGCTCTAAACCGTTTAAACTTTAAGCCGCACATGTACCGTTATAATTGGGTTTTTGAATACCCCCTTCGCGCCGCTAAGTACTTATTACCCAGCGACGCTTTGGCAGCAAGAACAAGTACACAGTGTTTCATTGAAATTAAAAACATGCACGACCAAGAATGTCGGGGGCCCTCCCCCCAAAAAAACCCAGAGCAACATCATTGAAGTCAAACGGCAAGGCCCCAGCCACCCTTTTCCAACAGTACTTTCCTAGTACTACCTACTATGTAGGTACTTCGTAACTCAGGTAGGCGGGTGGGACACGTTCAATCCACCTGCCATCCACCGCCTTGCCTATTCCTAAATTCCCGTTTCCTTCACAACAATTAATCCTCGTCCCGAAAACCACTTCCGACAATCTCTTCCCTACAATCAACTTCAACTTCGGCTCATCCAGTTCGTCTTGTCGCCGCGCGAACTGGCCGTTGGAATTATCGCTAGGATACTTAGCATTACAAGTATTTCATTCAGCTCAGCTTTTTTTTCTTGTTTACCACCCAAAATCCCGAGTACGCAGAACGCAGACCGCAGACCGCATACCGCAGACCGTTACCGTCGGTAAGAGGTGATTGATTGAACGCCAAACAAATCGACACAACCTTCGCATCGCTACTTTTCGACCTTGGAACTATTTGTCGGCTTTTGTTTACGGCACTTCTTCCTAATACTTCCATTCAAATCTTGATTCAGGTTCAACTTAGGGACCTAATCAATCGATATTAGCACACGCGCCAAGTCGACAAGAGAAGCCGATCCACTTGAGTAGGATAGTCAATTTTGCGAACGTTTAAAGTTGACATTCAATTCATTCAACGCGCACATACATATCTTTGTCGATCATCCGGCATCCATAATCCATTCCTCTACCCAAGGACGAAACTGAAGTTTGCCTAACCTAAGAAGAAGGATCCATGGCATCTTCCGCTGTTTCGACCCCCTCGACCCCCCCTCCCCCGGGTCGAGTTCGCACCCCAAACACTCCCCGATTTGGATATGCTGATTCCTGGGAGCCTTTCTCTCCCCGAAAGTCTGCACGTATCTCAGCTCAACGCGCAGGTCAACGTACTCCATCTCCCCAACCTCATCGACGCGCCCGCCCATCAATCAGATCTGCGTCTTTAGACGTCATGTCAACCCCAATTACATCATCTCCTATCAAGAAGCGTTCGCCCGCCATGGACTCGGTTCGACGCGCATCCGACACCTTGACCGCAGAGGATGCTTCCGACGCTGCTGGCGACCTAGGATCGGGATCCTCGCAGCAGGAGCACAAGGCTGCCGCACCTTCGACCCGATCTGTCACCATGCTTCCTACTCCTGCCAAGACTCCCCAGAAGCGACCTGACGAGAAGGCTAAGGCTAATGTTCGCGCTGTCGCACGCAACCTGTTCTCCTTCGAGGAGGATGTTCTATCTTCCAACAAGCAGAAAAAGACCAAGAAGTACACTGGTCTTACCCTGGACAGCTTCACTGCCGAAGATGTTGAGGATCCCATCGAGATCTTCACCGACAATCGCGACCGTATCCCTGAGGTCGGCGATGAGTCTGACAACCCCTTCTACGGCGACAATTCCGAGCTGGAGCCTGAGCCTGAGCCTGCCAAGAAGCAAGACAAGGTCGAGCAAGTATCCATTCCCGGCGAAGGCCAGCAGACCCTCAGTGAGGCCCTCCGACGAGATGACGGAATCGTCTACGTATTGTAAGTTATCATCCCAAATCCCTTTTGTTGACAAATCATACTAACGTCAATTTCGCGCAGCCGAGGAAAGAGATTCTTCCGCAAGTTCTCAGACGAGGAAGAGGCAGAGGGCGAAGGTGCCGTCGAGGGACAGGGCACGGTAAACGAGCAGAACATGCGCCCGCTCACTCGCTCTTCTGTCAAGCCTCGCCTCCTCTTCCCCTCGGCCCACAAGGGCAAGAACGTCGTCAAGACCGTTACCAAGAACGTCGCCAAGCCCACTACGGAAGACGATGAGGAAGCTATTACCGATATCGAGGATCACGTTTTCGGTACCGCAGAGGAGGATACCCAAGTCGAAGCACCTGCAACTCCCACTGTCATGGTTCGTGAGAAAGCAGTTACACCCGATGCGCCCAAGTTCGCACCCGTTTCGCCTCCTTCTACCGGTCGAGTCACGCGTACCGGCACCAAGCTCGGCGAGGATGCATCGCCCATGAAGCCGAAGGCCAAGCCGCGTAGCCCATTTGATGGCTGGCGTCGCTCTAAGAGTCAGGCGCAGCCACACGGTCAGAAGAGAGAAGGTGAGGCACTCCCTCAGAGCAGTGGGGCCTCGAAGCGCCATCGTGCCTAGTCCGCAATCATGGAGAAAATCTCGATTCGACTTCGACGTCCAGGAAAAGCCTGATCGTGTAGGCTTTCCTCATCCTTTGTGACTCGAATCCGAAGGTACCAGAAGAACAATTGATCATATCGGGAAGATCATAACGGGCAGTTAGGTACCTTCATCAGGTGTCAGGCGTCATTTACTTTGCTTTGCTACGGTTTGCAAAATTTGCTACGGACGAAGGGCCAGGAAGAGGCAGAGAATAGGAGGATTATAGCTACAGAGATACATGGCCAGGACGTCTATTCAGTAATGATAGTGGCAAGTATCGGACCAGATAGCATAGCATAATCCGCATCTCGAGACTGAATCGATGGCGTTTTCTAGTATCACTTGGCCACTTCTTTCCATTGTCAATGCTCGCCGTTGGTAGCTATTCCGAGCTATTCCAAGTGACTGTCCATGATTCCATATATCCATGTATGTGAGTAGAGCTATGGGGTCGCACTCTACCCACTTTCCTCTGCTTCCTCTAGAGACCCTCACATTTCCCGAGTTATGTTGCCCATTACATTACCCATACGGATGTATTTTAAGCATCATGCCTACCTTACCTCATGTAGTATTAGTCCCCAAGTCTTGCCAGGGGTTTCGGGCATCACGTCATGTAGCATAATACCTGGGTAAGCAAGCTATGTACATCCGACGTCCGTAAGGTGTAAGGTGCAATACCTGACGTGGATACGGATTCTGAAAGTGCCCCGCCCCCGCCTAAATTCCTTCTCTGCTTCTTCACAACTCAATTCCCAATTCTCGAACCTCAACATCTTCAACACCATTCGACTTCTTAACACATGCATTGTATTGACCATTCTTCCGTCATAGAAGGATTCAACATATTGCTACGGACGTCCATAGTTTTTCTACACCCAATTGGTCCAGGTGATCTCAAAATCTCGTTGAAAAATAAAATATCGTAGTGTGCCCCCATCATGCACATACTAGTGACCAACGACGACGGCCCGCCGTCCCCTACCTCTTCTCCCTATGTGCATAGTCTAGTCCGCGAGCTTCAGAAGAGGGGACACACTGTCTCGGTTTGTCTACCTCATACTCAACGCTCGTGGATTGGGAAGGCGCACATGATCGGCCAGACCGTAAAGCCTCTGTACTACCGGCCATCCACCACCTTCGACCCGTCCCCCAGCGCCGCCTCCCAAGCACAAGGTACAACACACAAAAGACCGAGCAGAAACAGCGAGGAGGAGGAATGGATCCTCGTTGACGGTACCCCCGCAAGCTGTGCCCAGATCGGCCTACACCACTTCTTCCGCGAGAAGGGACCCGTCGACCTCGTCGTGTCGGGCCCCAATTACGGCCGAAACACCACGGCCGTGTTTGCTCTAAGCTCGGGGACGCTAGGCGGTGCATTCGAGGCCGCAGTCTGCAGAAAGAAGGCCATTGCTCTTAGCTACGCCTTCTTCAACCGCAATCATGACCCTGTCATCATCGACGGCGCTGCCCGGCACAGCGTGCGCGTCGTTGAGAAGCTATATGCTCAGTGGCCGACAGACAAGAGCGTTGACCTGTATTCCGTCAACGTGCCCCTCGTCGAGGGCGTCGAGGAGCACAAAACGCTATGGACCCACATGTTGCAGAATTATTGGAAGCAGGACACGGTGTGTTTTGAGGAGGTCGAGGGGAGTGTCGGCGACGAGGATGAGGAAGAGGAGAGGATACGGGAGGGCGGAGAAGCAAATGCCTTTTCCGGCGATAGTGAGTCGAAGGTTGATGGCGAGGCTGGCGAGGGTGCCCAACAGACGAGATATCCGCACAGACACTTCAAGTGGGCACCGAGATACAGCGACGTGTACAAGAGTGTGGAAGAGTCGCCGCCGGGCAATGATGGCTGGGCGGTGAAGGAGGGCTTCACGAGGTGGGTTCACTGTTCAGCTCCTACCTATTTTCCTTTACGTGTGACAGCCGCAGCCATATCCCAAGACTGACCTTTCTTGCAGTGTAACACCGATGAAGGCCAATTTCTGGCACGCCGCAACGCATCTGCATGGAGAGGAGTTGAAACTGTGAGTCGAGTCTACCGCATTCGCATCTGGCTTTAGAACGGGGATGGCAGCATCATAGACAGCTGGGGGCTTGCATGGCCGCATGGCCGGTCCGTCAAATAGACACTACTTCCGTCATTCCTTAAAGACCACAAGAGATGTGAGTTACGGTGAATGAGGCTGTCAAGTGTTCTACGAACGTCGAATGCCTGCGATGTGTGTGTGTCCTTAATTGCAGCTTCTTATTGTCTGTCTCTTCCAGGAATGAGTCAGGGTCTCAGGAGACGACCACGTCGACCTTGATATGCCGCCCCAAACAGCACTTTTACGCCTTGATCGCCTACGAAGACCCCTACGTCCAGCCCCTTATCCTGTCTGCCCTGAAGAAGCACTTTCCGCCCGATGCATACACACTCCTCCCGATGCCTGATTCCTCGCCCCCGGGCGAGCCCGTATCCCTTAGCAAGCTAGTCCCGGATAACAACGGTGGCCGCGTGCTGCAGATCACGCCCTACGAAGCCATCGACTGGGATTACGTAGCGTCGCACCCGGACACGTGCCTGGTGAATAGCTACATGCTGCGCAAGGCGCTGATCCGGAAGCACTACCTGTCGGCCACGGTCGAGCAGTGGGTGGCCAAGCGCCCGCTGTCGGTGCTCAAGACACACGTCAAGAGGAGCGAGGCCTTCGAGCTCGACTACGCAGAGTTCCTCGATGACGCGCTCGTTGAGGCGTTCGACTTGCGCGCTAGCTTGGAGAGGAACGCGGAGGTGGGCGACGGCGCCCGGGAGACGGAGTGGTGGATCTTGAAGCCGAGTATGAGCGATAGGGGCCAGGGCATCAAGCTCTTCAGCTCGATGGAGGAGCTGCAGGGCATCTTTGATGCGTGGGAGGAGGATCTGTCGGATAGTGAGGACGAGGATGGGGAGGAAGGGAATATAGGCGTTGGTGAGGACGATGACGCGGTCGGAGGCGCTATTACGACGTCCCATCTTCGTCACTTCGTGGCTCAGCCTTATATACACCCGCCGCTCCTGCTACCAGGCGATAACCGCAAGTTCCACATCCGCACGTACGTGGCGTGTGTCGGCAGCCTCGATGTGTACGTCTACAAACAGATGCTCGCGCTGTTCGCGGGGAAGCCGTACGCCGCGCCTAGCAGCACTTCCTCTGCCGTATCCGGGAACAACGACAACAACAGCGGAGGCGGGATCGACCTCGAAGCCCACCTGACCAACACCTGTCTGCAGCCGTCGGTGCGCGACGGCACGGTGCAGCGCTTCTGGGACGCGGCCCTGGAGGAGCGGCAGAAGGAGGACTTGTTCAGGCAGATCTGCGACGTCTCGGGCGAGCTCTTCGAGGCGGCTGCTCGCGCTATGCTGATGCACTTTCGCCCGCTGGCCAACGCGTTCGAGGTCTACGGGCTCGACTTCTTGGTTGATGCTGGCGGCGCCGCGTGGCTGCTCGAGGTCAATGCGTTCCCGGACTTCAAGCAGACGGGGGAGGAGCTTCGGGGTCTGGTTGCGGGGCTTTGGGGTGGGGTTCTGGGGAGGGCTGTTGTGCCGTTTTTTGCTGGTGAGGGTGAGGGTGAGGGTGAGGGTGATAGGAGAGGGGGCTTGGGGGACGAGGACCAGATGGTGCTTGTTAGGCAGGTGGATTTGGGTCGGTAGGTAAGATGGTTGTTGGTAGGCTACCTATGGGTGTGTCCGATGGTTTGGGGACGGGGTATAGATATAGACGTCCTATTGCATGAAAAAGTTAGATCTACATTTGGTGTTGCAGCTCGTACTTCAACACACATTGTGTGCGTACCTACCTAGGTAGACAGGTAGGTAGGTAGTCGCGTGATAGTAGTGGTTGTGTATCTGGGTAGATTGGTCACTGCAATCCCGACGTCTCCTCCGCATATCACGTATAAACTGGACCCAAACAGGGTGAATTCCATGGCAAGGACAACTATAGCTTCTGGTCCTCTCCTCTGGGGACGATTGTAAGGCCAGATACTATAAAGCCGTCAATGTTTCGGGTGGTTATTTATTTCGTGACTTGTTCTTCCGCTATAGTAGGTCCGCAAGGTTGATTTTCTGCCCGTTTCCCTACACGCGGTCTTCTAAAGATACTGATTTACGAAGAAATTGTCCTGCTACCCTGCACATTCAAGTCGAGTAGGAAATATCCGCCAGCATAGTATGACCGTCTGACGAGGATCGATGGACTAACGACTTTCTGGATTGATGGCCGCAGCGTATGGGTGGCACAAACCTTGCTATGATGCGGACTCTCTGTTCACTCGCTCGTATATATGTGTATAAAGACGTACGCAGATTCTTGTTGTGTATACTGGCTACGAAGCAGCGGAAGTTCACATGCTACAACGATAAACTACATGGTGGAAGTGGAACGAGCGGATCGTACGGTCCATGTCGTGGAACATGGTGTCTCGCTTGGGAGGCGGAGTATATGGACCACTTCTACTTTCTAAAGAACTTGCTCAATGTAGAGGCAAGGACGTATTCTAAAGGTGGCGACTGATCGTGTCATTACGTACCTACGTGTCTAAGCATCATGTTGCTGTCACTCCGGAAGTTGGTAAAGAGTATGGCGAGAGGACTACCATCTGATGGTTCACGTAAATGTGCTACGCCTTGCATATCAGTACGCTTCATGACAGCTCCAATGGATCGGAGCGACTCGTAGAGCAAGCAAGGAATATCAGATACAGTTTTCATGTGAAACATGGCGAAGCGCGAGAAGAGTTCAATGTTCTCTCTTTTGACTATCTCCCTATGTAGGGAGCGATCCTAGTGGTGCCTTCGTATGGTTGCGGGATTACAGAGCTAAAGCGCGGCAAGGTCTTGTATTGTCTCGCTGATGTCCCTTTCACTGGCTGGCTTCGTACGAGCTCAAGCCGGGGCCCAGTTCCACCAGACCAAGACTGTGATGCTCTTGGATCTCACTGATCCATGAATGCCCATATGCCTACTGTAACTACCCAGGTCAGCGATATAATAAGAGATTTCCTATCCGGAGGCTGGATTGTTTTCGATATCTTCCTTGACCCCTCAACTTGGCCACCGATGTTCCTACACAATGGATGACGGTGGACAAGACGTTTAGTGAAATGAGCTGACTCGGGACCATTGCACTGCCACACGGATGTAACTAGCGCTATGTGACTAGGAGGCAGCTAGTTTGAGCAGCCTCAATGGAGGTCCTAGTTGGGCGGGCGGTAGAGTGCAGCTCTGAACCCGGCTGCTCAATACTGTCCGTGGTAGGGAGCCGGCGGGACTCAAGATTTGAGCGAATCTCGCCCGAGTGTCTATGAGGTAGGTGGCCGACCGTATCACCTGGTGCGAGCGCGCACAGCAGCCGCATAGCCCCGCGGATGTGTATCAGCCCTCTCCCTTTATATCTGAGATATCACTTTGCACACGGGTCCGATCGAGTGTTTCAAACGGTATTTGTCATGTTTCTAATATATGGTGTTTGAAGACGGAAGCAATAAGCCCACGGGGAAGATAGATGATGTGACGACGATGGAAAGGGGAGAGAAGAACCTCAGCCTTGGCGCATATCAGAACATAGGTTAATTGCTGTGCCTCTCGATTGCAGATGTAAGTTGGCATGCTGCAGTGATACTACGATGTATAGTATGTCTATGACGGTAGATGGTTATCTTCTATAATGCGTACATAGGTATGTACATAGATGGACATTGATCTGGTCGCGAAATATTTCTATACACCTGCCGAGGTAGGCTTCACCTTGGCCTTACAACCATCTCATGCGTCTGGCCGTAAGCACTCAGCAACTTGAAACTCAGGAGAACATATGTACCTACCTATGTGAGCCACGAGAGGGCGACGAGAGTTGTAAATATATTACTACTACGACGTACATACATACATACCTCTAACTAGGGTTTCTAAAACACGTGTTTTAAAATAAAAAACGCGAATTAAACGCGACCCCTGTAAAACACGTTTAATTCGGTGTTTTTCGGTTTTATTCGCCGGAGCTGGAATAACTTACCCGGTCTTTTAATATTTAACTTATTTAACGTTTAAAAATAAAGTATTTAAATATTTAATTAAATGTATTTTATATATTTAATTAAATATTAAGTTTATAATATAATAATTAAATTATATTATTATTATTATATTTTTATAATTTTATATAATTATTATTATATAAACTTTTATTACTTATATAATATATTAAAATAAATATTTTTTAAATTTATATATAAAAATAAACGGGGTAATCTCGTAATTGCCGAAAAAATAATCCGGTTCTAAAAAAAAACGTTTCTTAAAATAAAACACGATATAAAACGCGAATTAAACCGAATTAAACGTTTGCATTTTAAACATACCGAAACCCTACCTCTAACCCAGGTTCTGAGCCGCAACTAGACATCCCGGAAACTCATGGCTTCTGATGGGGCCACTAAGGACGCACGCGGTCGAAGAAATATGTCAATCAGACGAATGTTCGACGCAAAGCCCGTGGCGCCGGCAGCTTGGGAATCTCTCGACGACCCCATGCAGATGCTTACTAGTCCACACTGTACTGCTACGCACCGGAACAAACAAAAGTCCCCCTGTTCGAGCGAGGTAGGTGGGAAGGTAAGAAAGGATTGTGGGATGCTCTCAACTGAAGACCTTTTCGTCTGATTCGGACGGCCTATCAAGCTTGACTTACCGATTTAACCACAGACCGGACTCTAAGGAGTGCTTGACACAGCCACACACCCGTAATATGAGTGATATCGGAGATATTACTTCTTTCTGGTAATCGTTTTCTTGTCCATACATAATACATGTATACATTGGATGTGAGATTCGATATGAGTACGTACCTTAAGTCTTAAGATATCGACACCATTAGCATTGAAAGCTTGGATCATACGTAATAAAAGAATCCAAGGCGCGGGCTGGCGGAAACACGGTGACACGCTCGCCTGATGGATAAAGTTCCCGCCGATCCCCATATTTTCACATGCGAATCTCCAGCGCCGATTTGGCTAAACAGATTATGGACTTGCGCCTTTATTGCGGCGTCGCGAGTAATTTCCTCCCGTGGAAAGAGAGAAAAGTCGGGGTTACTAAGAGCCTGCATCTCATCGCTGCAAGCCACCTCTTCCTCCATCCCCCTATCAGCAAATGAAGCACCGGCGTTGCGTAGCATCAACGCTGCCTACCACGCGACCGGTAGAACAAGCAAAACGACGCCTCTTCCAGAATCCAATGAGAGTGACTCCCAGAGGACCACGTGGACGAGCCGTGAGTCTTGTGCAGTCAATACGTTATTGCTCCTCCTGCTTAGTGGTGTATGGACCAGCTCCTATCTGCGACAGCGAGGCTGACCGCAACTGGCTGGGCAGATTTGTCTGTGACGTTGCACAACAGTGATCTTAGTATGTACGTAGTAGCGATAAGTGGAACGAAGGGGGGACGGGTACTGGCTTTGGCACTTTGGCATTGGATGCCACGACGATTATAATGTCGGTAAGTATGGGTTGTTGCATCTGGAGAGAGTATGCTGTTCCTGACCAGAGTTACGCCTGATACCTCTTGGCTGAACACGAGGCATATTGCCAAGTGGGGATTATATTAGGTGTGAGAGTTGGGTATTGTGTCAGTGTGTGAAGCCTAACCACGGTCAGACACTGATACTTACAAACCGCAACTTTGAACTTGCTACGAAGGTCGATTTCTTGGGATAAGGTACTTTAGAGATGCATACAGACATACGTAGGTAGGTATCTACATACAAGGAGAAGAAACAGTTCAACTGTAACTCGTATGCTGCGATGTTTGCCTCCTTGTTGCTTCACTCAAACTTACTTAACTAATAGCCCTCGGAGAGGCTGTCAACTTCTATAGACTTCCGGAAAGGTATAATCATATATAATCCTCATAGCCATGCACTCCGTTACACCGCTGTACCGGTAGTAGGTAGCACCCAAGTGAAAGCCCTTTAGCGTTCAAGTTTTGTCGAGGCGGGATTTCCCAGTCCGTGCCGCTTTTAGTTACTTTAGCTTATTAAACTGCATAAACTGCTTAATTAGACCGTACAGCATCTAATTACTATCTCCGTAATACCGAACATAACAAACGGACGTATAAAATCGCTTTTTCGAAGCAGTCTTGTCGCCCTGTCTGCCAAAATACTTGAGAACTTCATGGATTTATCTTCTACGCCAGCATACAGTATTGAATAGGTACACATAATCCAATGCTCTTCTGGGCCAGAAGCCATTTGCTAGGCTTTTATTTGTTGGTCTCGATTTCCATCCTTTATCCTGAAGAGCCAAGCCATTTCCAGCGGATGACTCGGTAAGAGGAATAAGGAGAAGTGCTCCTAATAATAATAAAAGGAAACAGGAAATTTCAAAAATATATAGAAACGACATCTGCAGGATTCGAACCTACGCTCCCGAAGGAAATGCCTCCCACCGTTAAATACCCAGAAGTACTTAGCAGGGCATCGCGTTAACCACTCCGCCAAGATGCCATTTTGATTTGTCAATGATTGAATCGTGAGTTACTTCCCATACATAATAGATGGATCCCTTCGGTTACCATTTCGGAGGCATGGGCTGGTTTAATTCGACAAGTATTACGGATCCTCACATAGTGGAGGTCTCCAGTGCCGTAAGTTTGGTTTGCTCTATTAAGACAAAGGGAATCAACAACTCAGCGAGCCTACTGAGATAGTAGTCAAAGAGACATCCGCGAAGCTGAGTATTATGTCGAATATTGATGAAGCTGGCCTAGCCTACTCTTGGAAAACAATAACTGCTCGTTGCCATCTGGGCGGCGTACAAACAGATACTTGACTTTCTAGATCAAATGGCTGCTTAGATCAGTTTCAAATTACCTAGCCTTAGTCTAAAACGAACACCCAGACACACGTTTGTGATCAATTACTGGATATGTTTAAATAGACTTAAAATTGTGATAACCTCCTGCGGTCCCCGAGTCGATATAGTAGTTCCCATATACAACAGAAACAGAAACAAACAGAGAAAGGTCGCTGTGAATGGTTCAGTCGTCTTATTGTCGTCAGGTACCTAAATACTTGTGGTATGCTCGTGTAATATAAGAGATGAAAGAATTGTAAACGTGATTGACATGAAGCAATACTTAGTTGAGATCTTCTACTTCTATGTGGATGGTGTTGGTTTCTCTCATCATCTATTGCTTCCAACTAATAGCTGCCACTCTGTACGGGGTACCTACCTTTACGATCTGCAAACATCCAAACTGGCATCTTGGGAAAGATTCTATTTTGGCAGTGCTTTGGAAAGTTGTATTAAACATTGGTTCGAAAGTGGATATAAAACATGTGTCCTGACGTAAAGAAATGCCTATCGTATGAACTCCAGGATCCTCTCTGAACACTGAATGAAATGCAATACAAAGTAGGTACGTACTTGGATCAGGTATTTCTGGCTGTTCAAGCGCACTCACCATAAATCAGAGCATATTCATAATTAATGATGACTTTGAAGTATAAGTATAAGATCACTACAGGCTTACAACCAAGAGGACCGTTTTGAGGTCCGTTTGTAGTAGCAACCGAATTAGGATCACGTGATGCAGGACATTTGGTATCACCCACAAGTACGTACACAAAGCAGGCTGAAGCTTAGTAGACAGCTAGAGCCGTATTTGGAATACGCCACATATGTATATGGGAATTTCTTAGGCAGCTGAACTACATCTTGCATCGTGACTTGGATATTAGACAACCTGGACCTCTCCTGAGTGAGGCAAAATTTAAATCAAGGCCAGTAAATGCCACTAAGCTGTGTATCTCTGAGTGATATGTAGATCGAGATGAACAGACCCGCACGATAGGTATTGAAATTTGAATCTCATTGCGTTCAAGGGTCATAGCCGGTCGATAAGTTTGCACAGCCTCCCTTGGCAAATTTTTGGCATGGCCAAGTCACCTTTAATTCGCCGAATGCTGCGTAATTTTCTTCATGACGAGTAATTCACGGAGCAAAAGGGTAGGCACGTACGTGTACGTACATACAGAGCATTCCGTATGCGCTGTATCTCGGAGGGGGATTAAACAGCGAAGAACGGGGGATTTCCAGCTTTCAGTTGTTGTAGATGGGTTGGGGATATAAGGGAAATGGGAGAGGGAATGTCACGGACTTTTGAGAGGGCCCCATACCCAGGTGTCTTTTGTCTTTTCTGTAATTTACCAAGAGTCCAAAACCGACCACGCGGACCAGGTTTTGCTGTGCCAAGTGATAATCAATCAATAATAGGCTCTGAACTAAACAATGCAATACAGTATACCAGTCATGGACCTATGAAATATTGAAAGCGGCAATCAAGGGTTGGTGATGATGTCTCGCGGAAAAAGTCTAGCCACATCAATGATCAATGGTTACCTTTAGGTAGCAATTGGCCGGTGTGGAGTACGAATTACAGCACATGCTCTCAACTAAGAGCAATAGGTAAATGTATAATGTACGCTACGTAGCTACCTACGTAGGCGACATGAGGATAACTTCCGCCAATGCTGTCATCAGCGCGTTTCGGCTATGCAATCAAAGTCACTCCCACGTACTATGGACCCCTGGCCGAGTACATCCTAGCTCGCCTTGGTACTGAAGATACCTATGGATACAATTACTACAGGTAACCCTATTGGCCCAATTGATGGAACTCTCTGTAAGGCAGCTTGCTTGCTTGTCTCTCTTCTTTTCCAGTATTCCATCCCTCTTGAGTAAGAGATAATAAGTAATCATCCAACTTGCATTCACACTCCTTCTCCCGTGGGTTGTTCAAGATCCCGTTTCCTTTTCCCTTTCTACCACTTTGTTTGTGTTTAGCTTGCATCTACGGTTCCAGGCCCTCGGGTACGGAGGGTGGCCTGTGATATCTGTACTGTTTGTGCTACCTCCAAACAAAGGCGGACTTCCTTTTCTCTGGCCTCTGTCCAGTAATTCAGCCTTTTCTTTCGCCTCTCTACCCGTACCAAAATCGCCAATCTCTGCTTTGTCAATGCCAATTGTACCAGAGCATTGACTGACGGGTGTATCTCCGTATGAACCTTATTATCTGTTGATGTGGCAATTCCCCTTTCCCTACTTCTTGTAGCGAGGGAGCGCGATCAACTTTAATAGGTGCCAATTTATGTTTGCACAGCCTCAATCACAACAACCTTTTCCTCTCTGCGAACGGCAATTCACGTCAAATTCTTTTCTCCTAAGGTGCTTACCAGACAGATATTATGTGCCTCGTTTAGATGTTACAGACTCCTTCCCGAAACATGTCATAACTTGCCATCTTCCTCACATATCATCGTCGTATTGTTTACACACCTCATCATTCTTGCGAGACATCTATATTGCCGACTCTAAGGCCTAGACCCACCGTCTGCCGACCCTCTCGACCTTCTCGACCTACCTTACGACCGTCGAAACGACCGTTTGTTTGTTGACAGCTGCCTACGAACCCCTCCTCCAGAAGCATCCTGAAAACACGAATTGGTTGAGCCACCGGCCCCGAATTTGTTGTGTTGTGGTCGAGACATTCGGACGTTCAGAGCACCGAAGTAACAAGGAGGAGCGCGGTAAACAAATACGTTATACGAGAGACTCCAACTGCGCCCCAGTCTGAGCGGATACTATTTGAGCTTTGGTAAAATCTGGAAACTCTTAATTTCAGAGTCTATCCACTGGCGATCGGATACCAACTGCCTCTTACAATTTCCAATTCCTCCGATACCCTTCTTCAGCCTCGCCTCACCGAGAATTGCCTTTCGTCGATGGCCGGTCTCTACACGCGCACTATTCCGCATACGCCTGCATTTCTGCCTCTCACGAGGCTGTGCTAAAGCTAGACTATTCCTTCGCGTTGGATGTTCTGATCGATCTTCAGCATCGATAGTATTGATTCCATATCCACAAACGCGCCATGGCGGACCCCAGCAAGAGCGGTTCCGAGGGAACGCCACGGAGAGCAAGAGCGTGAGTTCAACCAACTCGATACCTGTATATTATCAGCTATTAGGCGTGTTCTCGAGTATGCTGACGTGATGTTCAGTCCGACTATTACAATTGACACAACGAACGACACCGAACCCGCAGCCAATATCCCCCAGCATTCACCAATATCACCTCAAGACGAATCGATAAGCCCGACGGCACAAACACCAAACTGGGCCTCGTCAGAGAAACCTGTTGTTCCTATGTCTCATCAACTATCTAATGCAAGCTCCAGGGGTGAGATGCGGCCAGCGCAATCATTTGATAGTACCAGAGATAGCCGGCCGACCAGTCCACACAATGTTTCTAGCCCGGTAGCCTCTAGGGGTGTTGAGAAGGGACAGGCTTTTCTCTCTGTACCAGACCATCACCGGTCAAGGCAAAACTCGGTCGATAGCGAAGATGGAACGCGATCCATAAGCTCATCGCAAGGTGATACTGTGACAGGCACAACATCGTGGCAGGGCGAGAAGAGCACTACAACGAAACATTCTTTCGACAATGAGAAGATAATGAAGGACGAGTCTGCTTTGAAGCCGGATCAGGGCAAGGAGGCTGATTTCCAGGTCGAAGACAATCCCTTCGCCTACAGCCCTGGACAGCTCACGAAGATGTTCAACCCGAAAAGTTTATCTGCCTTTTACCAGCTTGGAGGTCTCGTTGGAATGGAGAAGGGATTGCGCTCTAATCGCAATACGGGCTTGAGTCCTGATGAGAAGCATTTGGATGGGAAAGTCTCGTTCGAGCAGGCGACAAACCGGCAGCTGTCCAAATTGGCCAACGAAGGCTTGGATAGCCCGCAGACACCAGTTACCCGTTCCGACACGGCTCGTAAGCATGGATCCGACGAGTCTTTCGTCGATAGGAAACGAGTCTACGGGGACAACCGGATACCCGAGAAGAAGGGCAAGTCATTTTTGCAGCTGGTGTGGATTACGTACAACGACAAGGTTCTGATCCTCCTCTCCGTCGCGGCGATTGTATCGCTTGCCGTTGGCCTTTACCAAACCTTTGGTGGCGAGCACCCGGATGGGCAGCCTTCCGTAGAATGGATCGAAGGTGTGGCCATCATCGTCGCTATCGTAATAGTGGTCCTAGTCGGATCTTTAAACGACTGGCAAAAGGAAAGGCAGTTTGCGAGGCTCAATCGAAAGAAGTCAGATCGACTGGTCAAGGTGATCCGTTCAGGCAAAACCGTCGAGATTTCCGTTTATGACCTTCTGGCCGGCGATGTCGTCCACCTGGAACCTGGTGATCTGATCCCTGTAGACGGTATCCTTATCCAGGGGTTCAATGTGAAGTGCGACGAATCGCAGGCAACTGGCGAGTCCGACATCATCCGCAAGAGACCGGCCGACGATGTATTTTCCGCAATTGAGAACGGCGAAGACACGAAGAAGCTCGATCCATTTATCCAGTCCGGAGGTCGAGTCATGGAAGGTGTAGGGACTTATCTCGCCACCTCGACCGGTATATACTCGAGTTACGGCAAGACGATGATGTCTTTGAATGACGACCCCGAGATAACGCCTCTCCAGTCTAAGCTCAACGTGATCGCGGAATACATCGCCAAACTCGGAGGTGCTGCCGGTTTACTCCTTTTCATCGTGCTTTTTATAATGTTCCTGGTCCGCCTTCCATCCAACTGGGAGTTGTCACCGTCCCAGAAAGGTCAACAATTTATTGCGATCTTTATCGTCGTGGTCACTATTATCGTTGTCGCGGTCCCCGAAGGCTTGCCTCTTGCTGTTACGTTGGCCCTAGCCTTCGCTACCAACCGTATGATCAAGGACAACAATTTGGTGCGTCACTTGAAAGCCTGCGAGGTTATGGGAAATGCGACGACGATCTGCTCTGACAAAACTGGTACCTTGACACAAAATAAAATGACGGTTGTCGCGGCGACGATTGGCATCTCTCACCGGTTTGGAAGCAAAAAGGCTGAAGGTGAAGGGGAGGGTATTCCCACAGAACCATCCGCGCAAGAATTTGCCAGTGCTCTCTCATCGGAGACGCGAGAGATCTTACTGAAATCCATATCACTCAACTCGACGGCTTTTGAGGGTGAGGTGGATGGAGTGAAGACCTTCATCGGATCCAAGACCGAGACCGCACTATTAGAATTCGCTAAGAGCCACCTCAACATGGTTCCAGTGAGCGAGGAACGAGCAAATGCGAAAATCCTCCAGCTCATTCCGTTCGATTCTGGCCGTAAGTGTATGGGGGTCGTCGTTCAGCTCGCAAATGGCGCGGCTCGATTGTACGTAAAGGGAGCATCGGAAATCGTGCTTGGAAAGTGCTCCGCGATTCTTCGGGATCCCACTCGCGATACGTCGACTGCGACTCTCACATCAGACAACTCAGAGACCATCAAGAGTCTCATTGAAACATACGCGACTCGTTCGCTTAGAACTATCGGTATTGTGTCTCGCGAATTTGAGCGGTGGCCTCCGCGCAACGCCAAGCGCGCTGAAGGCGACCAACAAAACGAAGTCATTTTCGAGGACATCTTCAACAACATGACCTTTATCGGTATGGTCGGTATCCAGGATCCACTCCGTGAGGGTGTCCCTGAGGCTGTCAAGCAGTGTCAGAGAGCAGGTGTCGTAGTTCGTATGGTTACGGGCGACAACAAGCTTACAGCTCAAGCTATCGCGAAGGAGTGCGGTATCCTGCAGCAACCAGACGCGCTGGTGATGGAAGGTCCAGAATTCCGAAACCTTAGTAAATATCAGCAGAATGAGATCATTCCGCACCTCCGCGTACTCGCACGCTCCAGCCCCGAAGACAAACGCATTCTTGTCCGCCGTTTGAAGGATATGGGCGAGACCGTTGCTGTCACGGGCGATGGTACCAATGACGCTCCTGCCCTCAAGCTAGCAGACGTTGGCTTTTCGATGGGCATTGCCGGCACGGAAGTTGCCAAGGAGGCATCTGCTATCATCCTCATGGATGATAACTTTGCCAGCATCGTTAAAGCTTTGAAATGGGGCCGAGCTGTGAACGACGCCGTCAAGCGTTTCCTACAGTTCCAACTTACAGTCAACGTCACCGCTGTTGTTCTAACCTTTGTCACAGCAGTATCCAACACCGAAGAAAGCTCCGTTCTGACCGCTGTTCAGCTCCTATGGGTTAACCTGATCATGGACACTCTGGCTGCGCTAGCCCTTGCCACCGATCCTCCTCAAGACAGCTGCTTGGACCGGAAGCCGGAGCCGAGAGGTTCTAGTATCATTTCAATCACGATGTGGAAGATGATCATCGGCCAGGCGATCTACCAATTGGCGGTTACCTTCGTGCTCTACTACGCTGGGCAAGCTATCGGCATAGCTGCAGCTGATGAGAACAGCCGGCGCGATACTCTGGTTTTCAACACCTTCGTATGGATGCAGGTGTTTAATCAGTGGAAGTAAGTACAAGCATATCCGCTGAGTTTCACCCCTACTTCGTGCTAATAGAGTCGTAGCAATCGACGCCTAGACAACCGTTTCAACATCTTCGAAGGCCTGTGGCAGAATTGGTATTTCATCATAATCAACCTCGCTGTATCTGGGGCCCAGGTCCTTATTATATTTGTTGGAGGAACGCCCTTCAGCATCTCAGGCCTGACGCCGTCACAGACGGGGCCCCAATGGGCGTGCGCGATCGTACTTGGTGTACTCTCCATTCCTTTCGGCATGTTGCTTCGTCTGATCCCAGATGATTCGATCAGGAAATGCATCCCTGCCATTCTTAGGAAAAAGCGCGGCATCCCCGGATTGACCATCTCGGACGAGGAACGATTCAACGACTACCCGGAGGTCCTTGCTGATGTTAGAGACGAGCTTGCGTTCCTCAAAAAGCTTAAGGGCGGCCGTCTGAACAATTTGAAATTCGCTGTTCAACACCCTCGCGAGACCTTCATCGCCAAGACGAGGAGTCCATCTCACTCTCGGTCGAACTCGATGAGGGCACCGCAGACTCCCACGCGAGAGGACAGCTTCAGCAATCCTTCGCCAGCGCCAACCCCGGATTCTAGGAAGCGATCTAGATCGATAAGGTCACGATCCAACTCAGCACTTGGGGCCCCTACGGTCATGGCGGGAATTATTGCTGGCAGTGTTGCGGCGGGATGGTCTCCGATAGAGAAGACTGGAGATCGTGACTTCATCCAGCCTCCTCGTCCGACGCCATCGCCGCTCTCGAGCCGAGAGCACAGTGATCTGGAGCCGGCGGTAGTGTTATCAGAAGAACCGCTGCCAATCGAAGATCCTGGCCCTTCGCAGGTGCCCCGGCTTAGCGTGCCACAACCACCTCAAAAGCAAAAATCTATTTCTTAGGCGGTATAAACAATGTTTTTGTCTACATTAACCAGGCTCGTCTGCATCCGAAATCAAAGAGATCCGGAGGCGGCGGCAACATCGTCAAAGAGCGAGTGAAGTATCTGGAGACAAGCTGTATTCTAATTTTAATCTACGTCTTCTCGTAGCCGACGATAGGCAACCGCGTTTGCCTGGCTCGGCTACTACTTCTGTTACACTCAACATCATGGTACCAAGGGATTTCCTGGAAGGAAACGTATCAGGGGGCCCAATGCGAAGCACAGCCACGGCAAAATACAAACCTCAACAAGACTCATAGGAATGAGCAGTGTGTGCTACGCGACCTCGACACCGCGTGCAGTCGAGGCCCAAAGTCAAAGGCCGATGCCATCGAGAGAATCAGAAAGGGTCGTCGGTGACCAGCCCGGTTTACAGGGTTTCAGAGAAGGGGTTTGATGGCAACCTCGCGTTGACGAAGTCTCGCACGCGGGGATGTGGGAGGCTTCCAGGCCTGGAGGAGTGGGTAGGTTATCATGAAATGCTAAGTGTGCCCATTGCTACCATACATACCTGGTAGACAAGGCCAAACTTCCAAGTTGGATCACGCAACACGCCGTTATGGGTGTTTAATAGAGTGCCTCCAACCAACTCTCGCTCTCACTCTCTTTATGTGTTGTGCGCCTGTGCGCGTACGGGGGTTCCGGATCGGGTCGGGTCGGGTCGAGCCGGTAGATAGGTAGACACCCATCATATCGAGCTAAAATTGGGGGCCGAGAGAATCAGAAATAATACAGGAATACCTTCCCTGGTGCCTACCAGGAATATGACCAATATGACCTGGAGATTAATGTCTTTTGCTTTATGGCATGTGCTGCGTGTTTGGCGATGTTGAGTTCGGGTGTATGTATATGTGTATTACCTGATGTATGCATGCCCTCACTCCTGTCTGTCTGCCTGTTTTCCTTCACGGACACTTGCATAAGGATCAGCGTTAGGCAACCTTTCCGTATGCTTCGGCGTAGATAGACGGGCGACTTCTCCTACACTTGGTCAATATTGTGGCTGGGGTTCGTTTTCATCTCATTGGCCTCACCGAAAACGTGAGAGGATGGATGCGTGGGTGGTAGCTGATGCAATGCAGGAGGAGGATATGAGGTATTGGGTGGCAGTACTGTCGTCGCACAGCATACATACATCACCACGCGCCGTTTTGCCTCGATTCTTGCTGGACTTGGTTAGGTTGGCTGTGTTCTCACTACGAGATTTATCACATATATCATATATGGGGTGTCAATGATCGGTAGTCGCACTTCCTTACCATACTTACCTGGATAGGTACAAGACCCAGACGTGAAGAACGCGAGCGGAATCGTATATTGGAACACTTGTCAAAGGAATCAATCCGGATTCTGGGTCATTATCTACTGTGTTGAGGCCATATCCTACGTGCTACCACCTGGGGGCCGTGCACAGCCGCCACGTCGTGCGACGACCATGATGCAGGCTACGCCTATGGCTGATCATCTTAGATGTTTCTCATGAGTTGACGAATAAGTAATGTATTGTCTCAATTTTCCATCCCTTTTCCAAGGCTGTTTCTCAATCGTCTCGTTGGACTGAGGGTTGCCCTTGAAGTTGAGCCTATCACGAAAAGGGATCGTCGACGGATTAGGGACACTGCTTATATGGATATTGCTCTGGATAATTGCATACGTGAAGGACTCGGGGTAACGGGTTGGACAATGGTAAACTTGAAGGGAAGCGCAGTCCTCCTACTAACTCGGACTCATCATCTTAGACCGTGGAGTTTTGGAATAAGTCAGGTCGGAAGGTCCCGCTTGGCAAGAGACTATAAGTAAGACTTTGAACTGTAGCTCTTAGCTCAAAGGGAGACGAGGTTCCATTCAACGACGCCAAGAGCTGATACATTTTCCCCCAATCGAAAGGCTGGTTGGCGACTGTCCTTCTGGGCAACAAGCCCTGGTAAGATTTATCACGAGCAATTCAACGGGAATTACCTACCCAGGTAGGTAGGTAGGTAGGTAGGTAGGTAGGTATTGGTCTCGCGAGAAACTCCAGACTGTCGTGTGTAGATGCGTACAGCTAAACCCCTTAAGGCAATATGAGATTGTGGGGTAACCATAACGACTCGATTCTTCCACCACGTGTCCGTCTATTGCCCGTCTGCTGCTGTGAACTTTTCTTGTGCTTTGATATGCCTGGAATTTCGTTGATTAGCAGGCGGCTGAGATGTTTTTTCTCAATACATAGTAGGCAGCTAGCTTATCGAGACTTGAGAGGGCTTTGGTAAGCAGCGTCCTGCCGCCTCCGCTGTGGTGACACCCTACCATTTTCCATAGCTAATGCTTATGGCCATATAACAAGAAATAAAGTATGGCTGTCTTGAAGAAGAAGGGGAGGAAGTCATTGATATTGATCTGGCAACAAGAGGTATACGTACCAGTCTCAACAGAGATAGGTAACCAGACTGCCAGATTCACGGCTGGTCCGGCTGAGCGCGGGGTTCTCCGGCCGTGAGTGAGGGAGGTCTAGAACGCTTGCCCTCTAGACTTATAGAAACATAGGCAACCGAAGGTCTATGTAGAAGTCGAGTGCGATTTGAACGATTGAACGGCACAACACGGATGCCGGTGTAGAGAAGAGCAGTTCGGAGTTACGGAGACGCCTTGGTCTTGGCAATCATCGGATTGCGTCAAGGACTTGGATGATTTCATCTATGAATATCAAGTTAGCTCCCGTAGGAGGAATTCGGGCGAATCTAGCGCCTAGTGGTATGAGTGAGCTGGACTTAGCTGGGAGCGGCAGATATGTCAATGAGTTGGGTGATATTCTTAATTATAGATTACCAAAAGTCGACGTGGGAAGGCCAGAGTTTGCGTACTTGTGCTCGAGCCAAGGTCCGAACAAATAATGATAGGAAAGAAGACTCTGTACGTACCTATTCTGAAATAATTACTATGTGCTTCGTAAGAGATGAAAAAGTACCTTCAATCTGCTATGTTGTGGATCATAGACCTATCGCGCTCTTAGAAATCTCTTTCCATCTCTTACATCTTAAATCAATACAATCAATACCTATCTCCTACGTGTGGCACTTTGGGCTAGGCATTGGAGCCTATCAGCTTTCGCTTGGACTGGGACTTATCAATCTTGTAAGTTTCCTTTCGCTGCACGTCGTTGATAATTATTCCCTCTCTTCTACCTCATCTACTTCTCTACTTCCTTTACTTCCTTTACCAACCTACCCAGCTACCTTCCATACCTCTAATTCATACGGCATACGGAGCCTTGCAGTAGAATAATAGTGTGAGTTTCTCCCGTCCTGTTAATTCTGAATAAACCCAAATGCGCCCGCTCCTTTCGTACTTATTATTTGTTGTTACATACCTGCTCCGGCCTGTAACTCATTTCCTCTCAGCCCTCTGCTACGGTCTGCCTCTGCCATCTACACACATAAATGCACATACATATTTACCTGACCTTGCCTGGTCGAATAAGTTCCCCTTCCCAACCCGAACCAGAAAAAAAAAACACTCCCACGCAATACACTTACATCCCTACATCTCACAACACAAACGCGTTGACTAGCCCAGCGCAACTTTGACTGACTGGGTACACAGTTTCCGCTCGATTCATATTCCACGGAAAGGTTCAACCTTTCTTTTCTATTCTCTCCTCTCAATCACATTCCTTTCGCTTTCTAGTACACCATCAACCGCTCCCCCAGGTTTCATCAAACCCATTCATTCAATCAACCGCGCCGGATCCTTTTGATTCCTATTAATTTGACCGATAAGTCAATCAACTGGACCCGTCTATTCCGTTACATACACTCATTACATACAACCCCCAAACTCCAATTCGTCCCCTCTAAGTCAACACACTCGGTTGACTCTCTCACGTTTCCCTGTGTCTTTGTCTGCCTCTTCAATTATCTCGGCGACAACAATCACGATGAATGGAAAACGCCCCGTCGGCAGGCCTCGTAAGGGTTTGGAACCCATGAAAGACTCCAACTTGGAGAACGGAAGGGCTTCTACTCATTCTACCGATTCTACTGATGGAACTCTCGACTACCCCCAACCCCATCCGGCTCTAGTCCGAGTTGAGGTCGCCCTCAAAAAACAGATGGAAGTTTACAGCAGAACTGCCAGGGAGGACGGCCTTGTCGAGAACCGCGACGAATTGCGAGAGCGCCTCGAGGATCTTCAGGATTCTTGGGAGAACAACTCTCTCTTTGAGGATATCCTTGAAGATTCCTCCGGCGATAGGTTCTTTGACGGCGGTGAGTTTTGAAGTTCCCATCATCTATTATCCGATCTTTGTCTTTCACCACGTTATGTTTGTTCAATCATTCTAACATCCATCTTCAGTCGACGCTGTCACACCCGAAGAGGCTGTGCGCTACCGCCAGCTACTGCGAGCAATTGGACCTCAGGAGTTCAGCAGACGCACCGTCGACTCCGGTGCCATTACCGCCAAGAAGTTACTCACGGCCTTTGGCATAAAGCCCCCTGCCTTCCTAGAAGGACTTGCCGATGACACCTATTTCCCCCTCCTCACCTTGGCCCTGTCGCGTGAGTTGAGTAAGCGCGCGAAGATCATGAAGTACAATTCCATAGACGATGCTGTCGCCCTACTGAAGAGGTCTCGAAACATCGTTGTCCTAACCGGCGCTGGCATTTCTACTTCGCTCGGCATCCCCGACTTCAGATCCAAAGAGACCGGCCTCTACTCACAACTATCGAAGCTTAGCCTTGGAGTTGACGATCCCCAAGAAGTCTTTAACATTGTCAACTTCCGCCAGGACCCAAACATCTTCTTCTCCATCGCAAAAGACATCCTCCCTGACACCAAGGGATTATTCACCCCAACCCATGCTTTCATTGCCAAGCTCCAGGACATGGATAAGCTTTTGACGAATTATTCCCAGAATATCGATAACCTGGAAGCTAATGCCGGTATCCGACCGGAGAAACTGGTGCAGTGCCATGGCTCGTTTGCCACAGCCGTCTGCCAAAAATGCAATTACGTTGTCAAAGGCGATACGATATTCGGCGATATAAAGGCTGGCAAAATCCCCCGATGCGCCGAGTGCATTGCCACACTGCAGAAGAACCCACCCAAGAAGCGCAAGCGATCCAAGAAGCAGGCTGGGAAGAAACGCGGCGGCAAGAAACCCCGACGCAAGAATTCTTATGACGACGACGATGACGACGACGAAGAGTACGATGTCCCCGAGCCGGGTATCATGAAGCCGGGCATCACTTTCTTCGGTGAAGAGCTTCCTGACGAGTTCAGCGACCGATTGACTAAGCATGATCGCGATATCGCTGACCTGGTCATCACCATTGGCACCTCTCTCAAAGTCGCGCCTGTATCCGAAGTGGTGCCTTTCATGCCTGCAAGAGTGCCACAGATCTACATCTCGCGCACGCCGGTAGATCATCACAACTTTGACATTGACCTCATCGGCGACTGTGACGTTGTCGTCGCTGAGCTGTGCCGCCGCGCGGGATGGAAACTCCAACACCAGATGGTGCGACCTGAGCAAAAGGTCGACATTCAACTGGAGAAGGGCTACGAGAGCCGGCACGTCTTCAAGGTCATCGACTAGAATAGCCCGTCCGGGTCAAAACTTGTCGGTCATTCTGATGAGAAATACGATGACTCGTTGGCCGATTGCAAGACCCCAAACCCCGAAATCACACTCGATACTACGATACCTGTCGACTCGATTCGACATCCTTACGGCGCACGGTGTTTTTCTCCTAGGTCGCATTTCCCGTTTCATAGCATGGCGTTACGGATAGGGTTTCCACCGGATTTTCCTATTCACCTTGCAATACCATACGAACTTTCATACCATCACATCACATCACATCATGGAAGATGCACATCGACGATTCAATCTCGAGGAGGTGGAGCTGTTCACTTTTCGCAGAAAGGCATGGAAAACCTGGATGTGGAAGACCAGGCGGAGGAGAGATAACTGCTTGTATTTGGGCTTCGGACTTTGGGCCTTTTTCGATACTCGCATCATTATATGTCGATGGTAGCATTCTCGTGGTATCTTCAGACCGGCGAGGGCAAGCAATCTACCATCCGACGATCGCGGGCAGAGGACCCTGGGGTACTGGACTGGACGAGGAGGACGATTGTATAGGTATTTGATGAGGGTTGCCAGCAGTAGCTGCGGTAATTGCTGAAAATAAAGATCGTGAACGATTGTACTTGCGCTTATGTGCCTGTCTCGTGATGCTTGTGCCTTATCTAGGTACCTAACCTAGGTGAGTTTATGGTTCACGTAGAAACATTGAACAGGGTCATCATGACCGCCCTCCATGATGACCTCTTGGTGACTGCATTCCGCCGGCCCTGGCTATTCTAGCCTGATGCAGGCTTCTTAGTAACTCTCTACCAGTTTACCTATTAGGTACCATATTCAAGGCACATAACTTATCCAACATGTTACCCAGATTCCGACAGCAAATTTGGTGTTTTGTTTGCTGTTGTTAGATAAGAGTGTGGCACTGCTGCCTGCGGTCACCTACCAGAATCTAATGCGCGGCAAAGCAGCAGTAAGTCGGGTTGATCATCCATCCCGTACCGTCCTCGGTCCAGAATGCGATTCTTCGTCACAACTCGCTGAAACGTGACCTGTTGTAAATCTGCGACACCAGGCTTTCTTCTGCGTCATGCTACATGGTGACATACTATCTGTCATCTCAGCATCTCATCACCTCATTCTTCATTCCTCATATATCATTTGGTGATAAATCTTTTGATATATCCTATTCTTATTTGCACTATCATTTCGTATTATCTAACAGTCGAACTGGGGGTATGTGACTGTCGTACAAGTCAATACTCCATCCGCAAGGAATGGGCTGCTTCATTTAGGCACGCACCATCGATGGGCAGCTAATTGCAAATGATAGAACTGAACTGGCTCAACTTTGATTATCATATCACTTATCACACACACACACACACACACACAATTGGCATCCTTGGATGCGTAAGCATAATATTCCGAAGCCCATACGAAGTACTGGTCTGTAAGTTATAGCAACGGAACAATTCATACCATAGATACCTGTACACATAGAAGGAATTCAATCATGTCTGCCTGGCATGGTTCAAACCCAATTCGTCTGCCCTCCCCGACTCACTTGATGTTCTCTCGAGCAGATTAGTAGCCGCTGTTGAAACTAATGGAGCCGGTCAACCATTTTCATATTTTATGACGCTCAGTTCTAAGAGAACATCTATATTACGTAAATTCCTGGGGCATGCCTAGCACTGAGGTGAAGTACGCCCTCAGGAGCCTCGTTCCCTTTGACAACGAGAGCGACCTGGTGGCCATCATAGGCGATATTATATTCCGTCACCCCTGAACTTAGGTTCCTTCACGGACTGGAAGAAGTAAAAGTCTATATGGGTCTGCAGGAGGTATTTAGATGCACACCAGCTGACATCCAACGATGACCGAAAGGGTTTCTTAAGGTGTTGATCAGGACAAAAATCATGACGCAAATCTGCAAAATCACCGAGACTCCTACGAGCCTCCAGTCAAGTCCGGGGTATAGATATATCCACATAAGGTAAATCTACCTACATTTTGCCACGACACCTCCGCCGCCTAAACTAAGCCCACGATCAGTAACTCGGAGATTTCGGAGCCGCGGTGATAGGTAGGTTGCACGCAGTGCAGCGCATACATACATATCTTACCTAGGTAGGTAGGTACCTAACATAAACTCGTGAGGACTTGACTACAACTGAACAGCACACGAAGCTTCACAGCTCAACTAGTATCGTCAGCGGATCAGCCAGCACAGCAAAATGCCCGTGAGTTACGAGTTGCGTGTCCAGATGTCACGAGCAGACACTTATCAAAGTTACTGTTGGCTGCCAATACCTAACAACGCAGGGATACCACCTAACACCCGCCGGCTAAAGGAAAGTGAAAGCGAAAGATACCTAAGTACGTATATACGTCTACCGAAGGGTCTGCGCCGCATGTTGCCCGGTGAATGCGGCATGGCTGCCGTCCCAGCTTCACGACCGAGCTGTGTCTAGGATAGATCTACCTGATCTACCAACGAAGACGCCAATTTGTATATACATATATATAAAGAGAGAGAGCGAGAGAGGATATAGCAGGCAGATTCTCAGCTAAGACGATGGATTAAGATAGCATACCTAATGTTAGGTTATCAAATTACCTCGAACAAGATCCAGTATCGGCACAATTTCAAGTGCCTCAGTAGCATAAGCGCCATCACTCCCACGTCAGGTAATGTGCGAAAGACCCAGTATATTAACGATTACCACAGAAGTCATAGTTACCGGAAACTATTGTTGCCTACCTAAACATACAACGGATCTCCTGTACACATGTGCTAAGAGGCTATAGATGACCTCATGTCCAAATAGTAAGTCGTGAGGTTCTGCCACGATGAAACTCCCAACTCTTGTATGACAGCTCTGCGTGTAGAACCCGAGTAACGTTGTATCGAGATTCGAGCTCCGGGCAAACCAGCCTGGGACGAGGGAGGCAAACTACACCAGTCGTTATGTTTGAATTTTTAGGTAACTAAGGTACTGTGGGCAATCAAGAGCCTCACACGAGTCCCGGCATTTCTTAAGATGTCTCTACCACGACCAATTTTGCTTGGTATCAAACGCGATATTCTCCTATTGCATCGCTATTACGGGATATCTACTTCCAAAGCAGTCATATCTTCAAATATCCTCATCTGAAGGTCATCTTCAAGTTTATCTTCATCTTCATCTTCCAAACCTACAGCAAACTCTCATATTTATCCAAGCCCGACCTCTGCCCCTGCTGTTGCTGCTGCTGCTGCTGCTGCTGCTGCTGCTGCGGCGGCGGCTGTGTTGGTGGCACCGCAGCCTGACTCGGCGTCATAGCCATAGTGTTCATACCACCACCCATCATGCTACTCATGCTGTTCACACCCCTATTCATGCCTCCAATGCTTGAGTTGTTCATATTGTTCATACTACCGGTCGACTGATGGGACATGCCGCCGAAACCAGTGGACGGCTGACCAAACGACGACGATGTCGAGTTCAGTCTCCGAGCTCCTCCCGGTGGTGGAGGTAAACTGAACCCCGGTGTGCTGCTGCCACTGGGCGGCGGAGGGGGTAGGGAGAAGGAGGAGGATTGGTTCATGGAAGGCCTCGTTTGACCAAGATTCAGATTCGACATACCCGAGGACATGTTGCCGAAGGACGACGCTGGCGGTGAAATTGGGTTCGATATGTTCGAAGCCCAGGGGTTGGATGTCGTAGCAGCTGGGGTAGTCCAACCAGCTGTAGCAGATATCTGCGGTTTGGCTGACGTGTTGTTATTCGTCGAGCCGGTGATGGCGGGTTGCAAAGGTTGCGAGTACTGGGTAGACGACGGTGTCAGAGCCCCGAACTGAGCGAGATCCGGGGTAACAGTCCGGAAGGATGGCTGAGCTTTCGTGGCCCCAAATTGACCAGGAGCAGGAGCAATAGCAACCGATGTCGGGCTCGGTGTCGACCAAGAAAATTGGGGAGACTTGATCGGCGGTGAAGCGACTCTCGAGGCTGCTGCTGGAGCCGCATCCCAGCCTGCATCCATCGGATCACTTGAACCTGCGCTAGCTTTTCCCTTGACCAGTCGTTCGAAATCGTCCTCGGTGGCTCCATTTGTTGAATCAAATGTCGTTCCCGCAACACCCCCAAACCCGATGAAGTCATCACTAGGAGTTGCCGCTCGTCCTCCGTTAATTACGGAAAGCTCCTGCAATTTCTTCATTTGCTCATCCTCGACCCTTCTGGAAAGCGACTTGATCAACTCCATGAATAACTGGAACTGCTTGAGGTCTAGTAGAGGACCCAAACTCATACTCCATAGGATAGGCAGGATGTCCATAGCCACGAAGTCGGCATCCGCATTGTTGCCCACAACTCGTAGGACATCTAGAGCGGCCATCATGACCGCAGGTTCCTTGGTTTTGATAGCTTTGACGAGTGGGATGATTTTCTCCTGCATGGTATATTTGTCCAGTGCACTCGACGAAGTCGCCTTCTTTTTCGCTGGCCCCAAGCCGTCAAGCCCGTCATCAGCTGATGATGATTCGTTCGTGCCACCGCACAGGATGACAAATGCTCGACAACCGCGGACCTTGATAGCCAAGCTATTGGTCTTGCTAAAGACAGTGGCGATGACGGGGAACAATTCATTTTTAATAGTGCTGAAATCCAGGACTGGCAGGAAAGCTGGTAAGCTGCGCAATGCACCATCAATAATAGTATGGGTCGGCGACTCGATAGCTGATAGAATAATCGGCAAAACATCTGTAAAGTGTCATTAGCTTAAGGTCTACTTTGTCATAGGGCTATTTGTGAGCAATTCATGCATAGGTACGAGCTATTACAATAAACCACAGAACATGGCCGATTAATCTTGAGGCACTGCAAAGCTACTCACGAAACTTGAGCAAGCTTAATCATAACCAATGGCAGATACGTCGACAGGCCTGGCTTTGCATGAAGTTCGCAAGAAGGAGAGCTGACTCACCATCTTTGAATTCCTTGCCGGAAGAGTTTTCGGCAATCTGGCCGAGATTTTCAAACACTACTACCAGACCGGCGTCCCTAGCTGGGTCCTTCTCCTGGGTCTGCTTGGCGTTGGTAACGAAGATCTCCTTAAGACTCGGCCGTATCTTCTCCGAGAAAGCCCGCTTGGATGACGGCAACAGTTCTACGATCTTGAAAACACATAGGAGAATTAGATGTAAGAGGTCTCGATCCTTAAGCTCCTCCAGCAGTGCGGGTAAAACCTTCTTCTCCATGACTGATTTCGGAAAAGACGGTAGAACTTTGTTGAGGCCTCTCATGAACTGAGCCTTTTCATTTGGAGTCTTGGCCGGGAAGTCGTCGAGAAATCGAATTGTCGACACCAATATGTTGTCGAAATATTCGCTCTCCTGAAATTCCCGGGCCGTCATGCGCTGTGCAGGACGTCTGGTAACTAAGCGTGGTAAGACATGTGCTGAGAGGTCCCTCGGCAGTGGTCTCTTGGATAAGAAATCATTTCCGGAGGACGGCACGGTAGAAGATGAAGCGAATAGTCGCTTGTAAGCTGATATGCTCCCACTACTTTCTATGGGAGACCGGTGAGGCGAGTTGTATAGCGCTATGCATAATAAACCCAATGAGAACATGTCGGCAGAGGTAGTGAGATTGCTGTCAAGGATAAAGTCTGGCGACGTATAGTCAAGATTGATTTGGACGTAGCGAGGTAACCGGGGGTCCAAGTTGAGAACTTCCGAGAGACTGATAGGTTGAACTGACGTCGGTTTGGTCGAGTTATCTGGCGGACTACAAAAGGCTAGTCCACTGACTTTCCAGTCAGACTGCGGACGGGTGAGTAAGACATAAGTAACACGGAACGGCCCTCGAGATTATTAGAACCGACCAAACTCACCTTTGAGTTGATCAGCACCGCATCCGGCGTGAGATTTGCGTGGACGAGCCCGGCATTCTCATGAAGGAACTCCAGGGCCTTGCTGATCTGAAGAAGCCCCTTCTGAATCTCGAGCTCGTCGATCTCCAGCTCGCGCCTACGCCTGGTGCCATCGGGGTCCTCGGTGACATATCGACTAGAGCGACCACCAACACCGCCAGCCCTCTCCTGGTCATCCTTCTCCTGTAAAAGACTTGCTAGCGACGTAGTCACGGCCTCGGTGACAAACTGAAGACCGCCCCTAGTGTCTTCGACGGGTTCGACGAGTTCGAGAATGCTGGGGTGTCGCAGTCTGGCGAGGGACGAGGCTTCTTTTTTCAGGCGCTCCACGACCTCGTCTATGGAGCGCTTGAAGGCTGATGCACCGGACCGGCCCAGCGAGCCCCCTTTTGTATTGAGTACAATTAGCACCAGCTACCTCAATAATGTTTATAGATATCCTTACCATGCGTCTCGAGCGACTTCCTCTCGAAGACAAAGACGGAGTAGGTCTTCCCGGTAGATTTCTTCTTGGCATCGTATATTTTCCAGGGGCCGGCTGTGGAGGTGAGGGTCTGGGAGACGGAGTAGTTGGAGTTGATGTTGGAGGAGAAGCTCTTCAAGGAGGAGAACATGGTCGACGAGGGCGTGTATTTGATGTGCGGTGACTAACGACCCTCATATCGTAGCGTATCCGTGCGATGGGACAACCATTCGTCTGTTTTGTCGTACGTCCTTGCGCCCAATCCTTCCCGGCGTCTCCTGGATGATGGCCGAGTTCAGTAACTGGCTGCGTGGTACCTCTCAAGCTTCGTTCGGGTTCATCGGCAGTATGTACATCGAACGTGTTATATGTATGCCGTTTCGCTCTGCCAATTCAGGCAACAAGTTGTAGTGACTGACGTGGTTGATAGATAATGTACGAAAATGCTGTAGGCAGAGCACGAATTTAGGACTTTTTCGTCTTTGCTACTTACCTGTACATGATGATGTCGGTACCTAATCTGTCGACTTGCTATCAATCTGAAAATCAATGCCAAGACAAGCATCAGCTGTGTTTCAGGGGTCCTGCATGTGCCACAATTCAGGTAGTGATACGACTTAGCCACACCTACGGATTGCCTCGTAATGGCCCTAACGAATAGTTCTACTTTGAACTTCGTAATCCGTAATCAAATCCAATGCTTTCAAGGGACTAGATAGGGACTAGGGACCCTCGACGCTTACGCCTTATGTACATATTAGCCTCCGAGATCGCTTGCATTTCCAACGGATTACTGAACAGATATGGCTGTATCCGCACTTTTCTTCAATTGAGTCATGCAGAAGTTCGACCCTCTGCTGCTGAAGCCATATCGGTGTGAACTTGGGGACCCTTTATTTACCATTTCTTCGGGTCCTGTCCTTTCTCTCTTTGATATAACCTAATCTTTGGTTCCGAAGAAACAAAGGTTGACTGGATTCACTCACGTTTGGGGTTCCAATTGACCCTGTTCTCAAGGGACATTCGCTCTCTCATTTTTTCGTCCTTACTGGTTTTCCTTGAACTTGGGTCAGGACTGAATAGAGGAAAACTCGATATATCCCATATTCGAGGTACACAATGTTGCGACAACTTTTGCCGCGGTGCGGAAGGGCTCTCAGAGCACCATCCGCCGCGAGCTCTCCTCGAACCCTGTTGCCGGCGTTGCAACAGCAGCACGCGAGCAGATGGTACAGCATCAAACCCGAAGCCGCCTCCGTCGCAAAACCCCTGGACGTTGACCCCACCAAGCTGTCTATCACTAAGACGCAGTCACCCAAGACACCTAAAGACCCGTCGCAACTCGTATTTGGAAGGGAATTCACCGGTCAGCTAACAAATTGTTCTACTTAGACGAGCGTATATGTATATTAATGGAATATGCGTCTACAGATCACATGTTGACCATAGAATGGACCCAAACCGACGGTTGGCTTGCGCCCTCTATCCAGCCCTACCAGAACCTGTCTCTCGACCCGGCGACCTGCGTATTCCACTACGCCTTCGAGTGCTTCGAGGGCATGAAGGCGTACAAGGATAAGAACGGAGACGTACGGCTTTTCCGCCCGGACAAGAACATGGAGCGCTTCAATGGGTCCGCCGCTCGCATTGCCCTGCCCACCTTCTCCTCCACCGCCCTCATCGAACTGATCGCCAAATTCGCCAAGCTTGAGGAGCGCTTCATCCCTAGTGAGCACGGCTACTCCCTTTACCTGCGCCCAACTCTCATTGGCACCCAAAAGACCCTTGGAATTGGCGCTCCCGGTTCCGCGTTGCTCTTCGTCATCGCCTCCCCCGTCGGCCCGTACTTCCCGGCCGGCTTCAAGGCGGTGTCGCTCGAGGCCACCGACTACGCCGTGCGCGCCTGGCCCGGCGGCGTCGGCGACAAGAAGCTGGGCGCCAACTACGCGCCGTGCATCGTGCCACAGTTGGAGGCGGCCGCCCGCGGTTTCCAGCAGAACCTATGGCTGTTCGGTCCCGAGGAGTACGTGACCGAGGTCGGCACCATGAACCTGTTCGTGGCGATCAAGGACAAGGAGACGGGGCAGAGGGAGCTCATCACGGCGCCGCTCGACGGCACCATCCTGGAGGGCGTAACGAGGGACTCCATACTGAGCCTTGCGCGCGAGAAGCTGGCGCCCGAGGGTTGGCTCATCTCGGAGCGCAAGCTCACCATGCCGCAACTGCACGAGGCTTCGCTGGAGGGGCGGCTGATGGAGGTCTTCGGCGCGGGGACGGCGGCCATCGTGAGCCCCGTGCGGAAGATCAGCTGGAGGGGTAATTTGGTGGACTGCGGGTTGACGGAGCACGAGGAGTCGGGCGAGATCGCGCTGCGGATGAAGAACTGGATAGAAGCGAGGCAGTACGGAGATGAGGAGCATGAGTGGAGTCATATCTGTTAAAAATTTAAGAGGGAAAAGGCAAAGAAAAAGGGGGTGACCGGGTTCGGTAAAATTGGAGTGGTTTGCTGTCTCTGTTCATGCCTGTCTACCATATAGAAAGACGGGGTAGATCCGGCGTGGTGGCGTACTTACTTGCCTGGCCTATTTGAAAGGATTTGAATATTACGAGCATGGCGCCCAGTATTCGAACACATTGATTCAATATTTTTAAACCTTCGAGTCAAGCGCCCTAGATAAGAAGCCAGTCATGTCTCGTGTGAAAAAGAAAATTATCAATTGCAGTTTATAGGTGGTTTCAAGCCCTATCCGTAACCAGCTTAGAGGTGGCTGATTCGTCTATAATGGTTTCTCTAACCCATTCGAGTTCGAAAGTCCTCAGTTGAGAGGATGAGACTGATGCCAAAGGAAAGCCGGGTGTGTGTCATGTACAAGTCGAGTCCTGTTCTCAGGTGTATCAAATTTCCATCGATCGTGCTCTGCGCTCCGTAGAGGGTCCATCACTGCTTCTTTTGAGGGTCCTCGAGAATGCCCTCGGCTTCTAATCTCCGTCGCGCCTCTTCTAGAGCCCAGGTTTGTATCCTGCGTGATTTGAGTTAGTTGATGTGGTTTACGATGAAAACATCTGGTATTTAGTCCCGACACTTGCAATCCCACATCGGATATATCATGAGAGTGTCGTTTCACTACCCCTCCATTTTATCTCACATTCAACTGAATTATAAGAAATAAGAAAAATAACTTACGAGGTATCAGGCTTGAAGCCATAGGCAATAGCCGCCAGAAAGAGGCTGCCGCAGAATCCGTAGAAGAAGGGGCCCTCCCAGCCCTCCTTCTGGTACTTCTCGCCAGGCTTGACGCCGAACAGCCAGCCGGTCGGGGGGTCATACTGGGGCCCGTGGGAGGAGGAGGCTCGTGTTGTCGCGGAGAAGCTTCTTGTGGCGGTCGACTTCTTCGTCTGCTGCTGTTGCAGGGCGCGGGTGGCCCGCACGGCGGTGTTGGGTCGGACGATGGGCATGACTCTGTTTGATCTGCTGCTGTCCCTTTTGTCCGGTTCAGCAACTGGTCTTTCTCTCGATTACCCTTCCCTTTCTATTTGTTGACAACGCCTCAACCTCGAATTAGTCCTAGATTTCTAGGGGATAAGGAGGAGGTATATAGGTGGATAGGTAGATATCGTAGGTTGTCGGTTGAGGTAGAGTGGAGTTTGGTTCTTGACAAGTCAATGACAGGTCAAGTTGAGGTTGTTCGGTTATTCGGTGAAGTCAGTTGAGCGACTTAGAGAGTTTGGTACTAGCGTACGGGAAAGAATGGGCCATTCAACGAGCCACGTGACTTGCAACCCCCTCTGCTTTGACGGATCCGCCTATTTATTTTCGTTCTTGCAAAATTTGTCTCTTTATTCTTACACCATTGACAATGCTTCGTCCCGAGACTTTCATGCATGTTGCCGCCGCGATCGCTATTCTAGCATAATGCCGTACATTATTAATGCATAGCAAATGTAAGTTCTATTAATCTACTTTCATCTTCTTTCTTTCATATCCAGTGTCCAATGATGACTACACACTTCTAAGAACAGCCAACTGAATATCCATGTGGATTCAAACCCAATCATCAAGCTCAACAGTCTGATTCAAAATGACATTGATCAACTTCCTACTTGCTAGCAGGTTCTTGTCATATTGTTGCTAATTCTTACTGCAGGCTGTCCAGCTCCTTTTCGAAATTTAGACAGGCACTTGTGTCAAATGTGTACCTGCTTAGTAGTCCGCTGAGAGTGTTGGCATACGCTATTTTCAGGTCAGTAGCATCAGTATTAGGTACATACAATTGTAAATGTTTGGTCTTCTCTCGGTCTGAAGCCGCTGGGGAGTACATCTGATTCGAGTCACAAAAGTCGAATCCCTTCATGTAGACATACGGTTTATATATCCATAGGCCACTAATGAATGATACAATACGAGTCGAAGTGTGGTTGACTTCTGCGTGCCATGCTTGTAAACCAAGTTCGCTCAACCTACTAAGGGAGCCTCAGGATCGACTCTCAGCTTTGAAGCTTGGGATCCATCATAGCCCAGACGCCCTATGCTGTCACCTATCTAGGCAGTACCTAGCTTCTCAGGCAATCTTATCAAACACAATAACGCCCTCGCTCCCATCCTCCAAGAACTCCATCTTGAGCTTATCCACGTTCCCCTTGACGCCGACGACGAACTCGGCGCGCGCGAGCTGGACGCCGAGCCCGTTGGGCGTGTTCAGCATGTCGATGACCACTGCCCAGAACTCGCCCGAGACATGCCGGAACTCGAACGTCATCTGCCACACCATGTTGTCGCGGACCGCCTTCAGCTGGCCCTTTCCGCTTGGCCTGCTATCTCCCTTGGCGGAGTTGTCTTCGCCGGTGAGCTCTATCGTGATATTCTGATAGGCCGGGTGGCCGTAAACACCCACGTACTTCTCGAGCGGCAGCGCCCTCGGCAGCGGCGGGTTCGCACGCTCCGGATACAAGGTATCGACCGCCGTATCAGCAACCTTAAGCTGGTCATATACGACCTTCTCTCCCCTAATCCGGCATTAAGCTCCAGCTCACACTCATCTTACTTTCCGCCTAGGTAGAAAAAAAAAACAGGACAAAACTCACAAGCCAGCCCAATCGAACCGGTCCTCCTCAGGCACGCCAACCCTATCGTTGATGAGCCGCCACGCGACGTCGCGGCCGAGGAAATTGCTCGTCAGCTCCGTGTTTCCCATCGTCACGACGCCGTACCCGAGGTCGGGGAAGAAGTAGACCTCGGCGCCGTAAGCCTCCATGTCGCCGCCGTGCGTGAACAGCCTGTGGCCCTTATACGTGGCGACCTGCCAGCCGAGCGCGTACGAGAGCGGCGCGTCGAACCCGCGACCGGACTCGGGCGGCAGCACCACGCGCGCGGCCTTGAGCTCGCGGTGCGCCTCCTTGGGGAGCACGCCGCAGCCGCTGATCAGGCAGCGAATCCATTTCGCGTAATCCAGCACATTACTGACGACACCCCCAGCGCCACTCGCAATATCCAGATTCGCGTACGGGACCTCGACGAACCCCCTTCCCCTCCCCTTTCCCTTTCCCTCTCTTCCCTCCCCACTCGCCGCATCAGCGCCCTCATAATCCCAATAATACCCCCTCGCCACATCCAGCCCCCTCCGCAACGGCTCCTCCACGCCAAGAAACGTACGCTCCATACCCAGCGGCCGCCAAACCCACTCCCGCATCGAGTCGCCCAGCCACCTGCCCGTCAGCTCCTGCACAACATGCGAGACAACCATGAACATCAAATTACAATACCGCCAGCGCACACGGGGCTCCGCGACCATGGGCAGGAACCTGAGGCTGCGCGCGACATCGCGCACGGTCCCCGGGTGCGCGTCGTCGTCGCCGTACCGCCTGGCGAGCGCCTTGTCGTGCCGCGGGAAGCCCGTGCGGTGCGACAGCGCGTCCTCCAGCGTGAGGTGCGTGGCCGCCCAGCTGTGTTCGGGTTGCAGCGTGAAGTCGTCGCCGATTAGGTGCGCGATGGGCGTCTGCCAGGACAGCGGCTCTACATTTCCGTTTCCGTTTCCGATTTGGGAGTGAAGGTAGGAGGAGGAGGGGGAGGAAGAGGAGAAGTTGCCTGAGTCGATAAGCAGAGATACGACAGCGGCCGTGAAGGCTTTAGTCGTGCTGCCGGTGTAGAAGAGCGTCGAGGGCGTTACCGGGGTGGAGGGGAAGCTGGATATGCCGTAGCCCTGTGCTCGTTGTTAGTTTCGTACCTGCTTCCTCGGCATGCTTGGGTGATATGTGTTAGATAGTGAAAATAGCTATGGTGTCCTCGTGAAGTAGAGAGTTTTGTTGCTCGTTAAATATCCTGAATTCTGATAGGCTCAGGAGCTATTCGAGCTTCAATTCGGATGCCCAACCGCCAGTTTCGTAACCTCATCCTTGATTTCCATACCCGCAAAAGCGCATGCGTTGTAATGGCGCAGACTCAATCCACATTATACATATACCCAGACCATTCTAGGATCAGTCATGAAATGCTTCCTCCACGACCTCTCAGAAGTTGAATACAGAGACAGAGACAGAGGCAAAGGCAGACAAGAAAAGAAACAGCCCAGCCCGCAAACCCGACCCAAGCAAGATCCAGGTACTAACCTCAGCCCAAGTATCCTCCCCATCCACGACCGCAACCGCAAGGCCCGGGACATGCCAACGGTCCAAGGCCTCAGCGACAAACGTACCAAACCGATCACCAAGCGGGTTTCCGTTTGTTCTTCCCGACGCGCCTTGCTCAGTTCGCTCCTCCGGACCCTCCTGGCCAACCCCCAGGACCTTCTGTCCGAGCCGCTGGGATTGGTGGTCATGCTGCGCCAGAACTGCCGTCGACAGTGCCGCCGCCGCCGCCAACGACAGGCGTGGCGCGAGCCTCGTCATAGCTAGGCAGCTCAGGTCTCCAGAACCAGCGCTGCTCCGGAAACGAATGTTATGTATTACCAGCAGTCTACGCCTGTACTTAAATTAAGGACATGGACAAGCCCTAGAATGGCTATTAATTGAGCAATGATGAATAAATGAATGTGTTGTTGAGTTACTTCATACCCTTTCAGCATATCCTACCTATATTGAAGGAGGTAGGTAGATCTTGTAGGTCTTTGGCTTGTGGAACCCCGCCCCATGATTCATAGACATACCGAAGTAGCAAGAAATAAGGAGGTGCCAACTTCCATATTATACCTGACACTTCTATCGTGAGGTAAGAGGAAAGAAACTCATTTTTGACTCGATCCATAAGGCATTACTTGCAAATATCAACTCATTGCCTACATGTCCGTACTGTCGGTTCCTACGTACTAGTTATACAACTACTTCGACCGCGAACAAGGCAATCCCTCTGGCTGATTATCATGGATCATCAACTTCACCTTGCAAACAATCAATAGACAATTACTGCTCCTTTATTAAGTCAGGCCTGACATACAAACAATCATGGATCTGAACCTAGGGCGTAAAAGCCAAGCGATAGGTAAGTGTAGCTAGCTATCTGCGAAAAGGGATCTGGATTGGTTCAAGGAGTCCTATAGGTATAACCGCAAGGACTTTGTTCATGTCCGGGTATTCTTTTTCTATAACAGATCCACACGGAGAAACCAATCCTGCCATCTTGTCGTTCATTCGGATGATTAACGCGTGATCGTCGTACCTGCAGTGCAACTAGCCAGGAAGCCAACTGTAGGGCCTCCAACACCTCCGATATCCTGGGAAGTCCCACCTCCATTCTCTGTGAAAGAATAATTGACAGCGAATCCCCAGCTGCAGGATTGCCGTTGAGGTGTTCTGGTACCATATAGAGGGTGCCTTATAGACGCAGTCATTAGACAAAGGCCTCACTGCACAAACCATCCCTTTCTGTACTTGCTCTGTTTCCTTTCATACGGACTCCTCCCCCTCCTCCACCTTGCATAGTGTGCTTCTCGAACTCTCCTGGGCGATGTACCATCCATGGTATTTGAGAATTGCTTTGGGGTGAAATAATGATCATCTGATCTCGAGATATAATCTCTGATGCCCAGAGAATGCGCACTGTCGTTGAGGTCCAAGTCGCGAATGCCTGCAGATTTTTCAGGCCCACCCTCTAGAAAATGACGTCTCCGAAGTAGTTTTACAGTGTGCTCGATTCAAGTCCTTGTTCTCTCGGAAACGCCAGTGTATTTTCGCCCAGTTATCTCAGGCGTCATGGGAAAGTGAATCGAGAATTATTTCGCGAAGGCAAGGTCCATGGGATCTGAATGCTTATTCTATAGCTCTTCATCTCCATCCTCTTGAACCAAACCCTCCTTCTCCTTCTTCTGTTGTTCTGCAGTGGCTCTGCCCAGCACGTCGCCCAAGGCTGATGGGAAGTTGACTGAACGATCCAGTGTTTCGTTGTCCGGCCGCTGCTTCTTGAGAGGACTTCCAACTGATGGCTCCCCATTGAAAGCTTGGGATAGTAGATTAGCTACCGAGTCGGGAACAGGTCGACTGCTTGAGGCAGAGTCTGTAGGCGTGGCTTCTCCAGCCTTAGGGTCTGCGCTGGGGGACTTCCGAGAAGTCGATGCCGCAGAAGCCTCTGGCTCCATCGAGTGCTGTCGCTTGAGCTAGTGCATCCTGTTAGTGGCTAGATTCTCACGAATAAAACGTTTAGACCTACGCGAATTCGGTCGATGCCGGCTCGCAGCTCCCCGGTAACACTGGCATCCTCGGGTGTGAGATGAGTCTTGATGGCCTTATCATCAGTCTCTTCCAACTTGACGAGAGGCGTGGCATCGCTGTCTTCATCGTCGTCGCTATCCTCGTCCATCAGGTTACCATTCGTGCCGTTGCTCTTTCTGTGAGCCTTCCGCCTCTTCGCTGCCTCAGCTTGCTGGTCCCTGAACGCGGAGAATCCGACGGTCCCGGTAGACTTCAATGGACTAAGCCCTGAAAAGTCCAGCTGGGTTGATCGTCGTTTGGCACCCAACGTTTGCTGATCATTGGCCGCGGCATTAAGACCCATCTTCGCAAGTTGACCTGTAGAAGTATTAGTTTAGTTTCGTGACGGCAAATGAGCAAGTAGGAGAGCCACGTACGTTGACCGCGGTAGAGGAAGGTAAAGACGGCATACGGCTTCTCAGGAGGATCTATGCCAGTCACAGTCTGAGTGCTGATCGTCTTGGGATCAAGAGTCTTGGGCTTAGCGAAACTGGTCATGTGCTCGACGTCGGCATCGACAGTCCCTTTGACGCCTCCTTTCTCTCCACCGTCACTCTCGTCATCATCGTGAGCATCGAACTGTGGTGAGTACTCCCCCTTCTTGATCTCTCCGGATGCGATCACGCGGAACATAGACACTTTGATCTGACCGGTAGCCTCTGGCGGCTCCTCGTCATCGGACATCGAATCGTCATCAGAGTCGTCGGGACTTGCGAGCGGCGACTGACCCTCCATTCCATAAGTCAGGGTATCACGGGTTCGAGTTGTCTTCTCGGTATCGGCATCGCCTGCATTGACGGTAGACTTTTGGCGGCCATGACGTCTCTCAAACTTCTGTCTTCGTTTCTCTACCTTCTCTGCAGCATCGTGACCCTGAAGGTCCAGTCCGTTAAGCCATTGTTCCAAACCAACCTCACGGAATAGGAATTCCCGCTCGGCCAGACCGCCACCTTCGTTCACTGGGACTTGTACCCAACGACTATTAACCCAAGTCTCCTCACCAGGTCGGAGAAGTGTAGCGACCTCCTCCTTGGCTCGTCCATCAAAGTAGATATATGCGGCGATAGTTTCATGCTCGGAGGGGGTCATAGGAATGTAGGGCGTGACGGCGTTTGCATGCTTCGACGAGTCAGAACCATCCGACGGTAGAGGACCTGCGTAGAGCGGTCCCGGGTGGGGATTGGATGGGGTTGCTTTCGGAGTGGTGTATGGAATCGCATGGCCGGGCGTCAGCAGGGTTATGGAGATGGCAAATTTGGCCGCCTCGTGCCTGGATGTCTCAGGATTCAGCTGGGGTTGGGGGACGGGTATGTAGGTGCTGATTCGAGAGAGGCGGGATTGCTTCTGCATGCCATACTCGGGGAGCGGAGCCGAGTTCGCATGAATGCTGACGGCGATGCCCTTGAAGCAGGGCATCGTGAAAGACTGTTGAGGATTTTTGTATTTGACGAGAATAAGCGACTCGAGATATGAGTTGTCGGTTGTATCTGAAGAAGTAATGTTTTCTGGTTTTCGGCGGTGGTGATCGATAGTAGATAGTACCAAGGAATCTATTGTGTTTGGTCTCGAGTATCGATTTGTTGCACCTAAGAAAAAAAATATGGTGTCAAGGTGAAGTAGGTTGATTGAGGGAAGTTGAGTGATTGTCTGAACTCTTCGAGTTTTGGTTATTCTCTACTATGGTACTCGGTTGGCGTAGAGGTAGCTGGGTAGCTCCACGGCAATGAAGGTTGAGGACGTGATTTAGACTGGTGGGCGGAAGGTTGTCGGTGAGACGAACACGTATTTCCAGGTTGTAGAGGGAGGAGCCGATTATTATCTGGTCGGGTAGGAAAAAGAAAGATAATAATTTGCAGACTTTTGTTGCCTCGGCGGTGTGTGCTAGATAATCCTTGCGGACCGGTACGGACAACGCAGTAGTATTCAGTCGCAAACCAGATGTCCCACGTGCATATATTGTTGTCAGCGCCGGGCGTGGACGCTTTCCGTGTGGTCCATGAATGTACTGCCGTCGTATTTATTTTTGATGTGTAAGTCAAAGGCCGAGTCGATACTGTCTTTGGTGTTAGATAATTAACAAGGGTTTGGCGAGGTGAGGTGGTGAGGTGCAAACCGGGCCCAACCTCGAAAAGATTAAGAGGTAGATAGACCGCGCACGTACCTACGTGTTGGTACCTAGGTACTTATTCTAGGTATGTACGTCGGAATAAATCTAAACTTCGCCGGAATTATGATCCCTTGTCGCGTCTAGTCACGACAAGGTTGGATGGAGTGGATGATTTGAATGAACAGAAGCCTTGGTCTATCTCTCTAGTCTTCCAAGTCGTTCAGAGTAAAGATGTCGGTTGAACACGAACTAGCACCGATATTTGACTTCTTGACTTGGTAGATGATTAAGACAAATGGACGTGGTAATGAAGTTGAGACGGGTAGGTAGTGGGTTGTAGGCAGGGTAGGGAAGTTTTAGGCCTTGTCGAGTCCCAGGTTGCCAGGTTCGGCTGTTAGCACCCTGGCTGCCTGGGCCTATGGCGGGGCAGTCTAAGAACCCCGCTCATTGGTTGACCGCGATTCTGGGACGACCCGTCGTCACCTGAACACGTCAAAACTGCTGCACTGTCAGACTGTACAGGATGTGCTCTTCCTTAAAGGCCTTAATACATGTACTCGTACTGATTTAACATTGATACAATAGAAAGGCGCGAAGCACATCTCATTGGTTTCAAGATATCGTGCGTCAATAATGCAATACTCAAAGATCATATGGGTGGTAAACTCTAGACCAGGTACTTATAATTGCGGACTCATTCGCAATGTGCTCAATACCGTATTTAAGGCATATAAGATGTATGTAGGCACAGGTATCTAAAAGCAGCTCTCCCAGTAGCAGTGATGCAATCAATGGAACTCAGAGTATCCCTACTAAATTCTAAAATAAAGTCCTATTAGTCAAGTTAAGGATCAAGTTAGAATCAAGCTTGCCTTCATGTATCCTCTATCATCATGCCCTGGTTCCTCGCGAAGACCGTCTACGTAAACTCCCTGCTCTGTCGTGGTGACTAAAGCTTGTTCCGGCCGTGCCCGACTCCCTCCAGAGATCCTCGCCGTCTTCCTCGTCATCCGCAGGATGATCTGCTAACGTCTCCCTCTCTGGGCTTTCATCCTTGATCTTCTTTACATCGTCATCGTCAAACCCCTCTTCCTCTTTCTTAACCCGCAGATCTCCCTCGTTCCTCGAGTCTCCTGCTCCGTCATCACCAAAAGAGGCTGTTGGGGTATCCAGGGGGCCCATCCTAGAACCCCCTACATAGATTTCCCTGTTGAACTCCGGAGCATCAGGGTTCTGGCCCGAAAGAAAGTGGCTCAGGAAAAGCCACGCCAAGCCAGTCGAAATCATTTCCGCGATCCAGAAGACCGTTGTGCACACCACGAACGAGATGATGCGGTGATTATACATGGCCCAGCGAATACCCGTGAGGCGCGCCACCAGCGTCACAGTAGCCGAGTACACCTGCAGCGTCTGCCCGCCCTGCACGTCCAACATTATACTCAGCGGAAGCACGTCCTTGAACTGGACCAGCTCGCCCATAGGAATCGCCAATGTCGTCGTCTCCGACGAGCCAGGGTACAGGATGTGATACAACATGAACAGGACGCGCGACGTTGTGGTCACGAGCGGGCTCTCGTAGGGGATCAGTGCAGGCCGGCGGCTCATGAACACCACATTGTCTTCCCTTACATGCGTGTACAAGTCGTCCGCTAGCGGCAAAGATGAAAACGCGAATGCTGGGTTGCCTGGCATCGACCTCATGCCGAAAAGCGCCACCATGAAGTTGCCTCTCCCGAGATTCGCGGGCGAGCGCGGCAGCGTCAGCTCCACGGACACGTCGTAGGCCTGCTCGAGCATGAGGTTCGAGGAGAGCGACGTGATGCCATAAGGATTGGGACCAGAGCTGCCCAACATAATTAGATCACTTAAGTTTTAAACTCATACGTGTTGAAAAGGCCTTACTTGTATTGCAGGTGCACCGGGATAGATATGACCTTTTTAGGCACATAGTTGTAGTAGAAGATGGGATAAGCTAGGGCAGCAATACAGAGCAGCGCCAAAGACGCGGCGAGAAACAGTACGGCGCTGAGATATGTCCTCTGGGCCTTTGGAGACGTCGCGGCTCTATAAGAGCCCTTTACATATTGCTGCAACACTAATTAGCTAATGGTGCCTAAATGCAACACGAGCAGACTGCATGTGCTTTCAGAAACTAACCATTTTTTCGGAGGTCGAGGCAGACGCGCCATCCGGCGCCGAGCCTCGTGAATCTCTCGAGTTTGATGTTTCGGACGAAGCAGCGGTAGAATCAGGCAAATGGCAGAGAGCCGGAAAGACGAGAGTCTCAGAGTCGAGGCATGTGATGTTTACGTTGCTGCCGTCCTTGTTGTCATTGGTGTGTGGTACGTTGAAGTGTACGGGTATTAGGTCGTCTGCGGAGCTCTTGGCAGCCGACACGCCGCTCCCACTCCAGCTACCCCTCTGTGACGAGCAATAGGAGGAACTGTCGACGTCATCGTCAATATGCGAAGGCACAAGTAACTCGCTCATCTTTAAGAAATCATTCGTTGATTACCCAGGTAGACTTGTCAACGATGCCTTTTTTTCATTCCTATTACGATGGATTAAGTGGACGAAGCCGAATTATGTATTAAAATCAAATGCAATCTTCATGTTGACTCCTGAATCTTTGAATGATGACCCTGCCTGCCTATATGTACCTCGCAATGAGTAGAAGACTCTGGCTTTACTTACATTGAATGCCTTCATGAATACACGTATGCCTGCTTTTCCTTAGGTAGCAACAAGAGATCGGCAAAGGAGAGCAAAATAAGCCAAAGACTCCCGCCTATCCGCCTGCTCCCATGTATGTAAAGTGCGCAACATTCTAAAAAGTAGCTCTCATGGGCCGCATCAATCTTTGTCTCGTCAACGGGATCAAACAAAACTGATGGAACCCTATACTTCATGCGTGTCCTCTACAAGGGCTGCAGATAATTACTAGGCACCAACCCACTTCTGCCTACGCCCTGCCCTGCGTGAATCTCAGCTTCCCACCATCCATCGTCTTGGTGTCGGAGAACGGCAAGGGTATCGCCTTTGGCAAAGCCAAGTTCCTCGGGAATCGCAGCTTGGTACATGTACAAAGCTCGGGCTACAAGACAGTCAGCTACCGCATGGGGCATTATCATCAGGGGAAACTCACCATAATGTAAGATGGCACGGCCATCTGGCGTGTATTGTCTGCTTGGATCCGCCACGCTCTTACTTCTCTGTCGCGAACTGTCCGCTACAGGGTCCCGACCGTCGTAGAACGTCATGGCCCGCGAGCTTGAGCTCGTGCCGGGTCTCCCGTTACCCCTTCCGCGCATCGATCCGTAAGTTGATCCATCGCCTCCAACGGGTGCGAGCTGCATTGCCATTTCACCAGCTCTGCTGGTGGGACGACTATAATCGCCTCGGAAAGGAGATGGAGAGGCTGCTCTTATCGAATTAGTCGACGAATTGTGTTTATTGTAGTACCCTTGGTCAGACCCTCGCTTCACGGACATGCTCGCCTGCGGCGAGTTTCGTTGCTGACTTCCTCCATACGAAGTTGGAGATGCTGCCGCGGGTGAATTCCTCATCTGACTACCGCCGTAAGTGCTCGGCGATGCTGCTTGAGACGAGTTACGGTGCTGGCTGGCACTGTACGGGTTCGGCGACACTGAACGGTGGCTTTGGCGGGTCTCGGGACGACGAGCCTCGGCCCTCTGAACTTCTGGTTGGCGAGGTTCGGGTTGACGGGGCTCGGGCTGGCGAGGTTCAGGCTGGCGAGGTTCAGGCTGGCGAGGCTCGGGCTGTCGAGGCTGAGCGTGCCGAGGTTCAGATTGGCGAGGCGGAGGCTGACGAAGTTCGGGCTGGCGAGGTTCAGGTTGGCGGGGTTCGGGCTGGCGAGTATCTGGGTGCATTCCAGGTCGTGGAGAAGCGCTGCGAGGGGGGGCCGGTGATGTGGCACGAGGCATATCATTCCCTCTCGTCGTCGGTCGAGAGGGGGTACTGCTGAAAGATTGCCCCCCGCTATACGCGCCAGACCCGGGGCGCTTGGGACTGAACATGTCCCTTGTCTGCTCGACGTACTTTCGCGAAGACTCCTTCATTGCCTTGGATGTGACAGCAGGAGGCGGGACTCCGAGCCGCTGTACTTGCTGGTCGTACGAGGGCGGCGGAGTACCCCTTGAAGCGGCGGCCACATCACTATTTGCCCTAGGTGCAGGCACGGAACGAGACAGGGCCTGGGGTCGATCGGGCGTAGGTGTTGCAATGCCGTGGTAGTGGTCAGCCGATATTCGCCCCGCAGCCTGCTTGTTGTTAGTGACGCCCTTTAGTTCTGCTAAAGCCAGAGCGATAGGGTCTTGATCCTCCTGTGGAGGTGGATCTTTCTCGGCAGCCTTGTTGCGTTTATCAGTGTTTGCGACAGGGAATACATTTTGTCCGACGTTCAAGGCTAAGGTTGCATTGGCTTCGATAGGGTCGGGACTAGCCGTCCTCTCCGTTCTATCCGCGATCAAATTCTGAGGCTCCGGTGGCTGATATACCTGAGAGCGGACAGGAGCCGGTGTGTTCTGAGAAGAGACGGGTCCCCAGGTGTTCCTGTTCGATGGCTGCACTTGTACTTGTATATCCTTGACGCTCTTCCTGCGGAACGGACTATGATTCTGGAAGAAGCTACTCTTCTTATTCTTGAGCATGCGCTTTTCCGGTTGCAAGACTACCACGGGCTCCTGCTTTACAGGCGACACCTTGCCGCTTGGTGGTTCCTGACTAGAGAAAGAAGTCGGGTTCGAGTACTCGCTATTGTCGTCACGGCTTGATGGCCGTGCTGACAGATTCGAGCTCGTTGCCGAATTCATACCATCAGTACGGCACAGCATCGTCATCCCGTCCATCGGATATGGATCATGAGGAACAGGTGCAAATTGGGAAACATCATAATGATGCGTCCCACCGCTTCCCATTCGTCGATCCTGCGCAGCCACGACAGACCCCGTTCCTTTCTGCGTTGGCATAATCGGCTCCCTAATGGAAGATGGTGGAGGCTCGTTACGCGCTAGCTCTCGAGTTAGAGAAGGGTTGGGTTCGTGACGTCGAAAGTCTCTGGAGAGAGAGAGATCAGGCTCAATACGCTGTGGCTCTCGAGAAAGAGGAGGGATAGGATCGTGCCGCTGCAAATCTCGAGGCATGGCCGAATCAATTTCGCGGCGCTGCAAGTCTCGAGCAAGTGTGGAGTTAGGGTCATGGTGAGACTCGTAGGTGGACGGCTGAGGTGACGGAGCACGAAATCCAGGGTTGATGCTTCGTGGGTACTGCTGTTGCAAGGCGTTCCCTTGTCGGTGGTCCTGTTGAGGAGGTATAACAGGGACTTTATGTGGTGATGCAGCCACCTCTCTACTGGCGGCCGCGGTCGGTTCATGATGTGCTAAGTCTCTTGCGAGAGCCGAGTTAGGATCGTGGTGTGATTCAAAGGTAGATGGCTGAGGTGAAGAGGTGCGGAAGGCAGGATTGATGTTTCGTGGGAATTGTGCCACTGAGTAGTTGTCATCTTCAGAGACTTCGGAATGATGATCGTCCACGTCGCCTCGGCAGAAGTTGATATACTTGGGCGGATCAGGGATTTCCTGGCCAGTTCCCCTCTCGGTGATGAAGTTGACGATGTCCTTCTCAACATCCATCTTCTCGAGGGATAAGCGGATCTTCTCGCACGACGCATCGTCACTGACGCAGACAGTAGATGCAATGTTGGCAAAGGTCCACAAACTACTCTTGCTGAAGTCCAATCTCTCCTCTTCGAGATCTTGGAATTTGTCGGCAGCTGCCTTCCACTCCCTATTCCACCTAGCAGTTGTCTCTTCGAGAGCTTTGACTGCGTTCTCGTATTCGGTGTTGGTTGTGGCAAGGCTAATCTGCGTCTTCTCCAGCCTGGCCTTGTTCTTCCTTTCTTCCTGGCCCATGACCATGTGTCCTTGGGCAAGATAGCCCTTGATTTTGAGACAGTCTTGTTCGTAACGGTCGCGAGTCTAAACATGGTACCTGTTAGCTGTCGAGCACGACCGCGTCATTGCACCGATTTAACTGACCTTGTTGACCATGTTTGTCTGTTGTATCTTGACCTTCAGAAGCTTCTCTACTGTATTCTGGACGATCTTGCGTCTCTCCTTCATTCCTCCGGCAAAAGCAGCCAGCGGCTCTTCTAGCTCGGACTTCATCTGGGAAGCAATGCTCGCGTGCTGCTTCGCCATCGATTCAAGTTCTCCTCGTACCGTGTCCAAGGAAGCTCTCAGGCTTCCCATCTCGTGTGTGCCCAGTGACTTTCGGCATAGCGACATAAGCTTGCGGGCATATTCGTCTTCGATGGAGGCGCGGGCTGTAGTTGGAGCCGTTAGTTTCCCGTTGTGGTAAGAAGGTGAGTGAGGTAAGGGAATTGGCTTACAGCTGTAGAAGGATCTGAGTTCGTCGCTGGTCTGCTTCGCAGATGCCATGCGATCGAGCAACGGCCCTACACCCGCGTCATCTTTGCCCCAGAAGTTATTGGCGACTGTTCGAATTGTATCAGCGTTTATCTCGATTCGCAGTCTAAGGTCTTAGTCAGTCTGAGAAAAACTTACACGACAGGGCAACTGTCGGGCCTTCCGTGACCGCAGGCATCCTCCCCGAAACTCTGTTTCCAGAAGGCGCGGTTTTTTTCTACTATCAAAGTTTAATGGCGTTCACAGACTCGACGGAGGCGTGATGGTGATGGTTCGACGCTCGGTCGGTTCAAGTCTAGAATGTCTTGAAATTAGGTTTTGGCTTTCTGACTTAATGAAAGTCAATGGTAGTATCAGTTTCTTTGGAATGTGGACGTGTATGTGGACTTTGAATGTGTTAGGATGGGAATTGGCAGGGGTCCAAGACGAGAGATGCAGACTTGGATGTATTGTTTACTTGAGACGACGCAGTTGCCCGAGTGACAGAATGTAAAACAGGGAAGGCTGGGGCGGCTGGGCGGATGCTGGGGTCGTGGGGTTGGATGGGTCCGGGCGCTAAATTGAAGTACCTAAGTACTCTCCGTACAAGAACTCAGTCATCCTTCAGGAGCTTCCAATGTGCAATTATACGGTCGAATACTCTACCAGGTAGCGGTCCGTAATCGTGTACAGCTTTGCTGTTGAGTGCCATTGTCGCCCCAGCAAGACGGCTCAATTCAATCCAGCTTGCCCTATTCTTACTGCCGTCTCCCACTCCTCTCTACTTCCTCCATGAACATTTGCGCTTTGCAAGGCTCCTGCCCAACTGCCTAGGTTGTTCAGACCTGGAATAGTGTGTAGAGGATTGACCATTGGCCTGCTCTCTCCTCTTGATGCGGGGAACCATTCTCCAGACTTAGTGATGCCGACTCAAGGCATCACAGTGTCGGCACTTGATGCCGGAGGTATTGAATCCCATCTTGTACCCGCCATGCGCCGTCCTCAACCTGCGCGGGACACATTAGCCCGGTCTGGGAAAGTAGATACGTATATCTCCGACCCAACATGAGATAAAAGAACGACTCTGGCACATCTTTCAAACGAAATCTAATAAGTTAGGTCGACGATTCACGGCGTTTGAACATTCCTTCTAGGTTATCGTTGAATCATGGACAGCTTTGAATACAACGCCAGTCCCGCTCGCGTCATCTTCGGGAGCGGGACACTAAAGAAAGTTTCGGAAGAGCTCTCAAGAGCAAACGTGTATAAGCCGTTTCTCCTCAGTACGCCTCAGCAAGTGAGCCAATTGACTTGCTTAAGGGCATTCTCGGAGATGTCGTTTCAGGAGTTTTCACAGAGGCGACGATGCATACTCCAGTCGAGGTGACCGAGAAAGCCCTCGAACAGATCAAATCTTCTGGAGCTGACTCTATCGTATCCATCGGAGGTGGCAGCACCGTAGGCCTGGGCAAGGCTCTCAGTATTCGGACTGGCCTCTTCCACCTGACGATCCCGACAACGTATGCTGGCAGCGAGGTTACACCAATTCTGGGCGAGACGGATGCTGGAAGGAAGACAACGAGGTCGGATCCTAAGATCTTACCGAACACTGTTGTGTACGATGTCGACCTCACCATGACTCTTCCAGTCGGTCTCACTGCTACCAGCGGCATCAATGCCATTGCGCATGCCGTGGAGGCTCTGTACTCTCGCAGCACCAACCAAATCATCAATCTGTTTGCCCAGGAAGGGGTGAAGGCTCTCGCAACATCTCTCCCCGTTCTGGTTTCCGAGCCGAATTCGCAAGCAGCACGCTCATCTGCACTCTACGGCGCATGGCTCTGTGGGATTTGCCTCGGTAGCGTGGGCATGTCTATTCATCATAAACTCTGCCATACTCTGGGAGGCAGCTTCAATCTGCCTCATTCCGAAACACATACCATAGTTCTCCCGCACGCTCTATCCTACAACGCCCCGAAGGTTCCCGGGGCGATGGAAGCGCTCGCCGCGGTGCTGCCGGGGAGCGAAGGAGACGCTACAAGAGGGTTGAACATCCTTTGGGGAAAGCTGAAAGTAGAAAGAAGCCTGAAGGCTTTGGGGATGCAGGAAAGTGACATCGACAAAGCGGCGGACATAGCGGTGAGCAATCCTTATTGGAATCCCTGACCCATCGAAATGGGTCCAATAAGGGAATTGATCCGGCGAGCTTGGGCTGGAGAAGATGCGCGAGCCGATTTGTAGTGACAGGTGTGCTTCCCAGGGACCCTGTGCTCCATGTCAAACAAGTGAAAATACTATTTCGCTGTTGCTGGTAAAAAAAGTCTACTCCTGACCGTTGCTTGAAAGTTGCGTACAAAAGCATATATCAGCAGCATTCAACCTGTAACCCACCACTTGGAGGTATGTAGACTCTACAGTAACCTCGACTTCAATTGTCCGCAAATCCTATATTCTTGGGATATATATAGATCTATTCTGTTCTGTTCAAGATGCCAATTGTCGCATCATCAAAGTAGCAAGTCTATATCTACACTCGCAGACCATCCCATAGCAAACCCATCCACTCAGGTCATAAAACAAGTGACGGATCACAACCACCTAGCTTCGCGCTCTTCGGCTTACCATCGAGGACAATCTCACTTACCAACTTCCCCGTCGCAGGCGCGTTCTGGATACCCCAGCATGTATGTCCAGCAGCGACCACAAGCCCCTTCGTCTCACCCACCTTACCTATCCACGGCCCTCCCTGAGGCAGATAACAAGCCTGCTTCGCCAGGACCTGACCGTCCCTGCCCAGCTCATCGCTGATGCCGCCGATCTGGTATACGATGTCGTCGCACCGCGCCGTGTCGACTTCGACATCGGCACTAGTCTGCGGTAGCTCTGCGACGGTATCCGTGGGCCCACAGGCGTACGCCGTGCCGTCGGGCCGCGCGTAGATCTCCGGCTCCACGATCTGCTGGCCCCTGGGCGGTCGATGTGCGGCGGGCGTTCCCCCAGCGCCCTTGGTCGTCGGCGCGGGGAAGCCGGGCGGAAGCACGATGGAGGTGAAGAGTGCGTAGGCGGACACGGGCTTGGGCGTCTTGACGACGACGCTGTGCGCGCGAGCCGCGGTCACGGGGATCTGTGGCAGGAGACGCCGAGTCCATGGCCCTGCCGCTACCACGCAATCCGTCGTGGGCAGTGTTTCCTCGTTCCCGTCTTTCTCGTACGTTACGCTTTCCACGCTCTTGCCGTCTGCCGTCTTGTTGATGGATGTGACCCTTGCGCCTGTCACGATCTTCACTCCTTTATCTTCGGCTAGCTGGGCCATGCTTCTAGTGAATAATTCGGGGTGCACTTGTGCTGTGTTATCTAGGGTGCCCATGCCCTCATAAGCACCCAACGCCTCATTTGTGTCAAGCCAATCTAAGTCTTCAGGGACGCCTAGCTTGCGAAGAGCCTTGGCGTCTTTCTTGTGATCCTTATGAAGCCCCTTTGAGCCTTGCCCTGCGCCACTGCCAGCAGGTTCAGCACCACCTGCATTCTTTCCACCCACGGCACTGCCGTCGAACCCAGGTGGCAAACGGGCGCGGCAATCGATCTGGCTGGCATAACACCGTCTATATCCCCACCTCTTATCGCCGCCGTGCTCCTTCGCCAGCTCATCGTGCAGCCTGAAGCTCAGCGGCACGATATTCGAAGGAAAAGCCCACAGCGCAAGCAGACCCCCTGCCTTGCCGCTCGCGCCGCCGGCGATGCCCTCGTGCGCGGGGTTCTTCTTGGACGCCGTTGCGGGGTCGGCTAGCGTTGCCGGGTCTTGGGTGCTATCCGGAGTGCGCCCCCCTGCGCTGCTCGACGAGGCTTCGAGGAGAGTTATGCGATGCGTTTCTGGCGTGTATGAGGGGTGTCGGGTTAAGAAGTAGGCGGTGCAGCAGCCGATGATGCCACCGCCTATTATCGTGATCTCCTTTGGTGTCGAGCTCATTTTGCCGGTGGTAAGCAGACGGACAGGCGCGAGGTTAAGCATTCATGGGAGCCGCGCTTCTTACGATTTCTCTGCAGTCTATTCGACCTCACAAAGACTGAACAGTTGAAGCTTGAGCTTTGAAGCTTTAAGAGTCTGGTGGGAGGTGGGAGGTGCTGCTAAGGTGGGGGGTCTTTGAAGGGGCACTTACGTCATTCACAAAATTACGTACAGGCACTCTGGTTATGATCTGGGAGCGAGGTATACCTACGCCATTTCCTATTCCTTTCAGAGAAGCTTAGGAACTATTTGCGTTTTAGTTGGTAAAGGAGGCTTCACAACTGTATAATATTCATATATGTGTACCTAGGTATCCTACGGTTCCAAAATCTTTCTTGCCTATTAATATCGATAGAGTGCGGCCTGGACGGTAATATCCGCCCTCCGTAGCGTGTTGCCCCCTATCCAGCTCTTCGTTTACGTTCAGGTTGGATTGGATCTCTGTGTGGCCACAGGTGAAAGCACAATCAGCCCAACCTCCAATGGATCGACTTCCTAGTCTGCAAGTTTTGAGCCTTGGCACCAAGTTTACCTGTAGCATGTCAACAAACTGGCCCCTAGATTGCAAGAATAACAAAGGGCTCTCGCATGTATAGCCTATAGGTATCCATAGACCTGGCAGCTGGTTCTTGTAGCTTCTCGCGCAATAACGTCGTTGTTGCCGAGCCTTTCTATTTGGAATAGATTCGGTACACCAAGTGCCGGTATTGTCTTTTTGGGTGACATTATGTATTCGTGATTTTGAGAATGCGTGGTCAACTATGAGATTTTGTCTCCTATGCCTACTGCTCACCAAGGAAGGAAGAGGGGCTATACCTACAGCGAAAATGATAGTTTTCTCAAATTATGGCGCTATAAACTGGTGTATACGTGAGATCGCCTGCCAGGGGGTGGATATGTGACTGAAAGGATAAAGAAGGAGATATACGACAAGTGATTTACTCTAGCTACTGCGTCTACATGAAAGACACTTCGCGTTTCTCATCGGTGTTGTTCGTAGTGGAGAGTAACAGTGTGCTTTATATAATCGAAACGCATTTCTTTGACATACATAAACATTGTCTTAACTCTCCTCCAGAACCGCAGATACATATCTTTGTTCCCCAGGTGTGATTTGGCCACTCCTTCTCTATTGTCTACCTACTTATGACCCAAATATAACCCACCGTACCGAAGTACTCAAGACTAAGCTGCTATCTACTAAATCAAAGTTAATATCCCAGGCGAAGTCGAATATTGTGTTTTGAAAAAATGTCATTTGCCCCTCCCCAGCCGCCCAAGCCGTCGAAAACTCTCTCGCGAGAGTTAGAAGTCGAGCTCCGTGTGGGCGTCTTTGACCAGGCCGATGGCTCCGACGACGACCCGCAGCTCATCATAGGAAATATCGAGTCGGGGTGCTACGGCCTCTGCCATATAAAAGGCGCGAAGACGACTTTCATCTTCCATCATGTTCGTATGAGTCAAGCCACCAAGTGTCGTTGCCTTGTCAGAGGGAAGCTAGGTGATAAGACTACCCAGATACCAGATGAGCTGAAAGCTCACCGAGATCAGCTTACAGTCTCGGGTCGCCATCAGATGGAACCGAAGCTGGCAGCTATGGTTGTCATGAAGATATTCTTAGGCCTTCAGGTACCAGAACAGCTCCGGATCAAACAGGAGACTGTATCTGGCAAAGCCGACACAACCCAGCAAGGAAATAACGAGGATGGCGTAATGTAGATCTCCAAATTGCCCAAAGACATATGATCCTCGCGGAGTTGACATATTGTTAAGACGGACAATCATACTTTAATAGACATATCCGTAGGTCCTCATGAGATACAATATGAGATATCAGTGTGCCCTGAAAATGATCATCTGGTCGTGAGAATGAGAACTCAAATTTTATTGAACTACCTATGATACCTACTTACCTAAGTGCTTACCATACCAGGCGAGGCTCCTCATTTTCCTTCCCATGGCTCTTTCGGAAATCCTTTTTCATACGTACATCAATGTGTCGCTTGAAAGCATAGAGTGTACCGGCGGATTCTCTAACCCTGCCACTTGACTCTCTTGTCTCGGAAGATGCTCACCATTCCCATTGGCAAAAGCCCGGGTTCGACAATGTTCAAGCCGCCGAAGCGGTCCATTACCTCTGGCCCGTAGAGTTGAGCGACCCATTGCCAATACGGCTCCATGGAATTCCAATCTCCCTTTATTCCTCTCCCTGTTCCACCTTCCTGCTGTTTGAGGGCATCGAGCCCGCTGAGGATACTCACGCTTGCGCCTTCGAGGCCTTCCTCCTGAGGTATCTTGAGGAGCGTCTTGTACACCCAATGGAGATTTTTTTCAAAGCCGTAGCGTATGTCTTCACGGTAACGAGCGTACTCACTGAAGCTCATGAATTCCTCCAGATCCTTCTTCTCAGGCTTCCATTCCCGACCAGCCTCCACTTGCCACATCGGGCGCGAGACATTACCGTCTTCATATTCCTTCTTGCGATGGTGATATGCCTCTTTCTCAGCCTCGAAAAAGGTATCCATGGTCTTTGATGGATTCTCGACAACCGTATCGTGAACTTGTAGAATGGAAATGAAGGGACTTTTGAGGTCCAGCCCGCCGAGTTCCATGGGGAAGAAGAGATAGGCATCTGGGATATTCGAGACGCCAAATCGCTCTTGCATGAGGCTTTTCAGGTAGTCAACGATGTTCGCCGCGCCTTTCTGGCCCTCGCTGGCAGAGCCCAAGGAGGACGATGGCGAAAAGACTTCTCGTTGAATTCGGTTGTGGGTTGCAAGCATCTGCGCGACATGGTCTCTCCCGAAGCAGTTCGCCGCCTTTCCGAAATTGTATGTGAAGAATGTCGCAGCGTAGGTATTCCACGCCTGGATGAATGATATTATGCTTTTGCGTTTGTCGTGGAGCTGTTTGCGCAGATCGATGATGTGCTTGTCCACCATGGCCTGATCAATCTCGAACTTCCCGGTTTTTGGAGAGAGCTTAAGAAAGCCCCAGCGAATAGAGCCTACCGGAAGAGATCTTTCAATCTCAAGCGAAACACCTGGGTCTTGCGAGATGCGCATGGTGCCTGATTTCGCTGGATTGATGCGTGTGCCGGTCACACTGATAAATTCTGTTACCGATTTCCATGCTGTGACGGCAGCCGAGTGGTCGCGGGACCAGAACCAGAAGTCGTCCTGGATACGGAAGAGCATGGACCCATTCGTGGACTGGTTCACGGAGAAGTCAAGGCAGAATATGACCGACTCACCGAATACGTCGCTCAGGACGTGCGATGCAGGCGTACCACGAGACCGATTGCGTGAAGGTGTTGACGGGTCGTCCTCGAGGAACTTCAGAGGCGTCTTAAGGAACATTCGGAAGAAGTTGAGCCATGTTTTCGAGACTCCTAGGAATGAAAGCACCGAGAGGATGGTTTCGTGAGGAAGGAGAGTATTCCATCTCTCAAACATGGAGTGGAAGGCAGTGACCTCGCCGTACAGTTTGGTATTTATAGCAACTTCAGTTGACAAGAGTCTCAGTAGTCGCTGTTTGGACTCCATTGGATTCTTATTACTAGGATCGTCGTCGTCGTCGTCTTCCTTTTCTTCGTATCGGCCCCATTGACCGTATCCAGGGTCTCTTCTGGCCCTCCGCGCGGCTGGTGGGGGTGGTGGTGGTGGAAGAGCGGCTGCACGCATCTGGGCCATGTGCCCCTGTCCGAACAGACTCGACTGAGCTTGCCCAGACGGTTGTCCAAATAACGGACCCGAATGAGCTTGCCCAGACCCTAGTCCAAAACCTCCCCGAGCTGCAGGTGCCTGCTGAGCCATAGGCGCCGCCGGAATAGGCATTTGGGGCGGGACGTGGTTTGAGTGGTAGTCCACTTCCTCCTCACCCTCAGCGATATCGCTTCGTTGGGACTCGCTATCCATCAAATTGGCCATGAAGTAATGCTTGGAGTAGATGTGATCCCTGATAGACTGGACACTGTTGCCCCGTGACTCTGACCCGAGGTAGTAGCTTCGTCGCATCGTATCGGTCTGTGATATTCGTTTCCGGGAAGACTTCCACGCTCCATCGACCGTTCGAAACTTTACGAAGGCCTTCTTGAGAAATACGGACCACTTGACGCCAATGTACTGCAAGAAGATAGCTTGGAGCAGATCTTCGTGCATCAGAACGTTGTATATTCCACTTATCTGTCGGCGCTGCTCCAGTAGTACAGGCTTCGAACCCCACGACCACGAATCCAAATATTGGATCCTCATGTTCAACACATCCGCGACTTCACCTAGTATGATGGGATTATTTTTGATTTCTTTCAATACGTCACGCTTCTCGTCCGAAAGAAGGCCGGACGATAGCAGACCGTCGGCCGCCCATCTGAGAGTCGTCGAATTGAATTGGTTAGGCGCCAGCATGTCGCCTTCAAAGTCTGCAATATCATCCCGCAACTGCTTCAGGGCCTTTAACTCAGGGGATGTCTCTGCGCTTTCGGCGTTGAAGAGTTTGTTCAGGTACGCTCGAAGTGCCTCTTCATCGACTTTGGCAGGATCAAACACGGTGTGCTCCCATTGTTCCCGAGCATCCCGTTTCACTTCACTGGCAACATCCTCGAAGCCGTCCATCATGGCGATGTCATCCAAGTCGCTCCCCATAGACTTTTCAGTGGATAGCCACTCGGTGACAAGCTGGGCGTAGAGCGACGCATACTGGTATTTCAGTGATTGCACATCGAGATGACGCAACAAGGACTCCTCCGAAGCACGCATCGTCTTGGCGGACAAGGACGGATCGTACTTTGCCTGGGCCAAGAAGCAGTCAAGATTCTTCAACTCAAGCTCCAGCTCGGAATTCCTGGACGGATTGAAGGCATTGCGAGCCTTACCGTGCTTGTTAAGGTTCAGACCGAAACAGGTCTTGACGCCTCGACTGAGAATAGAAAGACGCTGAGCAGGTTCGTTCTCCTTTGCTAACTCTGAAAGGACGCTAGATTTGGTGGCTTCGAAGTCGGACCGACGTTTGGACAGTTCCTCCAGCTTGGTATTGGTGATTTCCTGGAGCGTCTCCGAGAAGACACTGCGGCTTGATGACGCCATGCCGGGTAAGCTCAAAAGGTCGGGACCTGAGATAAAGATAGCGATGAAAGATGGTTGTCGAATTGTTGAGTTTGGAAGCTGGTGAGGTTAAGAGGGACAGGTGTGGTGGCTTTTATAGACAAACCGTGCTAGAAGCTCAGCTGCAGCCTAGAAAGGCAGCCTAGAGTGCCAAGTCAAACTGCGTGAATTGGGGGCTGAAGTCGCTTGTGCAACCCAGGTTAGTGGTACCTAGATAGCCTATAGGTTTCTAGGCAACGGCGGTGATAAAATCCCACGGAGCTTGGTAGCCTAATGCATTGGAAATCTGCCACTTGATGAGACTGCGTGTTAAGGAGAAAAGGGCGCCTAGGTACCTGGAGAAGTTGATCCTTTGTGTAAGGTACCTAGTCAGATACTGCACTGTATCTATGCTCTATGAAACTGTATACGCCCTTTAGGAGTTCGTGAAGCGAAAGACTGATGATCGCATGGTAAGTCTCCATACTCGGTCAGAAAAATTCCACCTGATCATCAGTCTTTCGCTGCGATGATGCTGCGCTGATGATGTTAAATGCTTACTTGGTACGTATGTATCCGGAGGCCTATAGCGCGCAGAATGCAAAAACTCCACTTTTGATAGTAGGGCCACCCCTCTTACATCCTTTGAAATTTGTGTTAAATGAAAGTCACCGGTAAGTATATTTTTGGAGCGTTGCTGATGCGCAGTATATTGCTACATTTACAAGGGGGTGTTGAAGGTGTTGAAGGTGTTGAAGGTGTTGAAGGTGTTGAAGGTGTTGAAGGCGTTGAAGGCGTTGAAGGCGTTGAAGGCGTTAAATTGAAGGCGTTGAATTGAAGGCGTTGTTGAATTATTTGGTTTTGGTGTTCCTGTGCCAAGAGGCTAAGAAACCTTATTCACGATGCACCCAATTGCAAACTAGAAATCTACTTATCAATTACCTTATCAGTTTCTTATGCTTATAAAATCAGGCAATCATTATATTTTCAACCAGCGATAACTTTTCTGAGTTATAAGCTATAAAGATGTAGTTAGTATTGGAATTTTTGTCTTTTTTTTCTGATATTAATGATGGGGTTTATAAGTTTTAAAGTACTTAAGCTGCTTTAAAATTGTTAAAGCTAAAAGGCTTATCGTAAACCCGGAAAAGTTACGATTAAATATAATACTTTATACTTCGTATACATTTTATAATATTTTTATAAACTAATTAAACTAATGTTTAAATTAATATTAAGACTTGGCACTACCTTTTAATGAATAACTCTATGCGGTATAATTCAATAAGTACTGCTTTATTGGTACCCCTGTGTCAATCTATTAAAAAGTGGAGTTTTTGCATTGTGGTAGCTATGGACCTCCGTATATGTAGGATGGACAGATAGCGAGATGCCAAGACATGCACGGGCCCAATTGGCCTACGCAATGGGCGATATGCTATTATGGATGATACCTACCTACCGGTGGAGGAAACCAAAGAATGATGCGATAATCTCGATCTTTTTTCTATTGCTCTCTCCCTACTTCCCTACCTGGCTGCCTGGGTACCCACCTTATACCTCCTTCATCTTGCAACCTAATAACGACGGATATGTTGTTGATGAACTGAAGAGGAAGTATGCGAATCGGGAATTGCGCCCGTACCTACTAAGTTAAGAGGCCGAAAGACTAGGAGCGAAAATGAACAGTCCGCTATCACATTGGTATAGCATGGGCTTCAGTCAAGCTAAGAATGACCCGATATACCTTTGGATATACCTATTATACGCAGAGAATGAATTATAACCGGCCATCATGCTGACACAGCATCTATAGATACCTAAACACCATGACAAATCTCTAGGTGGTCCAATAGCTGAGAAGCAGTGATCAGGCTGTCAGGCCACTCTAGCGACAGGGTACCTAACGGCACGCGCTATAAATACACCCACTACATTGGTCTTTCACGTATTATCGACGTGTATGTATATTTCGTAATTACGATCGAATATGCTGAAGATCTTCTATCAGCAAGCAACCCATTACATTTTTCTTATACGAACTGCCAAGTAGCACATAAGCTGCAGTGGGGACTGGATTGTTAGTGCCATTGTCAGCGTCGCGGTGGGTATCATCGTCGGTAGGTACTATGGCTGCTATGTATGTCATGAACGAATTATATTGTAGAGAACTCAAGATCCCTAGGGTATTGGTCGGCGGGTAGACGGGTCATGGGAGTTCTTACCGACATTAGCATATGGAAAATTATCTTAAAGCACCCAGGTATTTATCTATCCTGAAGCCCTCCTCTACCTGATGTCTCTACATTCAATCTACATACTTACCACACTGAGGACTTATTAGCCATGGCTTCATTATTCGCTCTACTGCCGGGTATCTTTTTGGCGCTCGTCTGCACTCGGCTCCTCGTCAATTGGCGGAAGTTGAGCAAGGCGCCCGGACCGACCCTCGCAGGCTGTACTGATCTCTGGCGAGCGTATCAACAACACAACGGAAGACTGAGGCAAAAACTTTTAGATCTACATTCTCAGTGCGGCCCAATAGTCCGGTATGGGGTGCGCAGCATAAGTATCAACGATCCCGAGGTTATCAACGTCGTCTACGGCAGCCGAGCCGGGTTTGTTACGGTATGACACCCTACATCTTATACCCGATCCGGCTTTATGTACTTACTAGCTGGTACAAAGGCGGATTCATACAAGGTTCTGGTCGGTATCCAGAATGGAAAGGAGGTGTCAAGTCTGGTGAGCACCTCCGACGAGACTCGCCATGCGGCACTCCGTCGGTCGGTTGCCAACGTCTTTACCCCCACCGCCGTGCTGGACCATGAGAAGTCGACCGACGAGACCATAGCAGACCTCCTTGGCGTTATGAGCAGAAAGACACACTTTGATCTCTCATCCATGCTCCTTTGGTTTACGATGGATGCCGCGGGTCGATTTTCCTTCAGCGAGCCGTTCGGGTGTCTCCAGGCCGAAGGTGATGCTAGTGGCTCGATCAAATTGGTTCGCGACCGATTCGATCACTGGGGTCGATGGTCTTCGATCCCTCAGCTAGAGAGGCTGGTGTACCGCAACCCCATCGCCCTGCGCCAGAAGCGAGGACCATCTAATATGGCGGCGGCTGCGGCAACGAAGCTCAAAGCAAGAGCTTCTCACCCAGATGATGGAATCGAGCATCTGGATCTCCTCCAGAAGTTTCTCGAAGGCGGCAAGACTCACCCGGAGGCCTTGGATAGTCCAGGGGTGATAGGTATGCTGATGTCTACGATATCCGGGGCAGGCGACACGACAGCAACAACGATGACTGTCGCACTTTTCAACCTGATCAAGAATCCAGATTCGCTGAAGAAGCTGGAAGATGAATTTTTTCAGGCCGGCTTACCCGAGATTCCCGAATTCTCGCAGGTGAGCAAATTGCCCTATCTCAACGCCGTCATCAAGGAGAGCATGCGGGTCTTCCCCGTCATAACATGGCCTATGGAGCGATCTGTCCCTGAGGGTGGCGCCACAATCGCTGGCATGTTCTTTCCCGAAGGCACAAGCGTGGGCTGCCTGCCGTCGGCGGTACACCAGAGAGTTGACATATTCGGCGAAGACGCGGATGCCTTTCGCCCGGAGCGTTGGCTGACGTCTGACCGAGAGCAGCTGCGGCGGATGGAGGCTGCTCACATGGGATTCAGCCGGGGGCGCCGCAGTTGTTTGGGACAGCATATCGCAATTTTGCAGATGAAGAAGGTCCTACCAGCAATACTAATGAAGGTTCAGGTGAGTTGGAGTAAATGGAATTTGATTCATACGTTATGGAGTGCGTTGCTGACACAAATGCAGCTGAGCTTGGCCAACCCCGATGCGCCCTTAGAGGGAGATTTCGTGCCTGCAATAGCTAGCATAAAGCCCTTATATGTCAACTGCGAACCTAAGAATTAACATGAGCATTGATTTGCAATGATAGTACCTATCTCAGGGATTCAACTCTACGCCGTCGCTAGTAAGATACGATGCATACGGGAGAATGACTCCATCTATCATAAAATGAACGTACGGGGAATTCATTAGTAATATGCGGATATAATACGTTGGCCCAGATCTAGGACGATCCACACTGAAAAAGACATCATCAAGAAGCCAGTTTGCTCAGTATCTGTTACTTTAAGATCTATTGAGTGTTGTAAGGTCTCAGATGTGGAGGACAACGAGAAGGCGAAGCTCACCCAGGCACCCTTCAAACACCAAGAAGTAATCGGCGCAGATGTCATGCATGTACCGATACCCCGCTGCTGAGGGCACACCGACCACGTCCAGTATGTAGTCGTGGCACGGCATAACGGGTGTACCCCACATCGACATACATGCTCATGAATGAACAGAACTTCGCTTCGGCAACGAAAATACGAAATGCTGACCAAGAAGATCAAAGCAGGCGCCGTACACGCCGCGCCTGTTTACATGGACAAGGCCGCCAGCCTAAGCAAAGTACTCTTCCTCATATCACAAGCCGCAAACGAGTCCATCGAGCTGCTCGCCTTCCCCGAGGTTTTCATCCCGGGGTTTCCTTACTTCACCAACTGCTATGCGCCGAACGCCAGCACCGTGGCCCTCTACGCAGGGCAAAGTGTCGTCGTGCCGGACGACCTGGTCGATGTGCAAGCTGCATGCGCGACGCACAATATTGTCGTCGTGCTGGGGGTTTCCGAGCGCATGCGCGGCGGCCACACCCTATTCAACAGCATCGTGACCATCGATGCCGACGGGACTATCCTGGGCGTCCACCGCAAGGTGCAGCCCACTTGGGCGGAGAGACTCGTTTGGGGCCAGGGATCGGGGTACACGCTTCGCACGTACGAGCCTAAGCGCGGCGGGTATCGGATCGGTGGGCTCGCGTGCTGGGAGCATACCATCAATGGAGCGAGACAGGCGCTCATCGACCAGGGTCAGCACATCCACGTTGGCTGCTGGCCCGCCCTCGACATCCTCGAGGGCTTCGAGGAGGCGGCTTGCGCTCAGATCGAGGCGCTGATGAAGACGCACGCCCTGACTGCGCAGGTCTTCGTGTTGTGTCCGAGTAGTTACGTCGACGAGACGTGTCTGCGGTGGATGGAGACGAATCTCGGCCCGCAGGATAAGGTAAAGGCAGGCGGTGGCTGGACTGCGATCATTCACCCATTCTGCACGTTTATCGCTGGCCCCTATACGAGCAGCCGCGATAAGATCGTTACCGGCGAGATTGACCTCTCCCAACTGGACTTGGTGAAGGCGTATGTGGACGGTGCCGGCCATTACAAGCGGCCGGAGCTCTTTAGGTTGGACGTCGACATGACGCAGAGATGGAAGGACGAGCCGGACATCGCTGGACCTATCTCGTGGAAAAGGTCATAACTTGTGAGCTGCTTGAACTTTTCTCTGTCTATAGGTACCGGTACTTAGGTAGTTTCACGTTTGTTCTAAGTCAACGAGATGTTAATGGTGCCTATAGGAATCGAGCCTACGTATTTTGGTCTAGCATCCGAGGAGATACGAAGTAAGCCAGCTGGTGAATCAGCCGCGAGCCAATGCAGCTGGTCCCGCAATCGGCCTAGTGTAGCTTGCCATGCGCGCTGAAAGACAATGTAACGCCCCAACAGCGCCCTTGTGATACGCGCCCTTACGATGTCAAACTCTGGTACCTACCTTAGGTACCTCCCTAATTATATACCATCTGAAATTGCGTCTCCAATGCAAACATTCTTTCCCTCGTCAAACACTTTTAGGTGTCTTCACTAGCATCGCAACTAGTATCTTCGTTAGCATCACCAAGACAATGGCAGATAGCAAGCCGAACTCGGACAGCATTCTTCACGTATACCACACTCGGTACTCAAGTACGTAAATCCAGAAGAAGACATAAGCAATGGGGCTTTCAGGATTATAAGTCTAATTAATGTACCTAACCATCCAGGCTGGGGCGCCCGAGTGACTCTCGTACTCGCCCACTTCGGAATTCCACACAACGTCAAGTTCTACGCAATCGACGACCCGGCCCGGGCTCCCCCAGCCCACTTCGCCGGAGGTGGGCTGCTCCCAGTTCTGCAGCCGGACCCCAGCGACGAGGACTACACGATCGCGGACTCGCTCTCTATTTGCGAGTTCCTTGCAGAGATGTATCCGGAGCTCCACCTCTGGCCGAAGGACGTCAAGTTGAGGGCCCTTGCCCGCACGGCTGCGGCTCAGATGCATTCCGGATTCGCCGGGATCCGCAACTCCTACCCGAGCAACTTCTTCGGAAAATACACGGGCGAGATCCCCGTAAGCGGGGCTGCGGCGAAGGAGATCCGCTGGCTCGTGGATATGTGGAGCAACGCGCGGGCAGACACGAAGAAGATACTGCAGGAATTGGGCGAAGAGGACGAGGACGAGGGGTACCTATTCGGCACGTTTAGTATTGCCGATGCCTTTTTCTGGCCTGTTCTATGGGTGAGTAGCTCGCTGTTTAGTAGTGTGGCTTTCAAGGTTGACTTTATACCATGGCGCAGCGTTTCCGCAGCTACCAGCTTCCCCTGACTGGGATAAGCGAGGACGGCTTGAAGTGGATGGCGACCATGTGGAATGACCCTGTCATGAGGCTCGAGGCGAAGGAATACTCTAGGCAGGCTCAAGACCCCTCGACTGAGCTCGCGAAGTATGAGGATATTTACAGAGGTAATTCTGATGTTGAGTATGGTCGGTTCTCGATGGACTGGACTTTCGACGCGACACACGCGTGATGCTGCGATCTCTTATCTTCAAACTCCATACTCGCACTATGCATCTAGGGACCTAGGGTGAGATGTCTGGCATACATACTAGCTCTGGAAATAGGTGGAATCGTAACTTTACCGTTACCTCAACTATCGTCAAGTCCTTTAGGAATCGTCCTGGTTTTATTTTCGTTGCATTGACGCTCCCCGCGGGTTGCGAAGCGAGTGCGAGTGCGAGTCATGAATCACGGGAGGCCGCCTGCTAGCTTTATTGTGTGGAAGTCGGCCGTTTATGACCACTCCACATATCGTTGAAGTGTTGCGTGTTAGCGTTGCGTGTTATCGTGGCTTGGGTGACTCAGCTGAAATCCACGTGTGATTTTATAGGAGGCACGGGCGCGCTAACGCTCTATAGACCTATAGACCGGTACATCTCCAGGTTATAAGAGCGATTCAGCAGCATATCGGGCTAATACGTCTCCGGAGGATTAGTATAGGTTCATGATTCAAATCGGCTAAGCCCACAATCTGCAGGGCCCAGCCGGCTTTACGGAGCCCACAACCTCCCGATGCTATAAAGCCGATGCAAGTAAAACCTTTATAATATTTGCATAGTATTTTTCGTTGAACGAATTGAGCATGTGTTAGGTAACAAGAAAGAATTCATCATTCCCGCTATACTAAGTCTGCTGTATAATCTCCATCTTGTACGATGCCATCCTTCAATCCCGAGAAAGACATTCCCGATCTATCGGGAAAGGTCATATTGATCACGGGAGGTACGCCGGCAACCTTTGTGATAGTGATGGTACGACCACCTTGACTAATCTATACCTACGAGCAGGGACTTCGGGTATCGGCAAAGAGACGGTACTTTTTCTAGCGGCGCACAATCCTGCACACATATATTTCACTGGCCGTAATGAAGAAGCCGGCGCCGCTGTAGTGGTGGCTGCTAAGGCCAGGGGCCCGGCCACCGAGGTTACATTCATTAAATGTGATCTCTGCTCACCACGTGCCAGGATCCGACAAGCTATTGCTGACGGATTCAAGTCCGAGCGCCTTGACATATTCATTGCCAATGCCGGCGTTATGGCCCCACCGCCTGGGCTCACGGAAGAAGGCTTCGAGATACAGTGGGGCAGCAATTATCTTGCCCATGCCGTGATCGTGCAGCTTCTGCGTCCACTCATGCTGCGCACAGCTGAAGGCGGTGCCGATGTAAGGCTCATCCACGTTACATCCTACGGACACAACTTAGCTCCGTCCGGGGGAATCCAGTTCGAACACCTGCGTGAAGCTGATGCCGGTGGCGGCGAGTTTCTACGCTACGGGCAGAGCAAATTGGCCCAGATCCTGTACTGCCGGGCCATGGCGAAGCGCTATCCACAGATCACTGGCACCTCTGTCCACCCGGGCCTCGGTAACACAGGACTTTTCGAACATGTAAAGCCGTCCATGACGAAGCGCCTCGTCGGGCTCATTGGGTTCTTCAAGAAATCCGCGGCCGAGTGCGCATACAACTCGCTGTGGGCAGCCACAGCTCCAGTCAAGACGATAGAGAATGGGCAGTATTACGAGCCTGTTGGCAAGAACCCGGGGGGCTCGAAGATGGCAAGGGACGAAGCATTAGCTGAAAAGCTTTGGGACTGGACGGAAAATGAGCTGAAAGACTTGGAACCATTGTGATGGATGGCTCGAAGCTGGGGTCAGACGGTGCGAAATGATAGATCACATTATGGTGCATGAGGGATTTGCTGGTGACTAATGGTGCTCACGTTGGGATTCTTTGGGCGTCCATGGACTTATTTAAAGGGGGGGTAGAGAAGTCAGGGGTTTATTGCATGTATGTAATGTACGATGTGAGGTGGTGTACTTCGTGAGAGTGCATAGGCTGGTTGGTTCTACAGTTGACTTCAGTTGGCTGGTTTCGACATGAGTCTGTAGGTTAGAAATAGTGGTTGGTTGATGAACATCGCAACTCTTGATAAACATCTCGATTCTGTATATTCTATCAATGACCCATCATTGATGTCTCATGTCATCCTGCATCCTATAAGTGGCAGATATTTCGTACTGAAAGTAGAATACTCGATACCGAGATAAATCCCTTACACCCATGCGTCTCGCATCTCGCATCTCACCCGTGGACATCTTATACGGTAAGTGGGGGGATAGAAGCCTCCATCCTTCTGTAGCCTGTCGATCGCACTCTGCATCGTTCCGCGGCTATCTTGATTACGTTATACAGCACAACGCGCCGCCATCATCTTACAACTTCTTCAGCTATGGTCATTCTACTCAGCCGCGCCTAAGTCGTGATCTCAGATTTTTCTTGTTTTCTCTCTGATCTGCTCCATCTTCGTTGGACAATATATAGCAACGATCATGTTCTACACCTTTGCGACGACGCCTACCCCAGGCTGTCAATCTTCTCAGCGCAATCCTAAGCGCCATAAAGTGGCGCGAGCTTGCAACTACTGTCGCCAGCACCGAGTCCGGTGCGATGCCGAGTCGCCGTGCTCTCGCTGTGTAGCCAACAATATTGAGTGTGTGGTTTCTTCCCCCAATCACCGACCGCCCGAGAGCCCTCAGACTCTACAGGGCGACTCCTCGTCCACCCAGGAAACGGCGGTACCATCCACCCGGTCGCCTACGCCGCCTCCGCCGAATCCGACTTCGTCCAAGACCGAGGGGATGGATTCGACGGTAGGCTTTATGTCTAAAATCAGCGCCTTCTGTTCCACTATCTCGCAACTGTCGTCCAACTCCGTAGATGACTCGCCGCCCCCTTATCCGTCCCCTAACGGACAGCTGCTACTAAATGTGAACAGAGCATCTGCCACCGTGCTCTCGAAATCACAGGTGATACACGTCTTGAACATTTACTGGACACGATGTCATCCCCTTGCTCCCATACTCGACCGTGATCGGGTAGATGCACTTTGTCAATCCCTGTGGGCTGCTGACGGCTCCGAGCAGCAAAGTATCCCGTTGATAGATGGTACCATTGCCCTTTGCCTAAATGGTCTTGATAATGCGGGGCTGAACCGCCGTCTGGTCGGCCTCATGCATTGGGATCAGGGAGATCCTTCTCTAGCTTACTTCAGGCGTTGCGTGACGGCTACAAGCCAATATGCTGCGTTCGCAGAGCCGTCCCTGGATCGTCTGCAATGCTATGTGCTCATGACGTTGTATCTTCTCAACGTTGGCGAACACCAGCCCGCCTATAATATGATCGGTTTAGCTCTACGTATTGCGCAGGCGCTTAATCTCCATCATGGACTACCCGAGGCTGATCCAGACGCTAATCTGGGGCGGCGCGTCTGGTGGACCATTCTCCATCTCAATTTCCGATGCGCGCGGCTGCTGGGACGGCCTGTGGGGGTTCAACTTGCCGAGACCACCTGTCCGTTGCCGCCTACTACCGAATTCACGTATCACACGCGGGTAGTCAGTCTTACCAAGGCCACGCTAGCCGTGACGGAGGCTCTGTCTCGGCATACGACCCTTCCTCACGAAGATCGCATCACGCAGGTCGAGTCGCGCGCATCCTTACTATCTGCCGAAGTATACCGAATATGGGAGTGGCGGGATCAACAATTACGTCAAGCGATTCGACGCCCGTTACACATAGACAACAAAGGGGGGGCTTACGACTGGATCTATTCGGCTGCCGACACGACTCCGTCAGAAGTGCTACACGGCGTTTTGCTAGAGTTACAGTACTACGATGAGGTCATTGGGCTGCATCGTTCATTCATTTGTTTCCCCAACAAGCAACTGATCACGCAGCGCAATCCCAAAGGAGACACTCACGCAACGGTGGCGCTGCACCATGCGATAGCGACCGTAGACCTAGGTCACCGCGTCATGTCTACTACAGATGTGCTCTTCGGGCGTAGTGAGGTCTACCAATGGCAATGGAATGCTCTGCTCACCCGTAAGCATAATATCCAATAATAGAGCAAAGCTCAGTATCATTTCATAGGTAAACTAATCAGTTGATCTGTAGTCTTCGGCTTTCTTCTCGGGTATCCACTGTGCGAATTCGCCCCTAGGGCTCGTCATCACGCTCAGCTTGCCCTCGAGCTTTTCCAGGCGGCGGATCCGAGAAACATGGTGGCCGTCCGGGCCGCAGCCGTGGCGCGCTCGCTCTGCGCCAAGGTAGATTGTCTGGTGAAGATGTTGAAGAGGTCGGAGAGTAACGAGTCGGCATCTCCCTGCGTCGAGAAGCAGAACGTCAACAAATGGGAGGAGGCGAATATCCCTGTCGACATTTCACATCCTAGCAGCGATGCGCTCTGGGCATGGACCGATTTGACCAACCCGGACGCGTGGTCGGCTTACAGCGACGGTGTCACGGGAGTACTGGCCGATTTTCCTAATCTCCCATTTGGCAACGATACTTTCTTCTCCCAGTGCTGAAGCAGAATTGTGGTTTCGATCTACTGTACGCAGCCAAATGCCAAGCCCGACTTCCAGATCCGGGTTTTCCGACACTCGAGTCTACGATCCAGTTCGTAACCAATGTCGACTTCTCGGGTAGGCTCGCCGCCCGATAGGACTGGTACGCGGTTCAAGACAGGGTTAGGGCTCGGGTTGTCCAATATCTTAGATTAGTAAGACATCTCGGTCCTTTTTGATGTGGAGCGAACGAGAGCAAGAAGTTCACCCGTACAATTAGTACTTACACGAATTTCTTACCTTGGTTGTGGTCCTGCGCGCCGCTCCTGCAGTCGATTCGGGGCTTTCAGTCATTGGAGGTTTGGTGGATCAGGTTGTGGCTGTATTCCCCAGAAGTGGCCGTTCAGGGTTGGAGGTGTCATGCGAGCATCTGTCAAGATGTCAACCACGGCTAGTCGCATGTCTGGACTCTACTTTCGTTCGACGAAGAAGGCTGCGTTGACTGGCAAAGCCCCTTCTTTATCGACACCCAGTCGTTTCACCATTCTCTGGGAGACCCCTTCATATCTTTGAGGGCTTCGATAGGTCTGATCTCACTGACGGGTCGATTTCCAAAAAAATGGTGATCCTACCCAGACACTGTTCCAGCGTTATCGATGGGGGTGTTTATCAATCAGAATGTGTCTGCACCCCCTCCAGCAACTTCCCCATGTCACTCTCATGGGTGGTGTCTGCGTTCTTGGCTGGGGGCTCTACCGATGGGCCGGATACTTATTTGGAGTGAGTTCTTGCCTGGCCGCTGTGGCAGAGATTATGGCGAAGGCTTTTCCCCGCAACCCGTTCTTCACGTGTGTCTATGTGATACTTTGGGTGATCAGGGGTTAAATGATCAGCAGAACGTCGAGAGGGATCAAATGGATGGCATACGAATCTGAGCCTGCCTCCTCGGAACAATAACATTGGCCACTTCTCCCATCTTATAAGGGGTTAAGAGAACACTACGTGCCGAAAGTATCGGCAGATAAACGTGGCGACCATGGGATTGTGTTAGGTAGCATGTCGCCCTGTCGTGCCCATTGAGGTCGGCGGTGTTTTCTCGCCATCGCTGGGTACAGAAAGAAGAGAGAAACAGGTTTGGCAGCAATTCGGGTCTACTCCTCGAAGATACTGCTCTATTATACGGCGATTTTGATGGCTTGATTGTTTATCTCTTGGCGAATCTCACGGGATCTTACGTACGCGTACTCTTGCGGTTCCCCTATATCTTAGGTATTCCTCATTCCGAGCCGAAAGGGGCAGTCCTCCTTTTGGCTAGCTTCCCTTCCAGATATGTGTCTTCCATTGCCCAAAGCTGGTAAGGTCGTGACGGAGAGCTCTACTCTTGCAACCTACTGTAGCATAGCTTCCACTACTGACCTAACGAGAATGAGACAAATATCACAGAGGATGATGCAAATAGATGCCCTACACAGGTGCACCGACATGTCAAAAGCGGATCGGGTTGCTTGGCTCACCCCTCGCACATAGTTGCTACTGCGAACGGTATGAGCAGGAATGTCATGGCTCAGGAACTCGTCGTTCTCGAAGGTTGTCAGATGAAACAAGACATTATGTCGTTGAGCGTTTATTTGACAGCCTGGAATCTTGGAAAAAAAAAAACCCCCTCTTCATTCAAGCGCCAGGTTCTCGCGATGGAGTTCGGGTCTTCTCCAGGCCTAGACATGGGGATATGGTCAAGAGACAAGCAGCAATGAATGAAACATTTCAGTTGATACCGGTTGCCAATATACCTAAGAGCTGAGAGACAGAAGAGAACATGTCATACTTACGTCTCTTTCCTTCCTCAATATGCTAACTGTCACTCCTTGACGTGTCTCCTATTCAGCGATTCACTTACTTAGGTACCTAGGTAGTTACACAAGGTCAACCCTGAAGCATAACACAGATGCTAGAAGGCCCTCGAATCATCTGTATTCCACAGACGAACCCATTTCTCCATATCCTGAAGACGGATGCAGGCGGAATGCTGTAATGTGGTACTTGCAGAGACAGCATTCGCCATTTCAAACTCCGGAAACGTTTCTTCCGCAAACTTCCCCTCGTAAAAGTCCAGCAGTCCCAGTGCTGGAAGAGCGTCGGCCGAGTCCTGTCCTTCTTGGCTAGCCTCAAGCTTGTTGGAGGCATCGCGAAGCCTCCTCAACCACTCCTCACGAGAGACAACCGCAAGAGGACTTCCACCATTCCTATCGTAGTTGGCTAATCCCCACTTGGAGTCTCTCGATGCGTGCAGAACAGCAGGGAGCAGTTTGGCCCAGCTTGTTCGTTCCGGGTTCATCAGGTGATGAACTTGAAGACTACTTCGCTGGCTGTGGCTGGAAGAAGAAGTAGACCGGCTCTTGAGAAGAATCTCGACTATAGAATCTGCCAGCACGTCGACCGGGATCCATGCCACATCCAACGTATCCGTGCCGTATGCACCCAGCGAGTCGGGGATAGCACCCAGGCGCGCAGCACTAACAATGAGGCGCGGAATCCACTCTTTAGGATTCCATCGTCCCGGACTTCGAGTCGCACCGCAGACCTGGCCGACGTGCGCCACGACAACGGGTATGTGCAGCCTTTGAGCAGCGTGCTTCAGCATGCGTTCGGCCAGGTACTTGCTCTCGGCGTAGCCGCCTGCAGCGGGGACTGACACGTCGTCGAAGATCTCTTCCGGGACTGCTGTTCCGGAGCTGAGAGCTAGGTCCATGACGGCGCTGATGGAGGACAGGAACATGATTGTCGGACGATGGGCACCATGTGCAGAGAATCTGCACAGGTTCTCGACTCCGGCGAGGTGATTCGTGAATGAGGCCAAGGGGAGATTGAAGTCGACGGACCAGGCGTTGTGAATAATGAGCGTGGTAGATGACAATAGGGCCTCGTAGAGGGCTGGGTCGAGATTGAATATGTCATGGGACAGATCGGCTTCGATAAAATGGACCGTTTTCGGAAACGAGGTGGGGAGTTGGTGGTCGACTTCTGCGTTGTGAGTGCTCTGCCTTGCAGCAGAGTCGGAGCCGCGGTTTAGACAGTAGATCGTGTCGACGTGCTTGTTCTCCATAAGTGCGCGAAGGATGTATGCTCCTATGGAGCCTGTTGTGCCTGTTACGATGCAGACATGGGAGCTAAACCGGTTGCCCTGCTTCGGTGTCTCGGCCTGGGCATCGGTAATTTCGTCGATACGGCTCGTGAAGAACTTCAGAGTTTCTTCAAGTCTTGCTCCACGCTTGCCCTGCTCATTTGAGTGCTGGTCTTGTCCTCGAGCTGCTTTCTGGATCGCTTTTGCCAGTGCAACCGGCGTCGGATTCGAATAAATCACGGCTGACTTCAGATTTTCCAGTTGAAATCTCGACCTGAGATTTCGGCACAAGCGCACGATCTGAAGGGAATCGATCCCACGAGCCAGCAGATCGTCTTTGGCCTCTATTTCGTTGAGAGTGGTGGATTCTTGGCAGGCTGTTGTGATCACGCTGAGTACTGCATCCAGGTCATCCAGGTTGACTTTACCCTCCGTGTTAGTATCAGGCTCAACGCTGGTAGATTCAACTTCTCGATACAAGTTGTTTATCTCTTCGGCGTACTGGTCGAGCGTGGCTTTCCTCATCACAGTCGCCTTGGGTGTACGTAAAAACGGCTTCTCTGGCTTTGAAAAGAGGACATGCGACGTTGCTACTCTGGCATGCGCCGGCGCGTCTTGGTTGGCTTGCTCTATGGTCGGCCATATCTTTTTGATGTAGTTGTCCATGTCCTGAGGAGACAGCGTGTTTTTAACCTTGAGCTCTATGAGCACCCCGGCCTCAAATCGTTGGTTCCCAAACATGACTGCTCCCTCAATGTCTGGATGCTTGCTCAGGTGATTCTCAAATGAAACAGGATTTGTCTTTTCACCGTTGAGAAAGACAATGATTTCATCTGCCCGCGATGCATGTGCCCACATGTCCGATCTCGTAGGATGCCGCTTGAACAAATCACCAGTGCGATACCTGTCCAGCTCAGGGTATCTGTCAAAGACTGGCTGGTAGTGCTCGGTGGACGTTGATTTCTCCAAGACAAGTTCGAAGCAGTCCTCTGGCTGAGGCTCGAGCACAGCGCCAATATTGGGATGAAATGCCATATATTCCCAGTCTCTCGACGAATCAAGGTCGTCTGGGTAGATGATTGGAATCCCTGCCGTCTCACTTGAGCCCAAGAAACTCAGGAGTCGAATCTTCTTTGCTATGATATCTCCTAGCATCTTCGGGAGGCTCCCTCCCGCGAACACAACCATCTTGAGCCGGGAAGCAAGCTGATCTAGCATCGCCTCGTCTTTGGCGAGCGCTTCTAAAGGAAAGGGAGCCGTCATTGCCCAGTCTGCTTCCACGTTGCGTGAAATTGCCAAGAGGCTCTCGGTTGTAGGAGGAGCTGTCCATGACGGTATGATTACAACACAGCGATTGTAAACGGCGTTGATGATGGCGAGTTGGACACCGCCAGGATGGAAGAGTGGAAGTAAGAGAATATGGGTATTGTGGCTCAGTAGAGAATTCAGTGACGTATGGTGCTCTGGTGGTGAGAGGGCTGAGGTCCTAGCTGCGCGAAGGATGAATTCGTGAGTGTATGTGCAAGGCTTTGGAATTCCGGTGGTCCCAGAAGTGTGGCAGACAAACGACCCATCCGATTTGGCTTTGTCTATTGTCGTTTCATAGGGGTACGGCTCGTAGACATGGTTGAGAAAGTGCTCCATTCCTTCCATCCTCAGCAGCCTCATAGTCCTTCTCTGCAGTATTTCATCCACCACAGGAGGGTTCGGTCCGGCTACGATGATGTCGGTACATTCTAGTGTTTCCAGTAGAGCCAAGTGAGCGACAAGACTGTTTCGGGGACTGGTGAGAAATAACTGTAAGTGTGTCAGTCTCGGACTCTCAGTTAGGAGTTCATAATAAATCTGGAGATCGACCTTATATCCTGCCTTGATGGCGCCTACAAAGGCAAATACATAACGAAAGTCATTAGGGCCCAGGTATGCGATGGCAGGCTTGCGTTCGGCATCTCCGCGTCCAATCTCAGTCTCTATCCAATGGGCAACTCCGTCAATTGCATTGGCTAGTTGACGATACGTGATATCTTTGAATCCAGCATCGTAGTTTGACGAGTCAGCTGGATATTTCCCGTAGACTGACTCCGGCTCTGTTTGAGCAATCTCATCAATGGCGTGAGGTAAGAGTTTCTGAGGCATGGTAATCTCGTGCCGGTCACACACTCTACCTTGAGGGTTGGGCAGATCCAAATGGCGAATGCAGATGGTGGACTAGGTGTATTTCGAGCTTGGCCCAGTCGACCTAGACGGGCTATTCTTTTATTTAGTCAGGACTTACGGGGGAAACTTCTGAAGCGATACTAAGGTGACCTAAGGGGACCTAAGGTGACTATCCAGGTAACCCTTCCCTTCCAAGGTCCCTTTTCGCAACAGCATCCCTAGGGATCAGACTTGCTAAGAAGCTATCACCTTTAAGAGCTAGCCCAGGGAGTGGTTTTCTAGGAGGTATGTTTGCAAGTTGCATTTGGATGTCTTGGAGATATCATTTCCGATCCTACCAAAAATCCACCCCTATTGGATACTTTATCGACAGCCCTCTCGTTGCTCCTTTAGGGTGTGATGGACGTGTAGAACGTAGTGATATTCGTGTAGTATAGAAGGAAGAAGATGCAGGTAGGCTGCAGCGGTGGCGAGGTCTATAAAGCCAATCCGAGGTGGAGATGGCCAGGTTCCAGGGACCTGGTCTCCGACTGGATGTTCATTGGGTAGGGTATCTTATTAGAGTTGTATCATTGCTTCGTTCGTTCCATATCGTGTATTGTAGATTGTCGACTGTCGATATATATGTTCCGTTGTGTATATAATATCTGTACCGTAAGTGTCGTCGATAAATTTAACGGATTTGCAGCATTGAACCCGTGTATATCTCACATAAAGCTAACCTATTTTCACGTGAATCGATAACGATGAACATTACCTCTTAATGTAAACCTTAAGGTCGTTAGGTAAATGGCTGGTATTCCTGGTGGTGATTCGTTTCCCCGGCACCTACCTAGGCAATACAGTAAGCCATGGCCGATGAGGCATCCCTACTGGCAAGGTGGGAACGCGTCCAACCGGGACAATACTCAAAAGGCCGAGCCGAATACGGCAGGTTCAAATTGACGAAAGAGGCGGCAGAAAAATGGTGAGTGAGACAGTCTCTGTCGGCTTCTTTCTTTAGTGCCTTTAAGTCGGTTGTGTGGTGTCACCACAGACCTCTCACCACACGATGTCCATGCCGGCCACTCAGTACATCCTGTCGTAGATACATAATGTGAGCTGACCTTTGCATTTAGTGCCTCAACCCATGTATTCACGGGACGACGGAGCCGTCCTTAACCCTAAGTTAGTTTGCTGAAGTTCCTTTAGGCTTCATGATTGTTAGCTTATTCATGCCTTCGTACTCTACACTAGCCTGCCACGCTTACTCTGCTGTAACCCAACCCCATATCTATGGAACGTAAGCCTTGGCTTATGTCGACATCCATCGCGTGTTCAACTCACGAACTAATGATTTTTGACTATATTGTTGCTGGAGACATCGCGGGATCGTTATCGCTACCGGTTGTCAGAAAATCTTAATATCACCGTCGCAGTCGTCGAACCTGGATCCTGGTGTTCCGGACGTAGATTTGGCCGGTGTCACCTATAGTCCGACGCTAGACAGGAATTCCAAGTCCACCGTCCAATCTTGGCTTGGAAACAGGATCATCGACCGCTAGATATGATAGTAAACATATAGCGTGCTCTATGGCGCATTCGACGTCTGAACTCTAGAGTATCCCGAGCTGCCCGAGGGACAGAGCTAGAACGTAAAAATCCTCCATACCTGCCAAGATGTCCCTGTGGCAGGCTGGCAGCAGAGCCACTGTCTTTTTGCAAGGGCCTCCCAGATTCCTCATGCTGTAGCATTAGCTACTCGAGCTGTTTAGTGTCGACGCCAACTAACCACCAGCAGCGATCATCCGAGTCGTAGTCTCTACCCTTAGCTGATGGGTTTCGGTCCCCGGTCCATGTAATCCCATAAGCAACGCCCACATCTCAAGTTGACTGCATCCAATTTGAGCACGGCATTTCGGCATGTATTAAAAGATCATCCATTTAGGACACTGGCATCCAATGAACTGAATCTGACTCCAATATGACGAAACCCTTCCATCATCGGCAAAGGTGAGAATAAGTGATGTTGATTGTACTCAGGGGGACCGAAAACCTCACACGTAGGTACCTGGGTACGCTTCATGAAGTTCAAATGGCCACCGGTTTATATACATCTACTTTGTAGGTAGAGAATAACGCCTCGTACTTGGATGCTTCGTCCTCAATGAGACGTGCATGTTCGGCGCTACGAACTGTAGCCTTGACAGGGAATGGCTCAAGGAGAGCCTGGTGATTAAGCATTCTGTCGTTGATGGGTCCATTCTAAGAACAAATGGCGTCAGTAAATGTAGAGAATGTCTTCAAGGGGTGAAGGAGGTACGAACTGGAATCAGGTCGAAACAATATATCAAGCGGGCAAATGCGATGAATAGAGCCTGCTGGGCAACTTTCCAGCCTACGCATATCCGACGGCCTCCACCGAACCCCCAGAAGTTGGCTGTTGCATTCATTTCTGAACCATCAATCCATCTCTCTGGTTGGAACTCGTCTGCGTCATCAAACTCGTTGGATAACGCGATCGTATTGATCAAGAAACTGGTGCCGGCAGGGATGTGATACCCATCAAACTCGAGGTCTTCTGTAAGTTGGTGAGGAGGGACAATAGGTACAGTCGGTCGCCAGCGTATGGTCTCTTTAATCATGCTTGCTATATACGGCATCTCCGGTAGATCCGTCATCTGGGGAAGCCTAAGCGATTTGCCATGCGTGCAGACTCCGTCTATTTCCGCCTTGGCACGCTCCTGAGCTCCGGGCCGCGAAATCATAGCCATGATAAATGTGTTGATAGTCATCCGGGTGTTGTCCCCACCTGCTGACAAGATGGACGTGGCCAGATACATAGCTTCTTCATTACTACCAGTATATCTGATATCTGGATGAAGGAGGACGTCGCGGACGAAAGAAGGCGGCGCAGAACCATTGCTGACCGCGGTTCGGATGGGATCCCACCATTGTTGTATGACGTGACGATGATACGAACCCATATCAGCCCAGTATTTTCGCCAGGGTTGCAGAAAATGAGGGAGTTTGTTGAGTGAAGGAAAGAAATCCACGATGCTCCTGTTGATGCTTAACAGAAACTGCATCGTCATTCTCTGGTATTCATCGAGCTGAGCCTTCGTCTTGTTCAAGGGATAACCCATGACAACCCTGTAAAGCACTGATGTCGAATAGCGAAAGTTGTGTGCAAACCACAAGTCGGGTTGGTGAAGATAGAGGCGTAGCATATCAATGCTTTCGAGCTCTTGCATGCCTGCATAGACTTTGAGGTTTGAGCCACTGAGCAGCTGGTGCATCACTCGGCGTCCCTCTTTCCACTCTTCTTCTTGTCTGATCACGGTACGTTTGCCGTTACTGACCAGGCCGCTAGCAACAGGCATGTACGGTCTCTCGTTCGTTATCTTCCCGCGCTTAGCGATGAGCTCGTTGACAACTCGGTCTGAGTTAAGTAAAACCCATGTTTGGGAGCCCATCTGAAGCGTAACCATTTCACCATACGGTACCAAGGAAACAAGCTGAGAGAGTGTTAGACCTCTTATAGAGCTCGGCATAAATTGGTAGCAGTTTCACGTACCCATTCGCTGAAGGCACGGGGATTGCGACGGGCCTGAAACATTTGCAACAGGTTTCCCACAACTGGCTGGCCTGGCGGACCTGGAGGCATTTTCCATTCTTTCGAGCGACCCAGCCATTTCAAGTGAATAGGCCGGAAGATCTCAACGACAGCTAGACAGCTGGTAAGTAGAACGAGAGCAAGTCCGTAATAGATGGCATATGGGCCACCAATTGATTCCATAGTGGCGGGAGGCATGAGGCAGGATAGCGACGACGATAGAGGTTACGTCCGTTAACTGTATCTATCTTTTACTGGTGTTTGGACTCCCAAAATGGTACGTGCAGACGAGGCAATGAGCAGGAGGCAGTTACCTACCTATAGATATGATGATGTGCCGCTGTCACTGATGCGTGGGGTGTTTCGATTTCGGAGGGCTTTCATATGACTGACATAGGTATTCTACAAGGATCTATAGTATAACAAGCAATATCTACATGCATGTAATTTGTATGTGACATACTGTCACATACAGGCATCCTTACTGTAATAGTAGTATCTGATAGCCAACCAGGCAGACATGCAAGTCGATCCTACTGGAGGGTCCAAGCTCCAAGCGGATCCTGTTCAGGGGGAGTCCATGCCATGCACTAGTACTCGTATACTAGGGGTTCTGCTAGGAGCTTCGGCCCTCTAGTATACGAGAACTAGTCACCTAGGTCTCTTGTGCTTCGTGTGTAACTATAAGCGCCGGATCACGTTCAAGATATAAAATTCTTGTACGTTAGGCAGTATAGATAGATATTACCGAGACATGGATTATGATACAAATTGGCTCCCATCCAAGATATGCATACCAGCGGCGACATCCGTACAATACCTTAGTTCGTATGTTCTTTTGCTAACTTTCATTTGCTGCTCAGTTATGCGGATTCCGCCCCCGGAAGCTACTTCGGAGACTAGATCAGGATGTGTCTTTCGATAATGGCAATGAGGGAAATATATTTTGTCTGCTTCCATTGACTGCCCACTTGTCTTGTGTCTCTTTAATCTCTCATCTTCAACACGCCGTTTCTACCTTCACCAACCTGCAGCGACTCGAAAGTCTCTACGCTGCACGTTTGTAGCAGGATCGATTCCATCTACTCCCTCCTTAATATCCCCAAGCCTGGTAGATATTTAGAATTCCCTCATGTCTTCCCCCTCTTCCAAGAATCCTCATACGCCTGGGCGTATTGGGGACAGCAGCGTCAACCTCTTTCCTCATCTCCCCGGGTACTCAGATCCTACTACAGGTATCCTATCATGGCTGCCACGCTCGCTGATCCCATATGGTCAGCTTATGCGTATTGACAAACCCGCTGGCGTGTATGCCTTCTATTTTCCATACCTGTTTGGAATTATGTACGCGGCCTGCATCGCCCCTACTGCTCCCAGTCCCTACACCTTATTGCGACTGGTGTCGATTTTACTCCCCTTCAATGTTCTATTACGAGGGGCTGCTTGTTCTTGGAACGATACCATCGACAAGGACCTTGACAGACGCGTAGAGCGCTGTCGCCATCGGCCCGTCGCTCGAGGTGCCGTCTCAACTACTGCAGCGCATGTCTTTACTGCGTTGCAGCTGGCAGCTCTGTATCCAATGTTAGCCACCTTCCCAACGCCCTGCAGAGCGCATATGGCAATCATCGTGACGTTGTTCTTCGTTTACGCATTTATGAAACGCATAACAAGCTATCCGCAAGTCGTCCTCGGGTTCCCTGTCGCCTGGTCCATTTTCTTCTGCATCGCCGCGTTGGATATGGATCCGTTCGGTCCAAGGATTGCGTCCACCCTCGCGCTCTTCAGCGCTAGCATCTTATGGACTATCGTCTACGACACCATCTACGCACACCAGGATGTCAAAGACGACGAGAAGGCCGGCGTCAAGAGCATGGCGTTGCGCTTCAAGAATAGCACAAAGATCCTCGCGGGCAGTCTAGCCGTCAGCATGGTCGTTCTTCTTGTGTTGTGCGGGGTGTGGGTGGGCTGCGGTATGCTTTACTACGCTGGTATCACGGGTGTTGCTGCTGCCTTGTCGTACTACATCTACGACGTGGATTTGGGAGACCCCAAAAGTTGTGGTGCTTGGTTCCATGACCAGTTTTGGTTTGTTGGCGTTCCTCTAATAGCCGCATTTACGGGCGAGTACGTGTCCCGTGTAGCGGCTCTGTAAGCAGATGTTGGTGCTGTGACTAGTAGGTGTTGACAGTAATGGTGGGTTTCAGGGGCTAAAAAGGGGGCGGCTTTAAAAGCGGGACTATTACGGCTATGCGGAGCTGTTGGCTAAGCGAAGAAAACATGTGGGACTGCCTATTGCTTGCAGAGAAAAATAACGTCGAATGACAGGCTCCCTACGACTCAAGTACTTTTTCACAAAGCTTTAGTTCATACTGATACTCAAGTACTACGGTGCTTAATATGAAGAGTGATGCTATTTTGAAAGAGCATGGCTAACTGCGCCGTATGGACCTATCTTCAAGCTCCCATGCATATATACACACATCAATCGTCCATATCTTCTTCAATCCAGATCACATTTTTGGTCGCACTTGTATAAATCAATTTCTCTCGTCTCAAGAAATTGATCGATATACCTGGTCTGCTTGTACAATACGATTCAGTCGGTCCGTTCAAGATTGAACGTGAATCTATTGTTCTTCAACACATGTGGCGGTATGTCATGTGACACCCCTCAGTAAAGACAGTTGACAGTACTTGAGGGTTATAATACCTTACTCGATACACCAGCCAAAGGGTCTTTCATACTTTATCAACAGACGTCAATTAATTCCTCTTGTCTTAAGCAATTGAATGATATATTAATTCTACTTGTATTATGCGATTTGATCGATGCATCCAAGATTGTACTACAAAGTGTCTGTATCCATGTGTTAGCCTGACTAGGTCATGTGACACCCCTTAGCTAAAGCCTCTACCAAAACGTAGAGCCTATGTTACCTTACTTGATGCACCCGCCAAATCGCATTGTATAAACAATAGAAGGGTATCAACTAATTGCTTAGTACAAGTACAAGAGCTGTGTATTGATACAACCACAAGAGCGAACAGATTAGGATTGAAGGTTTCGCAAAGGGTTGACTGTGATTGTGGCATTATAACTAGGTACCTAGGTACAAGGCGATACACCCAGCTTTGCAGTAAGATTTGGTACCCCGCCGTAGTTAGCAACGGTCTTTTTTATTTTTATTTTTTTTTTTTTCAGAAAACGTTTTTCGAAACACCTGGCATCAATTGTTAGTATGAAACCACAACAATTAGATAATGGAAACCAAGTGATCCTGCGTTCGTCATCACCATATGCATCAGTTTTCCATCGTCTACGGAGTACAGCGGCCTAAATCCACCGTCCCCATTAGCGTCAATATATCTAGGTAATCAAATGAAGTCATGTAAAATGGGCGAAAGACCCAGCTGATCACCTCTGCCTACCCGAAGATCGGAGCCGCCCACGTCGTGACCGGATTCATCTGGCTGATGGCTAATACCTTCAACAGACTGCTCTTCCTGCCGCTGCTCCCCGGAGTAGAAATAAGGTAGTCACAAGTACAGTACATACATCCATGTACCGTAGTAGTACCGTAGTAACTCCGAACTCACTAAAACTCATCCATCAGGATGGTGATTGGCAGATGCCTAGATTAAGCTTATCGATAGATCGGCGTGCCGTGGCCCATTGGGAGCCGCGCAAGGGGGTTTTATTAGTCACGAAATACCTTGCCAGCTTGCCTTAACTACCTAGAACTTACCAAAGCTACGGGTATAAGTATAACCGCGTTGAATTGATTGTGCGTATACCTATCCCTCCCTCCCTTCGCTGATGCCCCAAGCTCTTCCCCTCACCAGCTATTGCCCTAGTCCCCAGTCACCAGGTCAGCAGGTATGACGGCTGTCAGATATAACAAAGCGGGGGAATGAGACAAAGACGCCACTTAATCCAAAGGCGTGGCATGCATATACTTAACTCCTCGTATCGAATCTAATATCCGAACCATCTTCAGCATCGTAATAATGACTGTCAATACTACTCAGCACGACGACAAGCCCGCGAGCTTCCAACTGCATTTGGTCATCGTCGGTGCAGGTCTAGCTGGGCTCGCCGCCGCCATCAGCACCCGGCTAGAAGGCCACCGTGTTACGCTGCTGGAGAAAGCCGCACAACTGGTCGAAGTCGGTGCTGGATTGCAAGTCACTCCAAATGCGAGTCGACTGTTCCACCACTGGAGTATTTTTGACGAGCTGAGCGCAAAGGCCGCCATTCCTTCCTACCTGGCTGTTCGTCGATATGATGGTACGCAGCTTCTGGCCTACGAGGAGGATTTCCAAACGAAGATCGTCGAACGGTATGGGGCTCCTTTTTGGGACCTCCACCGCGCCGATTTACAAGAGGCCCTTGTGCGTCGTGCCCAGTCTCTCGGCGTCGACATCATTCTGGGCGCAGATGTTCAGGATGTCAATTTCCAGAACGCCTCGGTGACCACACAAGATGGCCGGACGGTGCAGGGCGATCTCATTCTCGGAGCTGACGGCCTGTGGTCTCGCACAAGGGGTTTTTTGTTGAAGCGCCAGCTTACGCCGAAGCCGACCGGGGATCTCGCATATCGGATTATTCTCAACCTGGAGAACATCGGGGATCCAGAATTGGGAAAATTAGTTTCCAACCCGTCTGTCAACTTTTGGATAGGCCCAGAGTCTCATGTCGTAGGCTACTCGCTCCGCCGAGGCCGCACTTACAACCTCGTTCTTCTGCGCCCAGACGATCTACCAGAGGACGTCAGTCGTGCAGCTGCCGACGTAGATGAAATGCGTAAGCTTTTCGAATCATGGGATCCAATGTGAGTCAACTTCTGAATTTATAGCTCTATGTAGCCTTGACTGATTACAGATGAACAATAGTCTAAGCAAATTGCTAGCTTGTGTAAACCAGGTAGATAAATGGCGGCTGATGCATAGTAAGTCTAACCTCATCATCTAGTTGATCTTTCGTAGGATGGCATATATCTCATACTCTATCCCCTGTTTAGTTTCTCCTTTGGACGCGTGGGTGAACGATGAGGGTACCTTCTTGATGGCGTAAGTCCCAGCATCAATTCTTTTCTATCGAGGACATAACGCCGACTTCGTGCATACAGCGGCGATGCATGCCACCCCATGCTCCCATACCTTGCACAAGGCGCCAACTCCTCTCTAGAAGACGGCGCCGTCCTTGGGCGGTTGCTCAAATACGTAACCGGCCCTGAGAAGCTGGCCCCAGCGCTCGAGATGTACCAACAACTACGAAAAGCTCGAGGAGAGGCGATAGCAAGCGAAGCATTGGGACAGGTTAGTTAATCACAACCGAGATCTTCCACTTGCGAGCGGGCATTCAATGCTAAAATTTGCTAAAAGAGAGACTCTTTCCATCTACCTGACGGACCTGAGCAGGAGAAACGAGACGATGTTTTCAAGGCAAGCTTGGGAAAAGATCCGACTCCTCATTTCCCTAGTCGTTGGTAAGACATAGGCAGAGTTTTCTTCGTACGGTATTCCTTGCTCATAAGCTAATCCATATTTAAAATTTAGGACATGTCCTTCGGTGCAGCCATGGTTGTATGGTTATGACTCCGTTGAAGAAGCCGATAAGGCTTACAAGGCGAATCCATTTTAACCGAACTTAATGAATTAATAAATAGTATAACACCTGGAATAATACGTATTAATCCTTTTAAGAAGTAATAAAATAAGTATAAATTTATTTTTTCATCATAGTGTTAACGAACCCCCCTTCTCTTGCTACGTAGTAGGTATCTAGATATGTATGTACTTACGTGCCTATATATGCATATTGATGGGATGGCTGAGCAGTCGTGGGGGTCCCGGAGACGACTGCACTCTAATCCAATTCACTAATCAAGAGTTAGCAACCGTAATAATCTGGAAATCGATACATCATTAGGTACCTAGGTAGTTACCTAATCCATTTCTCTTTATCTCCTACTGGTTACACAAGTTCAGGGCTTCCTGGATCATCCACGTGGCCCTCATTGGAAGCCAACAGCTCTCGTCGATTTCCTCCATTACTTTAGGCATCCCTCTCCTCGTTTGTACGCTTTACACCAAGTATCTTCTCGTCCGCTTACCATTTGAGCAAAGGCCGCCTCGCTCTTAGCTGAAAGCATGGCTCGCAGTACAGCGGACACGAATACAACGTCGGCCATACTGCCTGTGGACGACAATGCTGCCGCTAACGCCGATGTACAGCGGGCCCTGAGTACCGAATTGGAACGCGATTCCCAGACCGAGTACGCGTATAATCGAGATTACCGATTCTGGTCCATCATTGCTGCTCTCTGTACTATGCAAATCCTGTGTTCGTTGGAGAATACCGTTGTGGTCACCTCCTTGCCCACCATTGTCAGGCAATTGGATTTGGGAAGCAGCTACATTTGGGTCACGAACGTATTCTTCGTAGCAACGTAGGTTTTGAGTCTTTGCCTGAGACTGCGGTCCTCAACTACATGTTTTCTAAACCATACTGAACAAGATATAGATCCGTCGTGCAGCCGCTGACTGGCCAGCTCGCCAACCTTTTTGGTCGCCGACACGTTGCGCTATTTGTTGTCGCTATGTACACGCTTGGCAGTGGTATCGCCGGGGGAGCTAATGGGCCGGCTATGCTGATTGCTGGCCGCGCTGTGCAAGGCGCTGGGAGTGGAGGCATGACAACCATCATGAGCATTGTCATCTCTGACCTCGTACCTTTGCGACTAAGGAGCAGTTACCAAGCCATCCTCGCCATGACGTATGCAATCGGCATGGCTATTGGTCCTATTGTGGGCGGTGCCATTGTCGAGAATACCACTTGGAGATGGGTCAGTGACTGGCGTCCTTTCTGATCCTCGTTTGAACTGCAGGTAACTAACCATAAATCCTTAGGTATTTTACATCAATCTCCCTGTCGGCTTTGTCTCTTTCTTTCTTCTATGGCTATTTCTGCGTGTCAAATGGGACAAGGAAACCAAAACATTAGACAAACTCAAGCGGATCGACGTCGCAGGCAACAGCCTCTTGGTGGCTTCCACAGTATCGGTGCTTATCGCGCTGACTTGGGCTGGCTCTGAGTACTCATGGTCATCCTACCACATCCTTGTCCCACTGATCATCGGGCTCATTGGAATCGCCGGATTCTTTTGCCTCGAAGGCTCCACATGGGTGCTAGAGCCTGTCATGTTCGTCTTCCACAATTTCCTTTCCCCAATGTTAGGTATCTGCCACCAAATGATGTTTTGTCAGATGCTTTCTACACCCTTTCATCAGTCATCAAAATTCCGCTGAAACACTGAGTCGCTGATTTGGAACGTGGGTAGGCCGCTTCGTCTTTTCGCAAATCGTACCTCCTCAGTGATATACGCGCATACCTTCATCGTCTCGATAATGAACTATTGGATTTTCTTTTTCCTACCTGTCTATTTTCAAGCTGTCCAATTATCAACACCCACCCGCTCGGGTGTACAGATCTTACCCATCACCTTGATTGCTGTCCCTGGAGCCGCGGTCGGAGCGGTTGCCCTATCTAAATGGGGCAGATATAAGCTGCTCCACATCATCGGGTTCGCGTTTCTTGCCGCTGGCATCGGCTCCTTCTCCGTACTTACTAAGGACTCGAGTACAGCAGAGTGGGTCTGCCTCCAGATACTCCCGTCTGTCGGCGCCGGCATGATTTTGGACACCCTTCTGCCGGCCTTCCAAGCCGGGGTGGGGGAGGCGGATTCTGCGGCAGCAGCAGCGAGCTGGTCTTTTGTGCGCAGCTTCGGGAATATTTGGGGTGTCGCGATCCCGGGAGCCATCCTCAACACCTACAGTAGCCAGTTTGCCGCCGATATCGTATCCGATCCAATAGCGAGACTGTCACTACAGCATGGCGATGCGTACTCAAGTGCGACGCGAGACTTCGTTGTTTCATTTCCCGAGCCGACTCGGGGGCAGATGATTGAAGTCTTCACAATATCCCTGAGCAAGGTCTTCCTGGTTGGAATCGCATTCCCGGCGCTGTCATTCATCTTGTCGTTTGTGGAGCGCGAGGTGAAGCTGCGTACCGTGCTGGAGACTAAATTTGGGCTTGAAGACAAGAGGGAGAATAAGCATGGTGGAAAGGTTTGAGGATTCCATTTTTGGAAAGGGAACGGGTAGGAGTTGAGTGCTCATTCTGCGTTCTAATACACAGTACCTGGATACCCAGACAATGTATTGGCCCCTTCCAATCAACGCTCATTAGAACTCAGAGTCCCTGAAGTTCTGTGAAGTCATTAGCTTCCTCGATGAGATATACCCGCCACTCTAGGAGAAGAAAGGTGAGTGGTGTTGTCAGGCACGGGACAGAGAGAAGCGGGAGGCACGAGAGACAGAGCTAGAAGAAGACGAGGAAGAGCTGGAAATACCTAGTGGTCCCAAGAGGGATCACACACCAATAATTCAACTTCATGCGGAACGGTTTCCTTGGTTATATTTGGTTTTCAGGCTTTTGGAAAGGAAGATTATAACCGTTAGAGATCTTGGATGCACCTATATCCGGGATCCAGGTGTACATACCTACAGCTCCGCCATCTGGCCACCTAGATTTCTCGCATTTATTCCCTCTCTATCGATATATCTCACTACAAGTAGAGTTTGTCACGTCTCATACCCCTCCCTGTTGCGGCCGCAGGTGCAGAGCTAGCCGCGAGGCGCGCAGTAAACACATATAGGTATGGAACTGGGGAGCAATGGCCAGTCGCGCATTGAGAAGATTTTGTTTTATGGCGCAACTGATTGTCCCCAACCCAGTTCGTGACAACCTCCACGGAGCGGAGCCTACGTAAAGGGCGTTCTGGCATAACTATCACGTACTTATCCCCTTAAGTCTGAGCTCGGCGTTAGGTTAATCCGGACCCATATATTTGACCACAGACGATGTACGTCGTCACCAAATGATTGGATCAAAACAATCTTCAAGACAGGCAACTTTTACAATAGTTTTTCTGCAAAATAAATAGATATACGTGCTTTACAGCTTACACTTGTAGCTGTAGGTTTTTTTTTTTTTTTTTGAAATTCAAAATGTCGTTCCGAGACGAGCTAGCAGCCCCTAAAGTTGATGATGGTATGTACATTCATGCGAGGTGCCTTTTGGTAAGAGGATTGTGTTAGATCCGAGGATTAGCCGAGATGGCTGGGACTCAGAGACCCTCATCTCAAGAGCTAATAAGGAGGGATTTTACACACAACAAACACACAACAAGAACAATAGACAATTAGGTGACACCACCTTCTTATTCATCAGAATCAGACCAATCGTCGAGTGACCCTTTGAATCTAACAGATTGGATGCATTATACATCTATTATGCGGCTTCCGTAGTTTATCCGTGATTGGTTAAAGGTGTCTCCGCCCTTGGGTCTCCAAAGTGGCCGGTGATTGTTGGTTTGTGACAGCTGGTTGCTGACATTATGTCAAATTAACCCCCCTCCCCCTAGTGTACATAGGTACCTGGGTATAGTCAAAGGGAACGGACCTTTGTGTAACCGCTTAACCAAAGGGATGCGTACCTTACCTCCTACCTACCTAGGTAAGGACCAACATAACTCCTCAAATTCGCACCCGAAGCATATTCTGGCTTTTCCTCCTCACTTGCTCCTCTCACTTGCTCTTCTCAGACTCTTCTATTCTCAAACTCTACTATTCCCCCTTGTGTCCTGTGATTATTTTCACCTTCTACCGAGAAATCTCATCCAAATGTCGTCAGATAGCTACGACGTGGTCATCGTTGGTGGTGGAACTGCTGGCCTCGTGCTAGCCAATCGCCTTTCAGAGGATCCGAATCTAAAGATTATGGTCCTTGAAAGCGGCGAAGACCGTAGCGGAGACCCTAATACCTTGACTCCTGGAGCCTGGCCTTTGCTGCCCAACTCCCCAGCTGACTGGACATTCCGTACTGTCCCTCAGACGAACCTCCAAAGGCAGATAACAGTGCCTCAAGGAAAGGCCTTAGGAGGTTCTAGTGCAATCAACAGTTTCCTCTTCACACCCACCTCCAAGGCGACCGTGGAAGGATGGAGGAATCTTGGCAACGAGGGCTGGGAATATGCCGCTTACGAGAAAGCTCTGAAGAAATCATTTACTATACACAAGCCCTTGGGCGCGGTTGAAGGCACAGGTCCGCTTCAGCTTACACTGGCTGCACCTGAGAGCCTTTGGGAGAAAGCCTGGATTGACGGCCTGGAGTCTGTGGGATTCTCAAGGACTGATCCGTTCTCTGGTCATCCTGGCGGGCCAATCATCGCTCCGGAAACTATCGACCCCAAGACGAAGCAGAGGAGCTACGCTGTCAATGCCTACTTAGATCCAGTTCGAAGCAGACCAAACCTGGAAATTCGAACAGAGACCACGGTGACCAGGGTGTTGCTCGAAAGACCTTCGCCAGCCGGTGATGCGGTTGCTAAAGGCGTCCAATTTGTTTCCAAGGGCGGCGTATCCCAAACGATTGAAGTTCGAAAAGAGGTTATCATTTCTGCCGGGACCATCAACTCCCCTCGACTCCTCGAGCTCTCAGGAATAGGCGGCGCTGATCTGCTCCAGCGCTTGGGAATAAATGTCGTAGTTGACAACCCCCATGTCGGCGAGAACCTGCAAAACCACGTCTATACGGGACTGGTGTTTGAGGCGAGGGACGATGTAGAAACGACCGATGCCTTTTTCCGCCAGGAGCCTGGCGCTGTTGCTGCCGCCATGCAGGACTACAGTACCAAAGGGACGGGCCCCCTAAGTACTAGTAATATGATAACCATGGCCCAGCTTCCACTGCCTGAATTCCACAGCGAAGACGGGCGCCTTGAACTCGACCAGTTGTTGGGCGCTCTGACCGGTGCAAGTCGCTCTCCACCGACTACGCCGGCCTTCGCCGCCGCTCACGAAAGCTTCATACGGTCCATTCTCACAGATCCTTCCGAAGCAGTGACTAACTATGTCTTCGGCTCGGCATTTGCACCCTTCGATAGTCCAAGCCCCACCTATCGTGCTCCCGGCAAGCACGTCTCGGTTGCAATCGAACTGTCACACCCGCTGTCCCGCGGGTCTGTACACGTCACCAGCGCCGCACCAGAGAACACCAGGACCAACGAAGGCCTAACAATTGATCCTCGTTATTTGTCCCACCCTCTCGACCTGGAGGTGCTGGCACGTCAGGTCCGCTTTACGGAGGATGTTATCAGCCGCGCAGAACCACTTACACGCTACCTAAAGCCTTACACCAAGCGGTTTACCGACCTGGAGGTGACTAAGGACTATGTTCGCCGCACAGCAGATGGTGCCCACCATTACACTGGCACATGCTCCATGATGCCACGTGACATGGGTGGTGTAGTGGACAGTAGGCTGCGCGTCTATGGTTGCCCTAACCTCCGTGTGTGTGATGCGAGTATCGTGCCGCTCGAGCCAACTGCAAACCCTCAAGCAGTCATCTATGGGGTTGCTGAGCTAGCCGCTAGCCTCATTAAAGAAGACATATTATGAGCCACGGAGACACTTGAGGCGGTTTACTTAAAAGTGATGCTATTTTAAGATTGTTTTTTCCCTTTATTTTAAGATTATTTTTCGAAACATTTAAGTAAATAATATTATAACATTTAACATTATAAACCGTCGTTATTATAATATATTTATACGTAACTTTATATAAAAAATATTATTATTGTTAAATGTAATTTAACATTTAATTAAAAATAAATATAAAAAAATTAATATTATAATTTTTTTATATATATATTACTTCTATTTATTTACGTAAATGAATTTTCGTTTTTAATATAACGATATAAATTTACCTTTTTATTTAATATTATAATATAAACCGTTTTTATTTTTTATATATTAAATTAATTACTTTTTATTATATTAAATATTAATTTTTTATAAAACTTTTAAAAATAATTTTAAATGTTTTAAAAGTTATAAATAATATAATTTAATATTAATTAAAGAAACTTAAAAAATAAATATTTATTATAACGGTAAAATATAATTATTAAAAAACATTAAAATTTAAAAAAACATTATAAAAAGCTCGTAAAATATATTTTACCCGTTAAAATTAATAAAATTATAATTATAAAACCGTACGTTAATTATTTATTAATTATTAAATATTAAAAACGTTATAATATATATAAATTTATAAGGTTTATTAAAAGTTATAAAGTTTATTAAAAATTATAATTACTTATTATAAATATTTATTGTTTTTTATTATTATTTATAATATTATATAATTTACACTTTTCTAATTTAACATTTTTAATATAATACGTTTATATTATTTTTAACTTTATATTTTTATTACATTTAATATTATATTTAACATTATATACGCGTTTAATTTTAATATAATTTAAATTAAATATATCGTAATTTATTATATTTATTATATTTATTATATTTATTATATTTATTGTATTTATTATATTTATTATATTTATTATATTTATTATATTTATTATATTTATTATATTTATTATATTTATTATATTTATTATATTTATTATATTTATTATATTTATTATATTTATTATATTTATTATATTTATTATATTTATTATATTTATTATATTAAATATTACATTAAATATTATATTAAATACCACTTTTAAAATTACCTTTAAAATTTACAGCTATATTATTTTAAATATATTAATTAAATACGTTTAATAATTTAAATTAATTAATTTAATATAATATAAATTAATTTTTAATTTAATTTAAATATATTAAATAATTACGGTATTAATAATTTAAGTTAATTATTAATTTAATATAATATAAGTTAATTTTTAAATTAATTTAAATATTTACGTATATTAAATAAATACGCGATAAATAATTTAAATTAATTAATTTAATTTAATATAAGTTAATTTTTAATATAAGTTAATTTTTAATATAAGTTAATTTTTAATATAAGTTAATTTTTAATATAAGTTAATTTTTAATATAAGTTTAATTAAATTAATTAAATGTATTTAAATTAAATAAATATAATAAACGTATACGTATACGCGTTTTAAAATAAATATTAATAATAATAATAATATATTAAATAATTATTTTTTTATTAATAATATTTAACTTTATAAAATAATGGTTATTTATTAAGTAATAATTATTTTAAAAAAAAGTATTATTAAAATAAAAACGGATTTATATATGAAGTTATAATTATAAAAAAAAAGTATTATTTAATACGTAATTTTACCGGTACGGTAAATATTAATTTTAATTTCGATTTTATAATTTATTAATTTTACGTATTTAAATAAATATTTATTTACTTTAATAATTAAAATAATTTTATTAATATTTATAATATTATTTAAAAACGGGTAATAATCGTATAATAAAACGCGTTTTTTAATATATTTAACGTTTAAACTTTTAATAAAATATATTATAAAAAGTAAAAAAAATTTTAACTTTATTTAAAAATTTTTCTTTTATTTTTACTTTTAATATTACTTTTTTGTATTTATTTATAACGTTACGTTAATAACATTTATATTAATGTTTTAACTTACTTTTATTAACGTTAAACGTGTTTTTTTTAAAAAAAAACTTAAAAAACGAACGTAATTTATTTAAGTTTAAAGTTTAAGTTTTTTTTAACTTTTTATAATAACGTTTTTATATAAAAAAAAGTTAATAAAATATTAAATTATAATAAATAATATAAAATAACTTTTATTTTAAAAAAAATAACGAAATAACTTAAAAATATATTTTAAAAAAATATATATATATTAATTTAATACCGGTATATAATTTTTAAAAAATAAAAGTGTTAAAATATTATTATATATATTATTATTATTATTTCCTTTTTTTATAAAACGCTTTTTTATTTCGTTTATAAAGTAAAAAAAAAAACGGATTATTAATTATATTACTTTTATAATATTTCTTAAATAACTTTTAATTTATTAATAATTTAATAATATAACTTAAATATTTAAAGTTATAATTTACGTTTTATATTTTATATTTATATAAACATATTTTATTTTTTAATATTAATTAATTATCGTAAAAATAATAAATAATAAAAATTCATTTAAAAAAACATTAATAAAAGATCGTTAACGTTTAAATAAAAAAAAACGAAATAACTCGTTTATTTTATTTTTAACGTTAAAAAAAAAGTTTAATCGTATTAATTTAAAATTTTTTAACGTTATAATTAATTATATAAATTTAATATTATATAAATATTAATTATTTATATTTATTACGTAAAGGATTTTTTAATTAATATTATTAAAATATAAAAACGTTAAACGCGTTATTATTACGGAACTTTATTTAATAAAATATTTAATTTAAAGTTTATTTAAATTTATATATTTAATAATATAAACTTAAAATTTTTAAAATTTAAACTAAAAGCTTTAAATTTTTATTAAGCTTTTTTTTTCTTTTAACTTTAAAATCCTTTTTTTTTATTAATATTAATTTATATTTTTTTTATATAATATATTAATTTTAATAAAAAATAACTTTAATATTACGTTAATTAAAAATTTACTTAAATAAAAAGCTTAAATTTAAAAAACACGTAAAACTTTATTTAATATAAATAATAAAAATTTTTAATTATATTAAAAAACTTTTAATAATTATTAAAAGCTTTTTAATAAATAAATTATATAAAATAATTTAAATAATTTTAATATTAATTTTATTATATAATTATAAAATATAATATAAAAAACGAAAAAAACCATTAATAAAACGTTAATATTTATATAACGTTAATTAATATTTATTTAAAAAAATATATAATAATAATTTAAAAAACTTTATTTAAAGTTATTAAAAAAATCCTTTTAATTTAAAAAACTTTTTTAAAAAATACTTTTTTATAATAATAAGTATTATTATAATAAAAATAACTTTAAAAATAATATAATATAAATATATTTAAAAGTTACGTATAATTTATAAAGGTTATTTTTTAACGGCTTAAATAAAATTAAAAAAAATTAAACGAAAAAAAAAGTTAAATAATATTAAAAAGGTTATATTAACTTTTAATTAACGATAAAATTATTACCATTAATAAAACGATTAAAACTATACTTTTTTAAATTTAAAAAAAGTTTTAAAAAAAACCTTATTAAAAAAATTAATAAAAATATTATAATAAAAAACTTTTAAATATAATTTTAAAGCTTAATTTATTAAAATATTATTATTTTTTTAAATAAATTTAAAACTAAAAATAATTTAAAATATAAATACGTTATTTATAAAAGTTAAAATAAAATAAATAAAAGTAAAAATAAAATAAACTTATATAAAATAATGTTTAATATTAAAGCTTTAAACGTTTTATAAAGTTTAAAAAAAACTATATTATTATTTTTAGAATATTAATTACATTTTACGTAAATAATATAACAATTATTTAAAACGTTTAAAAAACGTATTAAAAACTTTATAAAACATATTTATAATAATTTATAAATTAATAAATTTATTAAAAATATTATTATAATAATACTTTAAATATTATAAAATAAAAAGTAATAAAAAAGTAAATAATTTAATTAAAAAAGTAATAAAAAACGAACCATTAAATTTAAATTTAAGACTTATAACGGTTAAAATTAAAGCTTTAATAAAAAATAATAAAAAAAACTAAAATATTAAGTAATTTTTAAACTATAAAAATTAATTATAATTTAAAAAAAAAGCTTTAAACTTTATAATTATTAAAAAAAATATTAAAATAATATTTTAATATTATTTTAATATATAAAAATTATAATTAATATTATAATAAATTTTAATATAATAACGTAAAAATATATTACTTTTATACGTTATATATAAAAAAAGTTAAAAAAAAAGAACTTTAATATATAATTTATTATAAAAAAATATAAACTTAAATAAAAAATTATTTAAAATTATTTAAATTAAAAAAATAATTAAACGAAAATAATTAAAATAAAAATAATTAACTAATATAAATATATAAATTAAACTTAAACTCCGTAAATAATAAATATAATTATTAAAATTAATTAATATAATTTTTATTAAAGTTTTTAAAATTTTATAAAATTATAAAGTATTTTAATAAAATATATTTACTTTTTTTAAAAAAAAATAAGTAATATTATAACGTAAAAAATTATAAAAAAAAATAAAAACTAAAAGCTTTAAAAAAAATAAAAATGAGTAAAAAATTTAAAAATAATGGTTTTATAAAGAATTATATAATAATTTTTCGTTTATTTCGTAAAATATTTAATATAATTTAACTTTTAAACGTTTAAAAAAAAATTTAAATATATATAAAACTTATAAATATACGTTTATAAAAACTTATAAGTTTTAAACGAAATTAATTAAAGCTTTTATAAAAGTTATAAATAATAATAAAAAATTATAAGTTATAATAACTTTTATAATTTTATAATTAAAAAATTAATAAAAAACTATAAAATTATTAAACTTAAAATTAAATCGATCGATAAATAATAATCGTTAATTAAAAAATGTTATGCTTTTTACGGTTAAATTTAACATCTTAATATAGAATATTATATATGTAATATTAGGTATTTTAAAGCTTGTTATACCTTATACCTTTAAGGAGGTTACGGCAGGGGGCCTATGGCCCCCCCGTTTAAGCGTAAAACACACCAACAATAACAACAACAATAAAGCTCTTACACAGGAACCCACTACAACAAAACGTGCCTCGTCCGTAATATTGTCAGCCGTTCCGCTGGCACCCAGATTCTCTTGCACCAACTCTCTCTCCTAGGTTAGTACAGAATGGCTGTCCCAACTTTCTCTACGACGGAAGTTGAGCAGCGAGCGGGGATACTAATCTTCCTACGTCGGCAGTTATTTGAGAAGCCCACCCTGTCGCAAAAGGACCTCAAGGGAAAGACAGCTGTCGTGACCGGAGCCAACACAGGTATTGGCTTTGAGTGTGCCAGTCAGCTACTTGACCTAGGCATAATCAAGCTCATTATTACTGTGCGCGATGAGGCTAAAGGCCAAGCCGCAAGGACGAAACTCTTGTCCGGTCGGTCGGTTTCAGATAGAACCGTCGAGGTCTGGCAATTGGATCTTCAATCCTATGAAAGCATTACCGCATTCGTGGAGCGTGCCAGAGGTACTGCCAGATGGGATATGGTAGTGCTTATTGCGGCCATAAGCAAGCAGTCCTTCGAGTTAACCCCATCGACTGGTCACGAGGAAACAATTCAGGTCAATGTCATATCAACAGCTCTGCTCACCATCCTCCTGCTCCCTATCCTGAAGAACAAAACCTCGACCGATAACCCCAGCCGCTTGGTGATAGTGTCATCTGATACGGCGTCCTGGGTCACATTCAAAGAAAAGCACTCTGTCCCGCTTTTGCCTGCTCTGGATAAGGAGGAGACTTTTGCCAATATCGACCGTTACCCTACCTCGAAGCTTCTCGGCCAGTTATTCGTGACCGAGTTGACGAAACGTGTCCCTTCATCGGTTGCTATCATCACGATGCCGAATCCCGGCTGGTGCTATAGCACCAGCCTGGGTCAAGTTCCTGGCGGCAGCATCGGAGACAGAATTATTTCTGTTCCCAGACGCATCTTGGGTCGAACGGCTTCGGTTGGGGCCTATATGCTCACGGATGCAGCCGTGCAGCACGGGCAAGAGGCACACGGCCAATATATTGAAGACTGCAAAATACAACCGTACGTTACTTCGTTTAAAATCTATCCATTACTTGTTACTAAGCTTTCGTTTTTTGTTCCAACAGGAAAGCGCCCTTTGTCTACACTCCCGAAGGCGATCAAGTTGCCAAAATCCTTTGGGACGAACTCATGAGCGAGCTGTCCTTTGCCAAGGTGGAAGATATTCTAAAGGAGGTTGTGAACTGATGCTGGCTTGGGATTGTACAATTCAAACACTGTGAATGTAGACCAATTTACAAAACATAACTTATGTATAACCTCAAATGTACAGCTAGCTACATCAGGGTTGTTTACGTGACAAGTTCTCGCATTTTATCTCTCATAAGTAACTATTCATCTCTTGCTATCTACGAGTCGTGTTCTGACAGACACCACGTAGTCCTGGCCCTCCTTAACCGATATGATTCCTAAAACAGGCCGACCAACATCCGGCTGCGGCACGGGTGGATCGCCAACCATCTCGATGTCAAAGCGGCGTAGCAGCGTGGCTACGAAGGCAGTAACGACGTATTTAGCCAGAAATCTGCCACTACATTTTGTCTTACCCCCGCCGAAGGGTCTCCACGAGGGGCTGTTGGGGAGCTTTCGACCAGCTTCGGTGCCGAGCCAGCGCCGAGGTCTCCAGGAATGGACGTCGTCACCGAAGACATTCTCGTCGAAGTGTAACAGGCGATGCGGCACCATGACGCGATTACCCTTACGCATGCGCTTCCCACCAATGATAACATCGCGCGTCACCAAGCGCACCGATGCCGCCCACCCAGCCATCCGCAGCGTCTCGTGCCAAATCGCGTCTACCTGGGGGCACTTAGATGCATCCTGGATGTAGCTCACATCCACCAGTTCGGAGCCTCGAAAAGCTGGAGCTGTCTCCGCTCGGAAAGCTGCGAGGTAGGCTGGATTTCGCATGAGGTGTGTCAGCATCCAGAAGGACGTCTTACGCGCGTTGGTGTTAATACTGCAGTACCCGTTTAGGTTCGTGTTAATAGCAGATTCAAATAGAGATATCGGAAGCGGAGGAGAGATACTCACGCAAAGTAAAGGTGAAAGACGACAATGGCCAAATTCTCATCGTCTACTCCGATAGCCCGCATCTCATCTTCCATAGCATTGATTATCCAGGCCGCCTGGTCTCTCCGTTGATCTTGGGGAATTTGAAAGTATGACTTCAATGACGCTATCATCTGATCACGGGGCGCGATCATGTCTCGACAAAGGAAAGCTGGATATTGATAGAGCATCTTCCAGATAACCTCGTCGAAGACAACATAAGCAGTCGCGTAAGCTGGATCGACTTTATTTAAGACGTTGCCGAAATATATATGTTGTCCTAGCCGGACGAAATAATCGGATGTCCACTCGTAAAGAGGAAGCTGTATCGTGGTTGAACTCTGCAGCCTCGAATACTTACATTGCCTGACTAAACCATCGAGGTTTAGCTCATTGTTGATCCAGTCTTGGGCCTTTCTCTGAAGCACGCCCATGTAATCCCCCGGATGAAGTTGGTGTACGTGCATACGCTGAGCGAGAACGCCCAGTGAGAGCCCCTCGGGGTTTGGAAAGCCGGTCTTATCGCTTGGGAGAGGAGAGTATATGGCCTTAATAGTATCCTCATCGCTCCCATTTTCTCTCATCAGGGTTTGGACAAATTCTTCAAAGGAAAGGGCCTCCGTGTTCTTGTACACCTCTGCAGATTGTTTTGCATCAGTGACGACGTAGAAGGTATGGTTGAACGCCGTCAGGGCAAAGGGCTCATTGGCGCCAAAGTATTTTCTAAGCACCTGTAAGCCGATAACAAATTCAATTTTATGCTTCTCTCTTACCTAGCCTTGGCCAGCAAGCCGTTCGAGTCGCGGAAGAAGGATGGGCCGTGACCTAAATATCATGTGTTAGGCCGTTATGACAGGCCACAGGTATCCAGAAACTCCCAGACTTATAAAAAACACCCACCAAACACTGCAGTACCTCGTTAGTAATCTTGGACCTGCTGTATTATGAGGGGAATACTTGCCTGGAATTGAATAGGGAAGCTCTTTGGGTTCGTTGGGATGAAGTATGGGGTAGATTGTAAATCTCCAGGCTCGCCATATGGCCCAAGCTGCGGAAAGCAAAGCCGACACGTAGAACACAGTAGTGTGATCCTGTATGAGGAGGAGAAACCACTGAACGACATGGCCTGTACGGTCATCAAGTGTGTATGTGAGCATCTTGGGCAATCAAATTTTCATAGAAAGAACTAGGATGGGAGTGGGAAATGGTTGACACACTAGAACATACTCACGGAAGTACGTGGTTTCATATTCAGATAAATTGGTAGAGCCTTGAGAGAGCCACCCTCTCAAAGGAGATGTAAAGGGTCGATAGGGGGTCACGGCATAGGCGAACATGAATATTCGAATTTTGACTCAACTATACAGTACCCTGCTCAACGTTGCATCGGAATTCGTAATGTACTCCGGAGATATCTATGTACCTGAAATGTAGTCCATTGTACTCTGCTTACTCTCAATCCTGCCCTCATGAAGCTTGTGCAACCAACCCTTTTCAACCCCCCACCCACCTGGATTCGTCTGCGGATGAAAGTCCTACTAGGAAAGGCAGGCTGCGGCACATCTGTTGGAGCTCAATTTATGTGTATCTCGCAATATAAGCCATGTACGTCACGATGGCAATATTAGGAGGGATACGACTGGCAATATCCCCCAATTAACTCACAAGCCATTGGGGTACGAATATACATATAGGCCTCCACCTGTACAGGTGCCTACGTCCTCATTTGAGAGATAAAAGTGCAAATTTTTCATACCTACGACACTGCCAATTAATGAGATAGCTGTATTCCCCCGTCCAGGACATCCCATTGACACCATGGGATCAATACCAGCAGGAGTTGACCTTTGCACGATCCCAATAGGAGTGTCGCCTGATGGAATTTACAACTTCATTAATCCAACCACGCTAGCGCCAGTGAATATTTCAGTATCTATCGTTTTGATCGCCTTGTCGGTCTCTTTAACTGTCGGACGTATTTACATGAACAGAAGGAGATTACACCTTGCCGATCGTACGTCCTTACATCTGTCTGATTAATAGCAAATATCAGTCGATGGATAACTGACAAGTCGCAGATTGCACCTTGGTTGCCTGCGTAGTGAACGTCGCTTTCACAGGTGTTATAATTGCGCGTAAGGTGGCACGATCATTTGATGAACATACTCTAACTCCTGGCTCTCGCAGAGTTCAGATTCAACCGACACCAATGGAACATACCGTTTTGCTGGCTCACAGCATGGTACTTCAAGCTTCTCTATGTCCAGACGACTCTTTTCGCCCCCGTGTTCTTCTTTTCCAAGGCCGGCATCTTCTTGTTGTATCGGCAAATATTCGGCGTGAAAAAGCGCATCAGAATAGCTGTCAGCTCTGGCCTCTTGCTTACCCTCCTTGTATACCTCCCAAATATTCCTCTGGCGGCTATCTTCGACGCTCCGTCAGCGGGGAGCTCGTGGGAATCGATGGCAACGTCTACCAAGTCTAGCCATATGATTATATGGGGCATCATCCAGAGTTCTTTGACTGTGCTACTGGACATTTATATCTTCATTTTGCCTATTCCATTAATCATCAAGCTTCAAATGCCGATTGGGCGGCGATGGCAGGTTTTCGGTGTCTTCACTACGGCTCTTATGTAAGTCCAGACTCCAGGCCGCTTGGATATGTTACTTATCTTCCACAAATTCGATGATTGCTCACCTGTTTCAGGGGTATTGCAGCAAGTGTGCTTTCACTCGCCTACCGAATCCGCCTCCTTCAAGATGGTGGAGATGCAATTTGGTGGCAAACAATAGTAGCCCTTTGCGCGTATGTACTATCACCTCACTGTCTAGTACGTGTCCTTGCTCCTGAATATACGGCTAATATTCATGTCTTTCAGGTTGATCGAAACCAATATAGCTATTATAGTAAGCTGCATGCCTTCATTAGCCCAGCTGCTAAGGATACATGTCGGAGAGTCCAGCTTGATCAGATCGTTGCGGTCACGGCTTTTCGGTTCTCGTGGGACTGTAGGCGACGTCAGCGGACCTTCGGAAGACCAAAACAAAAACGAGATCCTAGGTACGGCTAGCTTCGGCTCTGGTCAGCCGCGTCGACGGGACTACTATCAGTTGACAGACGTCTCCCTTTTCAGCACGCAGATAACATCGTCGGGGAATAGAGAAGAGGATCCAGTTTCTCCACCAAAGGCTATTGTCCGTTCTGTAGAAATCTCTCAGCAGCATACTAGGAATAGCTCTAAGCCTTCTTCATAGAATTGAAACTCTTAACGGTATTGAAATCCAATATCATGTCTATGAGAAGAATTAAATTCGGCGCGTAAGGTGATATCTGTGGTTTCCCTGTGTGGCTAGTAAGTCTCGGCTGTTCAAAGGGAGCCCTTGCAGCATGACAAAGCACGCGGAGTACCTAATAATTGCTTATTTTCACAACCGAACCACTCTCCCACCCTCAACTCCCCCTTTTTCCCTCTTGCATCTTTGCCAAATTTGGTGATTCCACAATCCGTCAAGCCGCTGAAAATGACGACTCATACTGGTATTGTCGTATGTGTAACGGGCTCTTTGCGATGCATCACTGGATAAAACTTGGATTCTGATCTGTTTATAGTGCGAGGTCTTGATTGCACTGCTGGGACAAGATAATGTTTCGCTCCCAGGCAGCGGTGCGTATAATGCGTCATTGGCGTCATACTTTTCCTTGCAATCGTCTGCGGTCCATCCGCTTTGTTTTGTCTCGCCGCAGACGGCCGACGACGTATCCGCGGTAATCAGATCGCTGACATCCGACAACACCTCCTGCGAGTTTGCCGTTCGATCCGGGGGTCATATGTGGATTCCCAGTTCATCCAACGCGGCGGGAGGGGTCACGATTGACTTGAGAGATCTCAATTCAATCGACTTGAGTGCAGATAAGTCTATCGTATCTGTTGGAGTGGGCGCAACATGGGATGCTGTATACGCCAAGCTTGACCCGCTCGGTCTCAGCGTTGACGGAGGTCGCATTGGTGGAGTGGGTGTGGGAGGGTTAACGCTTGGAGGCGGCCTTTCCTACTTCGGACCCCGTCATGGCTGGACTTGTGACACAGTTACTGCCTTTGAGGTCGTCCTAGCAGATGGCTCGATTGTGATAGCTAGTGCAGAGCACGAACCTGATCTATTTCACGGACTTCGGGGTGGCTCCAACAATTTTGGCATCGTCACCCGCGTCGATCTGGAAACATTCGATCAGGGGCTTCTTTGGTTTGCGACGATCTATAATCCCCTTTCGACTATAGACGACGTGGTCAAGATTTTTGCTGAGATCACAGCTGCGGACAACTATGACGAGAATGCTTCCTTCATCACTGGATTTGGGTATTCGCAGGCTCGAGGCATGACTGTAATCGTCAATCAGCTTGCCTACACAAAGCCTTTGGAGAACCCGCCATACTATCGGGGGCTTCTAGGTTTACCATCAATCTTCAACTCATCATCAATCTCTAACATGACGACACTTGCACAGCAAGGGGCAAATCTACTCCCGTCGGGAGCCGCGCGGTCTGTGTTCACCTTTTCACGCTGCGTACCGTTGCTAACTGGAAGCAGATATATGTTTGCCACCACAACGTTCATCCCCACGGAGGCGATGGTTCGGGCCGCGTTTAGCATCTGGAACGACAGCCTGGTGGGGATAAAAGACATCGGTGGATTAACATGGTCCTTGTCGATGGAGCCCGCGCCACCAAGTCTCTACCAACGCAACGCAAAGGCTAACGCGATGGGACTTGCCGATCGCAAAGGTACGCGCGTCGTATGCCTCATGACGCAAACTTGGCCTAACCAAGTCGACGACGAGCGTGTTTATACCGCAACTGCCGCAGTGGTGGCTGCCATCGAAAAGGCAGCCCGCGCCCTAGACGCCTACGACCCATATCTCTACCTCAACTACGCCGCTCCCTGGCAGGACCCGATTGCGAGTTACGGAGACGCAAGCGTCCGGAAACTGCAGAAGTTGAGGTCCAGGGTGGATCCCCAAGCGGTCTTTACGCACCTTGTGCCAGGCGGATTCAAGATTCCTTCAGAGAAGAAGTAGAAGGATTGGGCCGACATTCAGGCCGTTGGAGTTGTAAAGGTATCGGGCAGGTATAACTACTTCATACATACCTTAGGTAGTCTTAAATCTTGAAGTATTTGATACATACCTAGGTACCTGAACAGTGACGGCGAGACTGGAGTGGCTCATGTGCATGTGTTGGGTGTGCAGAATCCCTCGTTTAGAAAAATGAGACCAAATATGATCGTGGAGGTATAACGCAGGCAACAGAATAGTGTTATTGGCTGTCATCGTGACACAAATATGTAGGTTTTAGTTGAATGTTGGTTTCCGTTGGAGGTGGCGGTTGGAGGTGGCTTAGCTCCTGCGCTCCGTGTCTCAAGCGAGGTCGCCGATTAATTTATCATTGTGTCATGTAGGTATGTGTATGTATATAGCGTCATATACAAGTACGGGACACACATCAAGTTGTGTGTGTAACCTGAAAGAGATTGGGAACCCATAAAGTTGTCCTGTAACTCCGTCAAAATAGGCGTTCCGTCGATCAGGGATAGCATGGTCCTAAAGCTCCGAACACCGTCGGATCGGGTGTATCGGATGTATCGGGAGGTAATCCACATGTACCACCATGTACTTTCTAAAAATGAATGTTGTGTCACCTTCTCGTAAATTAGGTACCTTGATGATCATGATCATGTTGCACAACAACATTGAAGGGAGGGGTAGCTCTTCTTTGTTCTCCGAGCATGCAGCAGCGAAGATTCCCTTCCGACCATCACCATCATCATCATCATCATCACCATCACCATCATGGCAACTCCCAAGGGCACAATACTTGTGACGGGAGCGAATGGCGGGCTTGGTACAGCCATCGTCGCAACCATTGTCGCAAGGCCAGACTTGGCGGCACATTTTGGGCTTTACACGGTGCGAAGTGTGGCCACGGCTCATTCGCTCCGATCCTCTCTGGCAGCTACTCGGTCCCATCCTCACGACTTGATGGAAATCGACCTAGCAGATCTGTCGAGCGTGCGCGATGCTGCGACAACTATTAACGCCAAGGTTGCTGCTGGGGAGATCCCGCGTATTCGTGCCCTAGTGCTTAATGCAGCTTATAGAGACACTAAAGGCCAGTCGTGGACCAAGGATGGCTTGGATGTTGCCTTTGCAAGCAACTACCTAGGACATTGGCTCCTTGTACTGTTGATATTGCAGAGTATGGATCGGGAGGAGGGTAGAGTGGTTATCGTCGGAGGCTGGGTTCATGAGTGAGTTGTCTTAGTGATAACCAACTATGTCCTTATTGAAGAATGCTAAAACTCTGGCCTTGGACAGTCCCCATGACGAGGCAAATAAACTGAACAGTGCTTTTGAGGATGAGCAATGGAAGACAATCTTCGCCGATGCCTCTAGCGAATCTGTGGAGTCCGTTGCACGGGGTACATGGAGTACGAGCCCTAAAGATCCAGCCCAAGACCCGCGCCAACTTCCTGGAATCCGGCGATATGGTGCTTCAAAACTATGTAGCATCATGATGATGTGAGCAATTCCTTCTGTCGCTTCGAATTGCTAGCTACCTCCTACGTAGCTATATTCTGACATGCCTATAGTCCTGAGCTTCAACGCCGACTCGATTCAGACCCAAAGCTGAGTAATATATCGGTCGTTGGAGTCGATCCTGGCATGATGGCAACCAATTTTACTACAGGTACCCTAAATTGGCTCCTTCGGCTCATATTTTTTATCGTGACACAGATTGCGAGTCGCCTGTCACCTAACGGTATGTTCCGCTCGCCACACAAATCAGCTAATGATGTTCTGTCGGCTGCTTTGGGGACCGAGTCCCCCATTGGTGAGCGACCGAAGGGCTCATACTTCAACGGGGATGATCGTAAGGAAATTAGTGGCGAGGCTAAGGATCAAGACAAAAGGGCGAGTGTGTGGAGAGCAAGTGTCCAATATGCTGGGCTAACGGAGGGACAAACATGTTTAGTCAACTGGGCTTGATGAGATCAACCGGCTGGTGGGATGTGTAGGGGGTCTATACACCCATTTGTCACAGACCAACAAGCCTCTGACCTAGGTACTTGAAGACCTGAGTGCGGAGGTAACAACCAAGCATGGAACAGCCCCAGTTAACGAATGTGTTGAGCTTCAGACATCACAATCCATCGGTATGATGGTGAACCACGATGTGTTGCCCCGCAACACATTATAAGAATAAGAAGGAGGGAAAGACATCAAGAAGGACCACGTTATTTCCTATGTACCTAGAGACTTCTTCATAGCTCCTCGGTCATCAATTTAACGTTAACCCTACCTAGATACCTGGGAGGTACTCTACGACATACACCTGACCTTCTACACGGATTTTTACTTCAAAATCAAGACCCCCAGTGAACCAGTCAGGCTCAGCGCGTCTAGGACTCTACGTCCCGGTTGAGAAATAGGTTCGTGATACCACCCTCATAACATACCTACCTAAGTTCCTGGGTATTGACAAGGCTAAAAGCTCACCATAAATCCCCTTTTGACAAAATCATCGGCGCCGGACTAAAGTGTTGAGCATGATGCGGCAAATAGGGGCTTCTGGTCCCTACCTACCTACCTACCCAGTCGATGACACCCATAGATTACGTATGATAATTGTCGGCTGAGAATTGAAGTCCTACGTACAGTGGTAACTGTCAAACCTTTATGCATGTAAGCTGTGTCGGATAATCGTTGGCGTGACACTGTTGGTGAAGCCACCTGGGCTGTTCGTCCGCAGAACCAGTGATAGGTAGTGTTTCACAGGAAATTCAGCTGCTACAATTAGAAGCTTCTTGCGAGATACGTATTTACATGTATGCAAGTTACAGCCACGCCAGTAAGCCGCACACCGCTATTTCATGGACGCTGCACAATCTCCTAACCTGCATAGTATTGTAGGTACAGGGTACATGGACGGTCGGAAATTAAGTAACTTGATGTAGCTTTCAGGATTAGGCATCATCGGACGCCAGTGAATGAATTTGACTTGAAGTCCTTCATCCATACACCATTCATGAGAAACAGCTTTTGACCATCAAAGAAGACCTCAACCCTAATCGATATGGACGAGGTTTCTGCCATTACTCTCACCATTCTACTCCTGTCCTTGCTGCTAACCGTCCTCGCAATCCGACGGCCGGGTCTGAGCAAGCCAAATGATCCTCCTTGTCTCGGCGAGACAATTCCCTTCGTGTCTAACGCATGGCAGTTCTTAACAAATAAACCACTATTCATAGACAGAATAAGGTGAGCTTTCTACGAATAGTTATAGAGTTTAGAGCTCTGCTAATCGGATGACGACTCATGTAGGAAAGCTCTCAAGTCGAGTCCAATTGTAGGGTGTTGGCTAGGTCCCCTAAAAATACATTTTGTCACTGGTGGCAACAACATCTCCTTCGTCGATGCATTCTGGGACTTTGAGAAACAAGGAGAGACACTTGCGTTTGGGATGAGCAGTTGGATTAACAGACGTGCCGTAATGGCCAGGGACCGATTCTGTGCCATGTGTCTCAAGTGGTATGAAATTGCCGATCAAGAATATGATTGGGAAAATGCCACAAACCAGAAAGACATAGAATGGGAGCCCATCTTTGGATCGGAAATTTCCAAGGCTCACATCCGGTGGATCAAACTTTTCAAATTTTCTCGTCAGACCATTGGTGCTATTTTTGCATTGTTTCTTCTTGGGTAGGTTGATCCCGTACCGCTACCTAGACACCTACGTAGGTAGGTACGTAGGTATGATGGGTACAGCCGCATGATCTGAACAGTCCAACTAACTACGCTACATTGGGATGCAGACTTCACGCCAACACAATTCCTATCGGTACGTGGATAATGATGGAACTGATTAGAGATCCTGATCTGTTTCAAACTGTCAAAGAAGAAGTCTCGCGGTCAGTAATCAAAGACTACTGGAGCTCTGAGTATCTGGATTACAAAAGGTTGGTGTCCTTGCCATTATTACAGTCAATCTACACCGAGGTTCTACAGTTACATCTGGGAGTCTTGATTACACGAACGTCCATAGAGCCCGTTACAGTTGCCGGCTATAATCTGCCTAGCGGTTCTCAGATACGTAGATTAAGGAGATAGGAACGATGTGATATGTTAGGATTGGTCTCTGGATCTCCTTCGATGTTCTTGATGGCTTCACGAGGTAATACCCACATAACACTACCTCTGGGTACCTACCTAGGTAGATAGGTAGGTACACAACACTTCATACATGTAGGTCGTAGGTATTTGGGCAGGCACATCTTGTGCATATAATATTCTGATTCTCAGCCACCCCCAACTTCCATGATGTGATACGTCGGAAGTACATACACCACCCCGGAATTCTCCATGCTCGAACTGTTAAAAGCATCGGGGGTGAAGCGATCGAGGGAGCGGCTAAAGTGCCAAAGTCAACACCGACCGATAACATTGACCTTCGCACTCGATATCAGCTATGGCTAATTTATGTGTAAGCACACCCCATATTATTGTTCTCTACATTGAATACCTACCCAGCTAACTATCCCAGTGTTTTTCTTTGTCTAGCTTCCTGGGAGCTGATAGGGTTGCTTTCCCAACGAGTGGAATATACAATGAATCGGTCCAATCGTACTTCTCGCAACAGCAGGAGGCCTTGAGTCCTGCTTGTGTCATACTGCCACAAAGCGCCGAAGACGTATCTGTTACGATTCAGACACTGACTCAGCATCCACAATGCGATTTTGCTATTAGATCCGGTGGCCACACTAACTGGGCAGGCGCGTCTAATATTGCCGACGGCGTTGCTATTGATCTCCAGGGTCTTGATTCAATTGAGATTCACCACGATACATCAACAATCTCCGTAGGTGTAGGTGCGACCTGGGATGATGTATACGCGAAACTTGATCCTCTTGGTCTTAGCGTTAATGGTGGCCGATCCGCAGGTGTTGGTGAGTCAAAGACCTAGGCGCGTGCTTCAGCATATAGAGAACCAGCTATTATTCAACGTCAACGGATACACAGAACTTACATTTTATCTAGGAGTTGGTGGACTGACGCTTGGCGGGGGGGTTTCTTATTTCTCCCCACGCTATGGCTGGACGTGCGATGCAGTATCAAGTATGGACATTGTTTTGGCCAATGCGTCTGTCATCAAGGTCGACGCCAATACAAGTCCAGATTTATTCCAGGCTCTCAAAGGTGGAAATAACAACTTCGGTGTTGTAACTCGCATTGAGTTCACCACCTTCGAACAGGGCCTAATCTGGACGGGAACTCTTTATCACCCCCTTTCTGCTGTGGACGACATCATCTCCGAATTTGTGAAAATCACAGAACGATACGATGAATACGCCTCATTCATTACTACGTTTGGATATTCCCAGGCACAAGGGGTGGGAGTAGTTACGAATCTGCTCGATTATACGAAAGAGGTAGAGAGCCCCCTTGTATATCAAGGCCTTCTGAGTTTGCCGAACTTGGTGAATACGTCTCAGCTGGTGAACATGACAACTCTGGCAAAGGCTACTCAAATTCTGCAGCCTGAACATCCACGGTACGTGTGTTTGATTTTCTGAAGATGTAGGCTAACATGGTGCAGCTCCCTAACTCGCGTGTCAACACTGGTGGTGAGTTCCGCGGTGCTGAAGGCAGCATTTGCACAGTGGAACGCTAGTTTACCAAGCATTTCGAACATATCCAATATCATATGGGGAGTTTCCCTCGAACCCTTACCACCAGCAATTTATGCGCGGCATGGCAAGGATAACGCTCTTGGATTGGCGAACAGAAGTGGATCGCTCATTATAGCATTGGTCACAGTATCCTGGACAGACGCAGCTGACGATGCGGTTGTAACTTGCGCGGCTATCAAGTTAATGGATGCCATAAATAATGAGGCCCGGCAAATTGGCGATTTGGATCCCTTCGTCTATCTGAATTATGCAGCTAAAGATCAGGATCCGATAGCCGGCTATGGGCCAGCCAGTGTGAGGCAGCTAAAGACAGTTCAAAAGCGCGTTGATCCCAGAAAGGTGTTCACGAATCAAGTCCCCGGCGGGTATAAGATCTGGAGGGAAAATGAGTAATGTCCGTATATTCCTTGTGGGTTATCGCGGTCAACTTGTCTTGCCACCGGCGCTTGATGGGCATGGCCGTTCAGAGCTTTGGGATAAACCAACGGGTTACCTACTCTAGGCATATGTAAAATAGAACCGTACGTTACCTCTTTTAGGATCTATCTATTACTTGTTATTAAGCCTTCGTTCCAAAGGCTTGCATGCCTCTGTCTTTGTATATGACCCCCTCTTCATGCTCAAGCCAACTGTGCCCCCGCCTGTTGGTGGAACAGTTCATACACATGTGCCGCAAGAAGGAAAGATGATGGTACATTGGATCAATCCTCCTACACTCATAGGTACTTATTAATTCATTAATTCCTCGGCAGCATTGTGGTCTTGGTATCAACGGATGTGCATCGAAATGCAGCTGGCGTTGTACATACGATAAGCCTAAAGTGACACCTTCCCCTCGAAATAGGTTGGGTCCCATCTTGAGCTTAACAACGAAATTTTCGCGGTTGATGCGGCGAAGCCCCCGGCGTCTCTTGTCCGCCCTGCAAGAAAAGACAGGCGGGTTGCCCTAATGGGCTTGACTGAATCTAAGAGGATCTGGTGGACGTGGAGGTCCTGGGAGGTTCGGAATAGCCGCTATGCGGTGGTTCCATGGCGTAAAATAGTACTACTACTACTACTACTACTACTATTATTATTATGAATTCATATAACCATGGTCAAGCTGAGCCGTTTTGAGGTTATAATTTTAAAATCTAACCTATTACCAACAGTGTTGCAATGCAATGCCAAAAAAGGGGAAACCCCCTTTAGGAAGCTTACCTGTATAAAAGGAATCTAGCCGAATTACATCATCTTTGATCTTCACCCACATTGATCCTAGCAAGACGCGTAAAACTTCAAGGAACCATTGCCTGTGGTATGTCCTGTGGCGTGACCTGAGAATCTTGCTCTGCCATTACCGCTTACCACCGCAGAACCGGACCCATAGACATGTACGGAACCATTTCCACTCACAAGCACAGTGCTATCGCCGTAAACAATGGCTTTGGCGTTACCTGTGATCGCCACATGACCTCCACCCATTACCGTTGCAGAAGCGTTGCCACTGACCACTACATATCCGCCTCCAACAACAGCCGTACTATTGCCACAAACTGAGACCGGCCATTGTTCCAAGCATTGCGGTTTCGGAACCCGCTCTCTCTTAACGACCTCGGTCTTCTTTTCCTTCTCCTTCTCGTCATGTCGCTTCCTGAGCTCAACGTCTTGCTTTTGAGTAACAGCAGTAACAGTCGTGACGAAGGAGAGTCCCTTGGGTAGCGCGAGAGCAACATTTCCTTATCCCCGTCCGAGAGCTCAAAGTTCAGGGGAATTACCGTCCGCCCGTCCAAGGTATCTCCCTTCTCGACCGGGTAGTGCATGATCGACTTGCGGTCGTAGGGCTTGTCTCTGGACATCTTCTCCTCCGAATCGTACTCATGATGCACCCTTTCCGCAGTCCACCCAGTTTTTTGCATCAACACTGGATAGTTCCACTTGAGATTGGAATCCAGGTGTTTATGCTCGTGTATCAGACCCAATGCGTGCCCAAACTCGTGCAGGATGTCGGCCTTGACTCTGTTGTGACTCTGGTCCATCTTGAGCATGAGGGTGGCGCTCTCTTTGGGTATACCTTGGGCTCTACATCCGACGTAAGACCAGGACTCGTTTGTGAACATTACCCGGATATCAGCGGGGAGAGTATCACTTGGAGATGGAAACTGGAATTTAAGGCGCATTTTGAGCGAATTATAGTGTTTCTCCACCAGGTACTTCACGCGCTCCTGGTACTCGGCGCTGCCGTTCAGGAAGGATACCCTTAGGTGACGTCGGTCGGATGGCCAGATCATGTCATCGCGGGCAAGCCCACGTGCTAGAAGTTTGGATTCGCTATGCCGAGATTTGCTATGTCGAGATTTGCTATGTCGAGATTTGCTGTGTTGAGATTTGCTATGGTGACCCTTACTATGCCGTCTGGAGGTATAATCATCGTCGCTAGAGTCGCTGCTACTGGATGAATCGCTGCTACTAGAAGAATCGCTGCTGAGGAAGAAGTCGTCCATTAAGCTATGGATATTTCCAGGCATGTACATTAGAGCACGATGTCGAGACATTTTGTAGAAGCAAGGTGATCGTTGTTCGTAGTTTCTTTCCTGGATTAATACCTACATGAAAGCCAGTGGACATGTCAATGGGTGGGCGGCAAGACTAATAATACTATACCATCACAGCCTGCTGCTGCCTGTGCCCAATGGTTGGAGGCCTCATTGGTACTGTACCCTGGTCTACCAGAATGCAATGCAGCAGGTACGCGAGATAATCACAGGATGGGTCCTAAGATATGAGGCCCTTGAGAGACCTTCCCCTTTTTCATTGATGCATGCATGATATGGCAAGGCTGTACTCCTACCCACCAATGTGCAGTGGAGATGTGGAAATGGGGGTGAAGAAAGGACATGCTGCAAGTGACCCGGGTGTAGGTAGGAGTACCTATCATGGCCCTGGTCCTATGTCCTAGATATGTAGGAAAAAAGGAAGGAAAGCTAATAGCTAGGCCATGCATGTTAAACAGTCATTTTGAGCTCCCGGGTTGGGCCTAGGATGTAATACTTTGGACTATATTAGGAACCTTATTAAAGCTTTTAAGTATTAGAAGGAAGACTATTTAGTTGTTTTATTTTAAAAAGTTCTAGATGGTTTATTTAGTTATATTTTATTGGAAATATATTTAATATAAAGTTATTAGGATAATTTAAAGGAATTATTTTATTAAATTTTAATAGTAATAATTAATATATTAATTATTATTATTATATAATATTAAGCATTTTAATGTTAATATATTTACGGGTTTAAAAGGTTAATCGTAATTTATTTATTTTTAAATATAATAAGGATTATATAATTTTAAATAAAAATTTAATAATATTAATAAAACTTTTATGTTTTTTTTTAAAAGTAAATAATAAAGATTTTTATAAAATAAAAAATAATAAATATAAATGGGAATTTTTTTAATTTTAAAAAATCATTAAAATTTTTTATTTAAACTTTTTTTTTAAAAAATTTTATAAAAAAAAAGGAAGATTAATAAGAATTTTATTAACTTTAAAAAGTTAATTAAAATTATTAATTATTTTTTTCTTCTTTTTTTATGTTATAATTTAATGGTTTTTTAATGTTTTAATATTAAAAATAAAATAAAGCTTTTAAAAAGTTATTTTAAAATATATAATAATTATATATATTTAATGCTTTAATATTAAAGTTAAAGAAAAAAATTTTTATAAATTAATAACGGAAGTAATAAATAAATAATATAAAAGTTTAATAAGGTTTATTTTAAGTAATATTTTTTATTTTATGTTTTAAAAAAAGGCATTAAAATTTTAATATAATAAAGTATTATTTATAAATATAATAAAAAAAAATTTTATTTAAAAATAAACATAAATATAAATTAAAATATAATAATAAACGATAATATTATTATAAAATTTAATTAATTATAATTAAACTTAAATTTTAAAAAATTTAATAAATATATTAATATAAATGAAAGAAGTTAATTAAAGTATTTTAAAATAAAAAAAAATATGTTAATTTTATTTATATTTATTTTAAATAACGTTTTATTTAAAATTAACAAGGAAATTATTATTTAATTAATTATTAACGGAATTTTTTTATGGGTAAAAAATAAAAAGTAAAAAAAAAAGTGTTAATTTTATAAAAAAAAAAAAAAGGTATGTTATAAATTTAAATTTAAAACTTAAAAAAAAAAACATTAATTTCGTTAAATTAAAATTATATAAAACTGTTAAATTTATTAAAAATTATTTTATTTTTATTAATAAGTCGTTTATTTTTAAATTAAGCTTTTATAATAAAAGTTTTAAAATATAATAACTTTTAAATTTAATAATTAAACTTAATAACTTATAATATTTTAAGTTTAATTATATAAATAATATTAAATTAAAATTTAAAAATAAAGGAAAATAAAATAAAATAAACAAGGAAATTATTTATAAATTTTTATTTATAAGTTTTAATAATAAGGATAATAAAAAAAAAAAAATATAAATATGTTTTTTTTAATTTTAATAAAAATCCTAGGAGTTTATAAAATAATAAAAAATTTATAAATAACGGTTTTAAATATAAAAATAATAAGGAATAAATGAAATGTATTTAACGTTAATATTTTAAAAGCGTTAAATTTAATAATTTTAAAATATTTATTATTAATATTAAATAAAATGAAAGATTATTATTAAATTATTAAATTAATAAAAGAATTTAAAATAACTTTAATTAATTTAAAGGTTAAATTTTAAATAAAATAATAGTTTCTTTTATTATTTTAAATACTTTTACACTTTATAATATTTTTTTTTATTAACAAAAAAAGAAGAATAATTTTATAATATCTTTTTAAATATAAGTAACTTATTTAATTTTAATATATTTATTTAATAAACCTTAAATATTATTAAATAAAGCTTTAATTTAAGTATTTTTATATTAATGTTAAGATTTATATAAAGATTTTAAAGTTGTAAATACTTTAATTTAAGTTTATTAATTAATTTTATTTTAAAAAAATTAAATAAAAGCTTTTAAAACTTTAATAATTTTAATTTTTTATATAAAAAGGTATATATTAATGTTAATATAATTAAAAAGAATAATATAACATTAAAATAATGTTTTAAAGTTATTATTATTACGAAAAAAAGCTGTAAATTTTAATTAAAAAAACCTTAGTTTATAATTTAAGAAATTAAAAAAATATTAAATAAAGTAACTTTTAATTTATATTTTATAAATAATAAACATATATATATAAAACTTTTAATTAAGTTATATATAAATAATATAAAGTTTATTATATAAATAATAATAAAAATATATATATATAAAAAGGTTAATTTTAATTACTTTTTAAAAATGTATTATTATAATGTTAAAAATTAAAAAATTAAATGTTTTAAGCATTTTATAATACTTTTTTTAAGTGGTAAAATTATTAAGTTATTATATTTTAATAGGAAATAATTTAATATTAAACTTATAATTTATAAGTTAAAACGGTTTAAAATTTAAATTATTAATTAAACTTAAAAAGTATTAAAATTAAAACTTATTAAAATAATTTACGTTATAAAGTATTTAATAAAAAAAAATGTATACTTTTAATTAAAAACTTAAAAATTTAAAAAAACTTTTAATTTTAAAGTTATACTAATTTTAGATAAAAATTTAAAATTAATTATTTTTATTATTAAATTATATAATAATTTTATTATAAAGTTTAAACTAATAAATAAAAAAAAAAATTTATAAGGTTTATAATAAATTAATTTTAAAGTATATTTAAGTTTAATGTAATTAATTTAAAGTAATTTTCCCGTAAATTTTTCTTTTTAAATATATTAAATAAATGTTTAATAATATACTTAATATTTTAATATAAAAATATTTAAATTAAAAATAACCTTTTTTAATATTAATAATATTATAAATTTAAACCGTTTTTAAAAAACTTTTAAATTAATAAAAAGTAACATTTTAAATGTTTTATTTATTTAAAAAGTTAATTTAAAGGAAATTAATAAATTAACTTTAAAAGTTAAAAGATTTTTTTTAACGGAAATAATAAAAGGTATTAACTTTAAAAAAAAATTATTATTATTATTAATATTAAAAAAATAATTTAAGCTTAAATAATAAAGAAATTTAATAAGTATATAATATATAAAAACTTTAAAAAAAAACTTATAATTAATAAAATTACTTTTTAAAAAAGAACGATATAAATTATTAACGTTTATATATTAATAATATTATTAAAAGTAAAATTAATTTAATTTTTAAAGTAAATTATAAACTTTATTAATTTAAAATTAAAAGAAATAAAAAGTAAATTAAAAATACTTTATAATTTAATAAAAAAAAATTAAAATATAATTAAGTTAACTTTTAATAAAAAAATTAAAAAATTACCTTTAAAACGTAAATTAAAATTTTATAAAAGTTTAATTAATATTTTAACTAAAAAATAAGGTCTTTAATTAATTAACGGATAAAAAAAAAGTAATTTTAAATTATAATAATTCTTTTTTAAAAAAGAAATAAATTTATTTTAATTAAATAAAATTTACTTTAAAAATAACTGGTATTATTATATAATAAACTAGAAGATTTTATTAATATTAATAAAAATAAATTATTATTACGTGTATATAATAATCGAATTATTATTTATAATAAATAAAAGCTTAAAAAATAATATTTACTTTTTTAAGTTATATAATTTAAAAAACATGTAAATGTATGTTAAAAAATCTTTAATAATATTAAAAACTTTAATAAAATAAAAGGATAAATAAATTATAAAATAATTATCGAACATTATTTTATTTAAAATAAGGAATTTTCTTTTAAAATATATAAAATAAAAAAATTAAACATTTATTATTATAAAAAACAGTTAATTAAAAAAAAATTAACTTTTTAAACTTTATATTTAAAAAGTGAATTGAAAATTTAAATATATAAAAGTTAATTTTAAATAAATAATATTAAAAAAATTACTTTTATAATATTTTAATTAAAAACTTATTATTTAAAAAATTATTAATATAATATTTCTTTTTTAAAGTTAAAATAAACTTTAATATATTAATTAAAACTTTAAAGGATAAAAGTAATAATTAATATATAAACTTTAAGGAAATTTTAAAAATTATTAATAAGTTTTATTTTAAACTTTATAATAAAAAGGTTTTAAATTAAAGGATTATAAAATAATTTTTAAAAAATGTTTTAAAGTTAAATAATAAAATAATTAAAGCTTTAATAAAATTAATAATTAAATGTAAAATAATGGCGGTTATTAAATAAGTAACTTTAAAAAACTTACTTAAAAATAATAATATTTTTATTAAATTTTATAAGGCTTTTATAAAACATTAAAATTAACAGTATAAAAATAATAAAATTAAGTTTAAAATTATAAAAGCTTTAATAAAATTTTATTAAAAAATTTAATAAAGTAAAAAAGTATTAAATAATTAAATTAACGGAATGTTAATAATATTATATAAAAAAAAGAACTAAAATTTCCTAACAAATTATTATTTATTATTTTTAATAAACATTAATTATAAGATTTTTATAAAAATATTAATGTAAAAATTAATTATTACTTTTAAAAAAGTGATTAATATATAATAATTTACCTTTCTTTTAAAATAATTAATTAATAATAATATTAAAATAATATAATAATTAATTTAAAATTTTAATAAAAAAAAGGATAATATAACCTTTTTTTTTATAAATTAAAAAAAAACGTATAATAAAGTTTTTTATAATTATTTATAAAAGTTAATAAAATCTTTAGAAATATTAAAGCTTTATATTTATTAAATTAAAGTTTTATATAATAAAGTAATTATTAAACTTTTCGTAAATAATTATTTTAACTTTTTAATAAAAATGTTTAACGGCGTTTAATAAAGTAATTTAATTAATTACCCGTTTTTTATTATTATAATAAAGGTATTAATAAAATAAATCGTTATTTATTAAAATATTAAAAGCATTTTTATTAATATAATAGTTTTAAAAACGTTAATATATATTAATAATATAATAATTTTTTTATATAATTAAAAAAAGGTAAATTTAATAAAATACATGTTTAAATTATTTAAGTTAATAAATGGTTTAAAAGTAAATTAAGATAAATTTTATTTATTAATTATAAAGTATTACCTTTTAATTTACATTAATTAAATTTAAATTTTAATTAAAAAAAACCTTTATAAATATTTAAAAATCCTAGTTAATATAAAAGAAAATTATAAAGAAATAATATAAAACTTTTAAATAAAAATAATTTTAAAATGTTAATAAATTAAAGATTTTTAACTATAATATTATTTATTTATAAAAAATTAAATTTAAGTTATTAACGCCTTAATAATGTTATAAATATAATATTAAGTAAAATTTTTTAATATAAAAAATTAAAAGGAAGATTTTAAATAAAAATATTAATAAATAATTTAAGATGAATGTTAATATAAAAAAGGTATTTTAAAGGTTTAAACTTATAAATTATATAAAAATAAAAATATTAAAGCTTAAAATTTAACTTTAATAATACAAGCTTTTATTTTTACGGTAATATAAAAAGTTATTAATTACTTATATTTACTTTAAATATAATTAATTAAATGTTTATTTATAAATAAAGTTATTTTAATTATTAAAATCTTTTACTTTATAATAAAATATTTATAAATATAATGGTTATATATTAATTTTTTATAGCTATAAAATTTTAAATGGTTTTATTTAAAATAAAAATTATTAATAAATAACTTTAAATAAAGTTTTATTAATATTTAAAATTTAAAAATAAATTATTAAGTATTAAATATTTATTTTTAATATTATTATTACATTATTAAATTCCTTAAAATAAAAGTAAAAAAATAAGGTTTTAAAATGTAAAAAAGATTTTAAAATATAAAATATAAGGTTATTAATAACCTTTAAAATATCAAAAAAAATACCTTTATAAAGTTTTTAAATTAAAACTTAAGAAATAAAATAACAGTTAAAAAAGCCATTTAAAATCTTTAAGTTTAAATTTTAAAAAAATAAAAAAAGTTATTTTTAAAAACTTATAAATAAATTAAAAATATATAATATTACTTTATAAAAATAAATAATAAAAGCCTTTTTATTTAAAATGTAAGTTTTAAATATACTTATAAAAACCTTTTAAAAAATTATATTAAAAGAAAAAATACTTAAATTAAAACTATAAAAAACGTTATAAATTTTTATTAATAATGTTTTATAAAAACCTTAACGAAATTATAAATTTAAAAAACGGTTTAAATTAAGTTTTATATATTAAAAACTAGTAATTTATTATAATATTTACTTTATAAAACCGTTATAATAAAAATAAAATTATTTTAAAAAACTTAAATAATATAATATTATTTAATTAATAAATAAAATTATATAATTAATTACATTTAAATTAAATATATTATAATAAAAGAAATTTAAAAAAAGTTTTTTAAAATTTAAAAAACTTTTAAATAATAAACTTTATAAACACTTTATAATTTAAAAAAATTAATAACGTTAATAATAATAATGTTTAAAAACTTAAATAATAACATTTTAAAAAAATAATTAATATATTATTAAATAACGATTTAATTATTATAAATAATTTACTTTAATTATTTCTTTTAAAAATCTTATAAAATTTAAAATTTATAAGGTGTAATAAGTTATTTTAAAAGGATATTTTATAATAAAATTATAATAAATAAAACTATTTTTTTTAATAAAAAATATTAAAATAAATAAAAAAATAAAAAAGTTTTTTATTTAATTTAAAGAGTTTTTTTTAAAAATATTAAAATTATTAAAGATTTATTTTTTTTTAAAAAAAGTAATTAATTAAAGCTTAATAAATTAAATTAAATTAAGTTTTAATAAAAAGTTAAACGTTAAGGATTTTTCTTAAAAATTTATTATTACTTTTATTATTTTTTTATGTTTTTTTAATTTTTTTTTATATTTTTTTAATTTTTTTTTATGTTTTTTATTATTATATTATATTATTTAAATGGATATTTAAATCGTAACGTTTTTTTAACTTATCGTAATTAATAATTTATAAAAATTTTAATAAATATATTTAAGTTTAATTTTTTTTTTTTTATATATATAAGTGTTTTATTAAAAAAGTTACTTATTAACTTTTTTTATAAAAAGTAATTATTAATAAAATTAAAATTAAGGATAAAAATATTAAAAATAAACTTAATAAAATCGCGTTAAAAAATTAAATAAAAAATAAAAATTTATAAATTAAAAATAAAATAAATAATAAACAATTATTAAATATAAAAATTAAAATAAAATAAATAAAAAAATTTAAGTTTAAATAATTATTTTAAGTTAAAAATTAATAAAGCTTTTAAGTAAATAATATTATAATAATAACGGTAATAAAATAATAAAATAAAAGGTTAAAAATTAAAAAAAATAAACTTCGCGTTAATTTATTTTATTATATACGGTTAAAAGCTTTATTTTTAAGCGTTATATTTAATAATTAAATTATAAGTGAATTTAAGGATTTTAATAATAAAGCTTTAAAATATATTTAAAAAAAACACGGATTTATTATTCGACGTTAATTACGGCATTTAAAACGTAATTTAAATAAAAAATTATAAATAATTATTAAATAATTAACGTTTAATATTTTTTAACTGTAAGTAACGGTTATATTTTAATTAAAGGTGTTTAATAATCGGTAAACCGTTAAAAAAAAAAAGTTAAAACGTATAATATTACGGATTTATTAGTTATTACCGACTTAATTATTAATACGGCTATAATTAACTTATTTAAAAAAAAACGAACGGGATTTTAAGTATTTTAGTTTATATAATCGTACGTATTAATTTATATTTTTATTTTAATATATAAAACTGTCGTAAGTAAAAGCTATTACTTTAATAAATTAACGTACTTAATAATTAAATTAATTAATCCGTTAAATACTTAAAAAAGTTTTATTACACGTTATAAAATAAACGTTTTCGTTATTTAATTAAATGTAATAATTAATATTTATTATAAATTATTTAAATTTAACTTTAGTATTTTTTTATTTCTTAAAGCCGTAAATTTATATTTACACGTATTATACGTTTTTTAATTAACTTGATTTAATTTAAGGCTTTAATTTATAAAACCCGTAATTTATTAAATTATAAATTAATTATAAACCTTTAAAATTATTTTATTCGTTTAAAAGGCTTATTATTATTTTAAGGTATTACCTTTTAAAGCTTATTATAATTATAAAAGTTATAACGTATTATATTATTATAATTATAATAATTATTTTAATTAATTAAATCGTATAAACCTTAAAAATACTTTTATAAAAATTATAAAATATACTTTATTAAAACTTATTATAAATATAATAAATATAAAGTATATATATATTTCGTATTAAATTATATTATATAATTATAAAGGTTAAAAACATATAATTATAATAGTTAAATAAAATTTATAAAATAACTTTTAAATAATTAAATCGTATTATTTAAATATTTTTATTTTTATTATAAAACTTATATTATTTAATTTATATTTAAAGGTTTTATAAAATAATATTAATGTTTTATTATTTAAAACGTTTAAAAATAAGTTATTTAAACTTAATTTAATGTAAAATACGACTTAAAAAAGCACTTTTTATATATACTTTTATACGTAATAAATTACTACATTTAAACACCTCGTATATTACGGAATAAAGCTTAATATAAATGAAACTTATATTAATTAATTACGTTAATTAAGCTTTATAAATATATATAACTTATAATATATAAATAACGTTAATTAAAATATTATAAAAGGTATTTACGTATTTATATTATTAAACGTAAAAATAATATACTTAAATACTTTATTTAAAATAATTATAATGGCTTTAATAAAGTATATTATATCCACTATAATTACAGCGAGGTAATGCGCTGTACTCCCTATAGTTACAATGGCTTCAGGGGGTAATGCCCTGTAATAATAGTAGGCCCTCTTAAACGAATGGGGTAATTTCAAAGGTTTATGGTCAATTCACAGTTTGGCGGATTAAAGGGCTTATGGTCCAGAGTGCTTGGCCAGTGTGCATGAAGGTCAGGTGAAAGTTTTCCAGCCACAGAATTCATCCGTCCATCACCCGTCATGCTTCAAATACCAGTGCTGCGAATTGAAGCCACTTGGTCCACCATAGTTTTAGAAGTCGTATGTTCCAGCGGGCCGCGAATCGCGCATGGGTACCAAGTGTTGCGTCATGGTGGTGCTGGCGACTGGGGAGAATCTTTGAATTGGGTTCGCGGGCTGCGTCCAATTCGGGCGACAGTAATTGTTACAGCGGTGCTGGCTGAAGAACGAGCTGATGCCGTCGGGACCAAGGTCAGTAACGCCATAGTCGCGATTCCGCGACAAGATGACGGGGTCGGAGAGGATAACCTCGTGCTGGTAGACGCCGCCTTGGAGACCACATAGAACGAACTGGCTGCTTGAGATGTGGTAGCTGAAGTGGCTAAGGGCCTGCATCGCCTCTCCCCACGCTTCCGAGTCGTCGCTCCATCCAGTGTTACTGTTGAACTTATGGTAGTTCTGAATGAAGCGTTCACATAGAACATGTTGTCCGGGCCACTTAGCATCCTCGTCGAATACCCACACTTCCGGCACATTTACTTTAATGAGTCTGTTGGTTATGTTGAGGTCATTGAATTTGTTGACAATCTCGAGTGCCTTATCGACCGCTCTGATGTCAAGGGTGAAGTAATCTTCCTCGAAGACGCCGCCGGTCTTGAACCACTTGAAAACACAGTCCCCACCTTCGCGAGGGCCTGAAACGTAGGTTCCCTTGGCCACCCATCGCAACGTACCTTCTGCAAAGGGATTGTTGTGGTCTTCGTTGCTGACTTTAGCCCCCGTCGAGCTATTATATCTGCCGCTATCCGACTGATTGACCGGCGGGCTGCAAGCGTTGTGTCCGTCTACGCAGGCCACACATTGCGATATACCTAGACCTTTGGAGTATTCATTGGCCGTGAAGGATGACTGAGGCAGGTCGCGGCCGCAAGACACACACTGACGCATGATGGGACTATCTTGGGTATGGAAGATGTGAAGATGGACGCTGCGATGAGGCGCTACACATACCGAGAGCTGGGGATTGGAGCAGTATCAGAGGTAGAAGACAGCCGGTGTTCTGTGTTTTCGCCGGTGCTTTATTCTCTCCATATCAACGGTATAATTTTGCCAAACTCAAGATGTTGCTAAATATGACACAAGTAACTTGTAAGGTATCGATGTTATGTACCTACGTATGACTCTATACGTTTCCCTATACCTTACAAACGAGATGTGTGTCATTGGAAATGGCCTGTCATCTTGATTGCAAATGTTGAGACGACTCAGATGGAAAATGGAAACAGGAGGTTTGTCATTCGTAATTGACATAGTACAGAAAATTGCGAGCAGCCTCAGTTGCTCCTTACCCTCTACCTTTTACCATATGTAAATTACTTTAGGTAGTATTCAGGTAACGAACCCTTTCTGTTCATGTCCTACAGTTGTCATCACCTAAGTATTGAATCAAACGCGTCCCTACCCGCGCTGTCGTACACCAATCCAACCCACAACAGTGAGCTTAACAAATCCCGTACGCTGTCCCACGTGAAGGCGTTGCACAGCTCGATAGTCTTCTGCAGCTGGGGTTTAAGCCACGCAACGCTATCTGGCTCGTGCGACATTGACAGAGCGCCGACCATCAAAAGCCAAAGATGCTCTCGCGGCTCGACAGTACCTTGAGATGCATCCAGCCGAGCCAGGGCTTCTCGATAAGTTGAGTTGAATAGACGGTCTGGCAACTCAACTCTGTTCCAATGAAGAAAGATAGGAGATGAAAAAGCCAACAGGCCCAAGCGGAACGCTTCGTCCAAACTGCCCGGTTCGAAGCGTTGATAGAGGAGGCGATATATTATGGAGCCCAAACTTTGTAGGAACACTTCCTCAGTCATTTTAATTCCTCCATTCTCCGCAATTGCGTTGATCAGAGTGCAGAAATTCGACATGGCAGCCCATACGGCAGCCAAATCCGGGCTAAGCCTACTGGTCATCTTATTTCGAAGTTGCGTCGAAGGGACTTTCTCACCAGGAACAGTCGTAAAGCCAGAGGGCAGCATCAACGGCCATGGGATGTTGTCGGGTGCAAACAATAGCGGCTCTGAGCCCCTATCGATCGCCAAGCACAAGTCACAACTACATCACGCCAGCTGTTCAGTCTCTGCAGCTCGCACCTTCTCACGGAAGACTTACCGTACGATCTCGATCAAGAGCTTTGTATTCTGGGCGAATGACCCCACGCCTCTCATGCTGGCGAGCTTCAGCAGCCCGCTGCTGTGATGATTCGCCGATTCGTAATCGCCCGTCATGTATGCGTGGCCTGACATAGACAAGACGGTCATGATAGTGGAATCCGAAAGCCTCACGCTATCATCGTCAAGGGCGAGTCGATTCTGGAGGATTCCAACAGTCTTGGCATAGTACACATAATCTCTTTGCCGAGCTTCAGCACTTCGCGTCCTCGCAAGGAACTGGTCAAAGTAAGCCTGTATGGTAAAGCAAGCGGCATTCAGATATGCTGCATCGAAGAGCATGGGTGCGAACCATTCATGTGCCATTCCATCTGTTTTGGCGGCGATGCACTGCTCCAGCTGAAACATCGCCCTGGACGACATGGATGCAACTGATCATGGGCCCAGGTTAGCTTAGGACAGCCAGCAATTGATAATGAACGCTTACACGACAATACGTCTGCAATAAGGGCCGGGTCCACAGAATCATCGGCAAAGCGAATGGCGGCAAACTTTGAAGACAGAAGCATGGGAATGCTTAAGGGATAAATGAGGCCAGTGACTATCGAAGATTCTGCCTCGAGGCTGTCTCCATGCAGAGGACCCCGTGGCTTTCTCCGAGGCTTGACTCGATTCTTCCCACGCATGACATGACTCCTGATAAGCTTCCGCGTTTCGGGATCAGCCTTCTGCCTATCTGTTGATACGATAAAGGGGAGATTTCCTAGAAGTCCAAGGTAAGAAAACGCTCAAATCAGAAGACATCAATCGCCGGGAAGCTTACTGGTAACCGGATCCATTCTTGGTAAGAATGATCTCAGTGAGAGCAATCGAAGGTCTGCCTCCCCACTAAGCTTTCACCCTATATGGCCTGATGGGATACGCTTCGCAATGCATCCAGCTGCCTAACAGCTTACAGGCGTTGTATCCTTAACGAGTGCACGCAGTCGTCGAAATGCGAGAAGCCGAGATACAATACGGGTCCAGAGTGAATACTCTGATTGGATCCAGTAAAGTCCGGTCTGTCCGGTCTGGTCGGGACCTCTGCCAAGACTTTCAATTGTTTACCATTTTAGGTATAGCTCCCTAAAGGATCCATCCATCCATTAACATCTCGTAGTGATAGAAGACATCGATCCATGTTAGATATCAGCCAGGCCATACGGAAGGAAAACAGGTAAGGTTCTGCAGAATGAAAAAACATAAATAGAGCCTCGAGCTCCCTATGCTCTGTTAAACATAAATCCTGTTCACCATCAAATACCCACCCGGGCTCTGAAGCATCATGGCGTCGTCGAAGGACATGCAGCCCGTTTCCTCTCCATTCTTCCCTCATATCTTCTTCAAGAATCAGTTCGGTACAGAGCCCACATGGCCTCCAAAAGACACCAACCTTACTGGGAAAGTCGCAATTGTGACCGGCGCAAACCAGGGTCTCGGTCTCGAAGCCTCCGACCAGCTGCTCTCGCTTAGGCTCTCACGCTTGATCATTGCTGTCCGATCTGCAGCCAAGGGTGAAGCAGCAGCCGGTGTTCTTCGAGCCAAGTACCCCAAGGCTACCATTGACGTGTTTCAGTTGGACATGTCGTCGTATGACTCGATTCGATCTTTCGTCGCACAAGTCGAGCGGCTTGAGCGCGTTGACATTGCCATCCTGAACGCGGGAGTAAGGAAGTCGAAGCTTAAGCTCGTGCCTGGTACGGGCCATGAAGAGACCATCCAAGTCAATTACATTTCGACGGCACTGCTCTGCATACTCCTCCTCCCCGTCCTCAAGAGCAAGTCCGTGGGAGGCCCTGGGCAGATATCTATCGTCAGCTCTGGCCTCGCCTTCCTGGCCACGTTCCGCAACCGGATGGCCTCGCCACTCTTGTCCTCCTTCGACGACATCAAAAACTTCGACGCGGATCGATACAACACGTCTAAGCTTCTTGGTATGATGTTCATCTACAAACTGGTCGACTACGTATCTGCAGACGATGTCGTCGTCAATATCGTCGACCCAGGCTTCGTCAAGGGCACGGGTTTGTCACGCAGTATGTCTTTCGTGGAGGCGGCAGTCATGGCACCATTTAAGCAAATCGCCGCAAGGCCCTTGAAGGTCGGCGCTTCGACGTACGTTGATGCCGCGGTGGTCAAAGGGAAAGAGTCGCATGGGTCCTACATCATGAGTTGGAAGATCAGCCCGTAAGTCGACACAAATTCGGTTCGTTCTTCGTTTAGTAGCATCCACTGATAAGTAACTATTGGTTCAGGTTCGCAGGGCTGCTGTATACTCCAGAGGGAAAGCAGGTCATCGACAGGCTGTGGCAGGAGACCATTGCAGAACTGAGTTTTGCTGGTGTGCAGGGCATACTGGATGGCTTGAAGAAGGTCTGAATATTGATTGAATGTAGAGTCCCCTAGGCTCTAGGCCGTGCAGGTATTTCGTATTCCGAAACAGGAGGACTTAGTAAGATCCTGGATTGATATAACTTATCATCGTTAGAAGAGGGTTATCAATATTCCTTTGCAAGCCTTGGCTGTTCAAGATAAATCCAGGCTCCCAACCTCCTTCTATTCGTGGCAGGGGCGATTCCTCAGCCGCATGAAGCATGGAGGAATCTAAGTCACAGTCATTGTATCGCTAGCATGATCAGCAGTCAGGTAATAAGAATGCTTCGTGAATACCAACTTGATGGAAGAATTACCTATGGTACTAAGTTGCCTTATTTCTAGAATTAGAACGAGGCTTGCGGTTGGATAGAATCAACATTATGATTGGCAGATCTGTCAGGATATTGAGCCCGTTGATGTCATCAAGTTACATGAACTGCGTCTTAACCCAGATTATTAATCCATGAGACATGTCCAATCTCAGCCGCAGCCTACCGCTGTCGCCAGAACTCACCGAAACGAGTAGTTCTAATTATAGTCGCCGGGCTGTCGTGTTAAGAATAAACGTGACGGCGTCAGCATTCACCTTCTAGAAATGGAAATAGGAGTATTCGCGATCTACCACACGTAGGTATTGTGTAGTCGGCCCCCATATGGGTTGATATAAATAACGGCCGATCAGCCCATCGATCAGGGCTGGGAATCTCCAAGCCAAGCGACATTGACTTTTCACCAGTACTACCTCAAGCGAGCCTGCCTGCTTTTCACACTACACAATGTCTCTCAAGAACATCCTAGCGATTTCAGTGTTCCTAAGTGCCTCGCTCGCTAGGGACGTGCCCTCAAACGTCAAAACCCTCTACGACAGCATCAAGAGCAAGGGCGACTGCACTTCCAAACTGGCGTCGGGATTTTATAGCTCAGATGACAACGATAACTGTGAGCAACTAGACTTGCCCTGCGAATGACTTATCAGGTTGTTAACACGGCACGCAGCCTTCAGCTACTGCGGCGATCATGTAAAAGACTATAATGTCATTTACCTCCAAGGAAAGAAGGGCCAGTTTGCCAATATGGACATCGACTGTGATGGAACTCAAGGCAGTGCTGCTGATGATGGTCGTTGCGGAGATTCTGGCGACACTCAGTCGATCACATCCTTTGCGGACACGGTGAACGGATACCGCAAGGGTGTGAAGGACCTAGACGCGAATATCCATCCCTATGTTGTCTTCGGAAACGTTGGTGGCAAAGAAGGCTACACCAGCTTCGATCCGCAGAAGCACGGCGTTGAACCTCTGAGCGTCATGGCGGTCGTATGTGGTGACCAGCTGGTAAGAACACCCCATTTCTCACCGAAATAAAAATGACCGCCTAACCAAGCCAGATCTACGGAATCTGGGGTGATGAGAACGGTGTCGATGGTGAGAAGTCTGTTGTCGGAGAAGCCTCCATCTCCCTGGCGACCGCGTGCTACGGGAAGTCCATAAACGGGAATAGTGGGCACGACGAGACGGATGTGCTGTACCTCGCGTTTCCCGGCTCCGACGCTGTCCCAGGCAAGAACGGAGCCAAGTGGAACGCGAAGAACTACAGCGAGTTCGAGAGCAGCATTCAAAGTCTGGGCGACAAACTCATCCAGCGTATAACGGCCTAGAAGCAGGAGGGTATCAGATGATCACAAAATAGTCTGACCTCGGCCACATTGACTAAGAGTTGAGGACTGTCGATACGTTTTTTACATACCTACGTAGATACGGTCGTCCTCTGGTAGATATATTTCGCCATGTTGTTAGTTCAATACAAACCCGACAATCCCAGATTGAAAATAGGGAGATGACTACTCTCGAGAGGCTGTCCCTTCGAGAACACACCGATCTTGGTTGAGTAGCATGCGAACCTTTGGACTTGTTGAGGATTTGTTTGGCTTCTGACTGAGCGAGACGCGCCAATCTCGACATGCTTGCTACTGCGAGTATTATTCCGACTGCATCTTCAAGCAGGAGGAATGCTGAAACCGTATTCGCGTTCTCTTTGTGCGCCACAGGACGGTTCTAAGTTCTTATAAGGTCGTGTCTTGAGAAGAGTTCGTTGTGAGATTAGGTTCTTACTCTGAGACTGACTGGAATGGTTTAATTGATTGGACAAAGATAGGTTACTGAAAAGGAGAACATCATGAATTGAGGATAGACCGGACGTTCCTTACTGTCTTGCTATTGTGCTCTGGAATGGCTGTGGAGAGAGCGACAAGATTATCGTAGTACTTAAATTCGAAGATATTTATCCTTTTAATCGCATAATGCTTATGCTTATGTGAATCTCATTCGATCGAATCTTGCATCACGTTCTCTGTGTCGCCCAACACATACGATCCATTCGATGAAGCGTCGTGCCAGTACTGTCAGTGCAATACATGGATGGCTGCCGATTATTTGGCAGATTATACCGATGGATTCGGCCCATCGCAGGGCTTACACCTAAGGGATCGCAACGTAGAGAGGCCCCAAATCTTGAATGTGCTCTGGTCTACTTCGTACCACGATTCGTTCCAGCACAATTTACCCCGACAGGCCACGAGCCTTAAGAGCGGGGGAAATGATGATACAGAAAGCTTTATTAGGAAGCTCGCAAGAGATGAATTCAAGCTTCGGGGGTTACAGAGAAATCAACCCATCAGTACGCCTTGGGCAGGGGATCTAATAACCATCGTCGCCGCGGACGTTTTCCCCTCCAAGAATGTACCACCGTATCCGCAATCAAGTCAGGCATGGGAAGCATTTCCCCGCATTCTCTTTCAAATCTATCTCGGCTTTATTCGCGTTATTCCCACGAGGCCCATTGTACAGAGTGATGACGGCTCCCAAATTGAACGTCATATGCTCGTTTGCGCCTTGGCCACCTGCAAGGGTGATAATGATAACCAGTCGGATGCCGTCAGAAAGCAGTGTGACACAAAGCAAAAGCCTGGCGCTGATCATGGTCTAGAAACTGCAATCGAGATTAAATATTGATTAAATGTCTTCAAATATCAATGGCACCTCGCTCTACTCTTCCTAGGAAGTCCCAGGCTCGCGTCTGTATACCTTCATCCACCCACCCTTGGAGACACTTCCAAGAATATCAGAGCTGGGCATGATGTCTCCTTTACTTTGGCTGTTCAGCTTCCTTTTCGCTCTTCCACGTATTGCCTCAGCTCAATGCCCCGACTTCTCCACCTTTTCGGAGGAAATCCATGACCCCGTATCAGCCGGGAAATATCAACTGTCATACCAGAGACCGGTAACAGCATGTCACACGTTCAACTCCTCAGATGTCGAAAAGACGATCCAGGATATGAAGAAATTAGTCAAGGATCCTGATCTCTTCCGCCTATTCGAGAATGCTTTCCCGAATACGTTGGACACTACGGTGACTTGGAAAGGTTATGCGGCTAATTCGACAGAGGAGGTATGCTCATCTGTCCTTGAGCCCAAAGAATTACGTTAACACCATTCAAGCTCACCTTCATAACGACTGGAGATATTGTGGCCATGTGGCTTCGTGACAGCGCAAACCAGATGCGAAGTTATAAGTCGTTGCTGAAGGCCGACGATGCTCCTAACTCGCTGGCATCCCTGTTCCGCGGGGCGATCAATTTGCAGGCCCGATACGTTATTCAGAACCCGTATTGCAACGCATTCCAGGCGCCCGTGGAGTCCGGGCTTCCACCGGGAAGCAATGGGTATGCGGCGACGGATCAAGTGAAGCCCCCTTTCAACACTAGCTTCGTGTTTGAGTGCAAGTACGAACTCGACTCCATCTCAGCTTTCTTGCAGTTATCACATGATTACTATGATAAAACCCAGGATTCCGAGTTCTTCGGTAGGTATAGTTGGGTTGATGCGATTACGACGATTCTCGATGTCGCCGAAGGCCTCCTGGTTGGCACGTACGCTGATGACGGCTCTGTTAATGAATCACCGTACACCTTCCAACGGACAAGCAACAGCGCGACAGAGACTCTCGCAAACACGGGAGCTGGCAACCCCGTCAAAGGCGGGACTGGGTTGGTCCGCAGCGCATTCCGTCCATCTGACGACTCAACCATCTATCAGTTGTTCATCCCGGCAAACATGCAGTTCTCAAGCTACCTAGGCAAATGCGCTGCGATCATGGAGGCCCACGATGCTGCACTTGCACAGCGCATGAGCGACTTTGCATGCAGCGTTCGGAATGGGATCGAAACACATGGTAAGGTGCAGCATGCGGTTTTTGGGGAGATATATGCGTACGAGATTGACGGATTCGGGTCGAGCAATTTAATGGACGATGCCAACGTGCCAAGTTTATTGAGCGCGCCGATCCTAGATTATCTGGACGCCTCAGACGAGACGTACCAGAACACGCGCAAATTCGTGCTCTCGACGTGGAACCCGTATTACATGCACGGGCCAGCGTTGAATGGGTACGTCAGCTTGATATGGAGACGACGATTGAAAGCGATTGCTGACTTGCATCCAGTACGGGCGGTCCACATGTTGGACCCGGAAAGGCGTGGCCGATGTCCATCATCACATCACTCCTAACTTCAGACGACGACGAAGAGATCGTTGCGGGGCTGCAGATGTTAGTTTCGTCCACCGCCGGGCTGGGGTTGATTCATGAATCCGTAGACACGTTTGATGCGTTCGAGTGGACACGACAGTGGTTCTCTTGGGCCAACGGCCTGTTCGGTGAGATGCTATTAGGGCTGAGGGATAGGAAACCTCATCTACTTGAGACGAGCTTCCAGTAGACCTTTATGCGAATAGCTGTATATGTTATTTATATACATACAATCAACACGTCACTTGTGAAAATCGCCAGTTGGTAGCGACTCCACTGACTCTGGATTGGCGATCTGGACTATAGCATCGCAGAAACGTCGACACATGTTGCTGCAACACATAATGCGACCTTTCCACTGTTAGCAGGTAGCGAGTGAAGTGGTCCAATTGCATTTAATCCGAGCTAGCCGTCCGAATTGCAACATGAACGCACCCTGCACTTGCATGTAACAGGTTTCCTAACGCAGGAACAATCTACAGCTAATAGATAGACCTCCTGAGGGCCTCGAGAGCATCTTATCGGGGAGTTATGGTCAGATGGTCGGTGGAAATGTGACGTACTGATAGTGTTCCAGCAGAGTGAAAAAAGTGAGTTGCAAATCAGACCTCCGCGGTTATAAGATGGCGAACGGCAGTGGGTTGCTGTCAATCAATCCTGGATGGATTCTACTAGACTCCATGACAAGTGAGTTTCGTGATCGGGAGGAAAGATTGATAGTATCAATACCTTAACTAATAGACTTAATGTAAGTAATAGATTCATAGAAGATCCGAAGCTTCAAATCGCAGTCTCCAGCAAATCACCGAGCAAGGACACGAGGTTCTTCCACTTCTCAGGGTTGTCAGGGGGAGGGTTTAAATTCTTGCAGTAGAGATCCTCGGTGATTGGATATAGTAATTCTTGTTTCTGGCTGTTGTGGAGATAGCTGCAACGGCCCTGCGGACGTGCGTGGCCCTGCGCCTGTGGCCTGCCTGATGCTGCAGTTCTACTCGATGGAGGTATCGTGCAGCTATAAGTAACAAAGCCAGAAACGGATGCCTATCTCCTCGGCAGACGATGGTAAGTGGTCAATCGATGATCGATGAGATGGTACTGCAGGCATCCGTTGTCCACGTCCACGTTTTGCATGCGAAGTTGAACCAATGCGTCTCTGTTCCTCTCTTTGTTCAGTTCTTTCTTCCAATTATTGACGTTTCACGTTAACTCATTTTTGCAGAATTCAATTGTCCATCAGCTTCTCGAAAAGTTGTGGAAGACACATTTGTAGGTCTTTGAGACTTGACCACATGCAAGAGGTCAAGTACGATTATAGTGTACATACGAAGTACCTACATAGGACAATAACAGCTGTAAGTGACCCCAGTCTCACCTAAAGAAACAGCTAGCCCACGAAAAATTCGTCGTAGCCAACCAATTACAAGGCTTCATCAGGTCTTGGCTTGATCGGTACTTTGTCTAATACCTGGGAGATACCGTCTTATCAGGCGGTCGGCTCGTCATCATCCTATCTTCTCACTATTGTCTATCATGTTCGCTTGCTTCAACTTGATCGGCTTCCTAACCCACAAGGTCTCATCTCCACCCAATTTTTCCTAGCACGGTCCGGACCGATGACGGATGGCCACAAGGACCTTGATTGAGAGATCACGAGGATCGATCCGTCAGACTCTTCCCGACTGCATTACACTCTTCCAATCTGAACCTGATTCTTGAATTCGACTTCCTTTCTTTCGCGACTTGTCGTATTACAGTATTACAGTATTATACATATGGCCAGCCTACCTAACCTTACCGTACTCTAACGCCACTCCGATTCGGTAGAGGAGGAAGCAATCCAAATTTTGAGTTCAACCCTTCCCGATTAGCTTCCGTCCGACCACAGCAACGCAACAGGGCAACACCTCACTCAACACAGCCAGACATAAACAAAAGACAGTATCAATCCAAATCAGCGCAGCCATTTACCATTGATCATTTACCATTCACATCATATCTGCCTAACTCTACTATACCGTACCTTTCCATCAACATCCACTCCAGGCTACATTCAACATGATCGCACAATACGCCTAGCTTTCCTAGCTACCCCAGAACCTGCAGCCACCCGCATCCAGTTAGCAGAGCCGCCCGCCACGCTCTTGGTCTACCAGGCACCGTACAGGTTGACACAATAACCGATTCTTTATCAGTTATTGTTTCTGCATGTCTGCCTACGTGTCTCGACTTTCCGCTTAACTTGTCATCTTTGCGCAGCTGGCTCTTGCATCTTCCATTCCGTTCCCACAAAGCAAGGGTCTCGTATACCTAATATATCTGCCTACTCTACGTCCGAGGATATGAACGATGGATGCCAAAGTTCGGTGGCATCGATTATCCATATTTCCCGTCTCTATCTAAACCATTTGCGTTCTTCTTAGACGATTCAACGTGTTGGCGACACAGCCGACGCTACCCTCTGTGGTACAACCTGCTCGAGATACCACCGGCATTGTGAACCGCCCTCATCAAACCAACGAACCAAATAATACCTTCCTACCTTCGCCTCTTGTGGGCTTGCCATAGCCTGACTCTTCGACGACTTCAAGATGCATCAGACCCCTCGCATTCCGCCTCGCACAGCCTCCCCCGCCCTGTCGCCCCAGACAAATCCCACACGAACCAATAACCAGAGAGATCCGGTAGGTGCTGGTTCTCCCGGCCGACCTCTATCTAGGCCGGGTGCTGGAGCTCAGGATGGGATAGCGATGGGAGCGAGTGGAGGAAATCGTATAGAAACAACCCCTTCTCGAGATTCTATAAAAAAGCTGGACCAGATCATCCAGGTTTGTTACCTCCCCATAAAGTCCAAAGTTGTCGCGGGGAGAGATGCTTATAATTAATTTTCAATCAGAATGTCTACTCGAAAGCAGGCACCGTAATATTACAGGCACGTATGCAAGTAACTCCGACTCTGGTGGGTAGGACCCAAGAGAAGAGGACAAGCAGATGGGTAAGTGTGAATCTTAAAAGAAAAGCACATAGTCAAAAGTGCCCCGTCTCACAGGATTCTGTCTATAGTTCCAGCTTGATACGGACGATATAGACGATTTCCGGGAAGAGTTCCGAGTATGGAAACAATGTGGTGGATTCGAGAATCGACCACCCCCCCTCATTATTGAAACTTACCTCGACGCTTCTCGATTAAAAGGTGGCCAAAGCTTGGTCGTTCTAGACGAAAATGGTAAGCGATGGGATGTCGTTGAAGCTCTCAGCTCTTCCGATCAGTCCAGCGACAGCAGCTCTGGTCGGCAGGGGAGACCAAATGCCTCTCTTGTATTAGAGCGGTGGCGTGTTGAGCTCAAGGGCGCACCGTCTGAGCGTATAGATGATTTTGGCCTTCTCCTTCCAACAGTATACAAAAAGGCCATCGTATTGATGCGATCTATATATACGACGACAGGCATTCTTCCTGCTTGGAGACTCGCCAGAAACTCAAAAACCAAAGGCAGTCATCCCGCACTAGCCGTAAGCTGCCGGGTCCTCTCGGGAGAATCAGCATCGTACGGAACAGATACTTTGAGGACGCCGCTATTCGACGCAAGAGGGGACGTCTCTACGGATTACATGTTTGGCGATCTTGAAGTTCCTGTGGGACGGTTTTACGTTTCGGTGTCTTATCGCAACCATTGCAATTTTCAAGTGGTTGAGACCGAATCTCTGCTAAGCTCCCGCATCGGTATGGCTATTTCTGACGATATGTTCAAGCCGTCGTTGCCTCATCGTGGACATGGACGCCGCGAGTCTTACGCTCCCGAGGTGGGGTCGCTTCCGTACCACCGGCATGTGCATGATATCACCGAGAATCAGCAGCGATACGGTAGCTTATCCACGTTTCACGGCGAAGGACCTACTGGGACAAGCCCTATCTCTGCCTTGAAGGCAGTGAAAGCTCCAGGCTCGGACACCAGCTCACCGCCCGACTCTAGAACCGGGAGCCTTGAAGCTCCTCCATATACTCTTCCAATCACCAACCCAGCTGGACGGCCATCCATGAGGGGAGTCGATGGGGCGAGACGTCCATCTGTCTCCTTCCAATCCTCCCCCTTCAAGCATGGTTCTTTATCGAAGTCGCCGCGAGCACAGGACCACGATGTTCAACCGTCGCCTCATTCCCTCAGTCGGCCCTCAGGTTTGAACACGCACGTGAGGAACCGCTCCTCGCTCACGGCTGGAATGCCAGCTTCTTTGCGAGGCGCACCACCTTCCACCGCGCCTGACTATCCTACGGCCAGCTCCCCGAGACCATCCGTGTCAAATCGATTCAGCAGTAGCTTTACGCACCGCCGCAGCCGGCCTTCTCTCGGCGGTGCCAGCAGAGGAGAAGACGACCAGAATAGCAGTGGCAAACAAAGCCTCTCGTCATCGGTTGCTCAGCCGGGCTCTGGTCTGTTGAACGAACTTGGCGCAGGTGGCAGCTCCGGCTCTTTCCAAACAACTGACGACGACAACCTCCAAGACTTCTTGAAAATGATTGAAAGCAAGAGGACACTACAGAGTTTTGAGCCATCAAAGAAGGGTGAGTCGGCGACCAAGAGGACGGCGGCTCAGCTTTCCAAATTTCACCTCATGCGTGAGTCCAACAATGCGCTCACCGAGTCCATGAACTCGTCTATGCAATTACACCGATCTTCCAGCTCCTCCAGCCGACAGCTAGCCAACGTGCCAGGCATGTCAGCATCTTCATCCCCGGGAGGAAAACCTTTATCGCCTCATACGCCGCATACGCCAGCTATTCCATCTCGCCTAAGCGAAAACTCAAGCGTCGACTATGCACCGACGGCAAGGATCACGTCACGGTCACGTAACGTGGAGGACCTCACAGAAGAGCCGGCGTCTACCACGCAAGCAACTCACGAGGGAACGACTGCGATTGACATACCTACATCACCACGACCTTATCCACACGGGAGGCGAGCTAACTCTGTTGCTCAGCAAAACCGTGCATTACTTGATGATGACGACGTCCATCGCAGCGTTAGTCTCGGCGCAGAAGACCGTGAACCTCCTAGTCTCAGCGTTCTATTGGGATTGGGCGCTGATCAAACAGATGGCGCGGTAGACACGCCAGGTCTACAATCCCCTGCTGACATAAGGGCCACAAGCCCTCAGGATATGCTCGGACAAGAATCGGGATCTGTGGAACGTGAAGCCCGACCGCCCGGCGGCTTTTTGACTGGGTTTTCGAGCTCCCCCTACAGCAGACGCTATGGCAGCAGTGTTGGCAGAGGAATAACGCCCCCACATTCGGGAAGCGGAAGCCTTGCGGGGTCAAGTGGTAGATTTGGTAGGGGATATTCTCGTGGCGGCGCGACCGGCTTAGGCGTGACGGGCGCTACCGCGGACGAAGCAGATGACGAGCCGCTTCTTTTCGACATGTCGGAGATCAGTCGTGAACAATCGCGTCGTAGTCTCGAGGAAGGCAGAGGTGGAGGAAGTGTAGGATCAGGTGGCGATAGAGGAGGTTACGAGACGAACCACAGAAGCCGCCGTTGGTAGCGACTCCATACATTACCGCACCCTTACCACGACTCGGAAGCAAATTGAATATCATCTCCAATACAGAACCTTCGAGCCATGGCGTCTTGACGGCAAACGCACGACGGAGAGCACATAAATCCCCGTGGAGCGATACAAGACGGCCATTTTACAGGGCGCGAATACATTCTCAAAGATCTACTGCAACAACAGATTGACATTTTTATTTTTTTTTTTGGATGAGAGGGAGGCTGTTTTCTTCAACGGAGTTATGACAGCATTCATTGGTTGGACATGAATTATTTATGATCACGGCCGGAGTCTAGAGCGGGGTTTCTGAGGTTTTGCCATCACCATGACACGCTCGAGGAAGACCGCCTGGCGTTTTTTCTTCCCTTTTTGGCAGGGGGGTTTCATCGCAGAATGGATGGTTGTCTGCGCGAGGAACCCCCTACGCTTGGTCTAATGTGTAAGGTTGTGGTGAATCTACTCATTCACGAGGCCACCTGTGTACTCGGGATAGGGACTGGTCTCGGAGGACACACGGCAGATGGAATAGAGCGGTTATAGCGACACAGGGCTGAGATGAGTCGAACCCTCGTCAATGATTAGAGATGCCCTGGTACGAACGGTGTTGGACTGGGTGTATATTAGACGAGGGTATTTAAGATTTAATTCTCAGTACATGTTACAACCTCAAAGTGTATGCTTCGCCTTGTCTCTCCTTGCCTCGCCTTGCCTTGCCCTTTCCTTAGCTCGGCACCTCTGAGAAATGACGAATCCAAGAATGATGAATGCAGGGCGCTATAATAAAGGGATATACGAGTTCAGGCTTGCCTACAAAGACACTGACTAATTCAGTAGTTGCGAGGCTCATATTTCAACCCTAAAGCTAAGAGATGAGAACATATTAAAGGATTTGATTCGCAATTCATACACAGGGATTTTGCCCTCTACTCTGCCCTCTGCTCTGCCTCGCAGACTGGAAGTTTTTACTGGGTTTATGTTGAGGCGCAGGGTACCAAAAAAATACATTCTAACGTCACTAGATTGCGCGTTGATTTAGATCCCAAGGGTTAGACTCTGACCAGAATCTGAGAGGTACGTGTGTGTACAGTGTGCAGCATGCCTAGGAGAGCCTAGGGCCTGGTGGAAGCTAAAAGCAAGCACAGGCCAACGTCATCAACTCCACCATCAACTTCTCCACCTCACTTCTTGTATTATACAGAGTACAAGTACCTTACCTCTACCTCGGATCATCCAAATACCCTTCAAATTCAAACGACAACTTATTACCAGCCACCATACGTTCCAACGAAATTGTCCTCCCAACAAGATCGCAACATCATAAACGAAGAGAGTCTTCATCAGATTCGCGTTATCTGAACAACTCTAGCTTATTGGGGTTGTCTTTTCCCCCGCCCGTTACCCACCATGTTTCGGGGAACAGCTGTTGGGCCTTACGACGAAGTGATCGGTAAGCAGCGTCGCCACAGGCAATCCCCAAAGATGCTTCACAGAACTAACCTAGGTATTCTCACCCTTAGCCAAGGCGACCGACGAGAATCTCACATCCGAAGACTGGGGGGCGATCATCGAGGTCTGCGATAAAGTATCAAGCGATCCGAATGGACCCAACCAAGGAGTTCAAAGCTTAATCAAGCGTTTGGCGCATCGCAATGCCAACGTTCAGCTCTATACCCTCGAAGTAGGTACCTCTTGGGACCCTCTTTTGTCACTTTTCCATTCTGCTTGTTACTGACATCTCTTCTCCCTTTCATCAGCTTGCAAATGCGCTCTCCCAGAACTGTGGCAAGAATATGCACCGTGAACTCGCCAGCCGCGCCTTTACCGATGCCTTGCTTAAGCTTGCCAACGACCGCAATACCCACCAACAAGTCAAGGTCAAGATTCTCGAGAGGATGCAGGAGTGGTCCGACATGTTCAGCAAAGATGCCGACCTCGGTATTATGTACGACGCCTACTACCGTCTTAAGCAGAGCAATCCGACTCTACAGCCACCTTCAGCCCCGCAAAAGACCGGCCTCACTGATCTAGATCGTCAGAAGGAAGAGGATGAGCTTCAGATGGCGCTGAAGCTATCCTTACAAGAAGAGGAGAGGAAGAAGTCTTCCCAGGGCGGTGCTGTCGCAGGACCAAGTTCAGGGACTGGGTCAAGTGCCCCCGCCGGACAGGCGGAGCCGGTAGTACCCTCTCACCCGACCGGCACCACTGCCGCTACAGTGTCGCGAGTTCGTGCCCTGTACGATTTCGTGCCATCGGAGCCTGGCGAGCTCGAGTTCAAGAAGGGCGACATCATAGCCGTTCTTGAATCCGTCTACAAAGATTGGTGGCGAGGCTCATTGAAGGGTAGAACTGGCATTTTCCCACTCAACTATGTCGAGAAGCTGGCGGACCCGACCCCCGACGAGTTGCAACGCGAAGCGCAGATGGAAGCTGAAGTATTCGCCGAAATTAAGAATGTTGAGAAACTCCTGACACTCTTAAGCACATCCAATGCATCACCTCGAGAGGAGGACAACGAGGAAATATCGGTATGTCTCGTCTCCTCGAGCAGACATGATGCAACGGCTAATAGTCCTAGAAATTATATCACCAAACGTTAGCCATCCGGCCTAAACTAATCAAGCTAATCGAAAAGTACTCTCAGAAGAAGGAAGACTTCACTCAGCTAAATGAAAAGTTTATCAAAGCTAGGAGAGATTACGAATCGCTATTGGAGTCGTCCATGTCTCATCCGCCTCAACCAAACTATCACCAGTACGCGCCAAGACCGCTCATGGCCCATGGTTACGCAGTTCCTGGGGGATCAGGTACCGGGGCTGGCTTTGCACCTCAGGGCGCACCACCAGTCCAACAGCAAGAGCCTCAGAGATATTATACCCCTGGGCCTCAAGGCCCTCCTCCGCAAGGTAAGTGAAACCCGAACACCTTTGCGCTGCGTGGGCTCACGAATGTCTACTCTAGAGCCGAGCCAATATCAACCAAGCTCTCCACCTCCTAACTTCCAACGGCCTACACCAGCACCAGCTCCATTCTATCTTCAGGGCGCGGAGGTTCCTCCTCAACAAAGCCAAGCGCCAGCTCAGCAGTACCCGCCTAGAGACCAGCCTTCGCGAGTGGCAGCGGGGAAGCAGTCCGGTCCTCTCCAAGCCTCGTCTCCCCCACCGCAAGCTTACCAGCCGTACTCACAGCCTCCTCTCCAGACCGGACAGCGGCCTCCAAGCACCTATGGCAACATTCCAGAGCTGGCCACCTCTGGTTACGATTCTCCCGTTGCGACCACTCACAATCCTAGTCAAACTGATACCTATTCCGCATCCGTCTACTCCCCAAACGAATCTTACGCCACAAGTCCAACGGCCCCGGCTCCATCTGCACCCTCCGCCCCCGCTCCCTCTGGTCCCTCTGGCTCGGCCCAGGGAATCCCGACGCCTCTAGCCATTGCCAGCCATCCCTCAGCACCCTCCCAACCCCAATATTCTGCGTACATTCCTCAGCGTCACGATTCGTATGACGCTACGCCGTCACAAGCCCCTCCTCCGCAGCCGACCGGAGCAGCCCCTCCGATCCCGCAAGCGATCCAGCCGATGATGACGCCGCCTCCCTTGCACCCGAGTAGTGCGGCTTTCGACGCAAGACACTCGCTACCCAGTCAGGTACCGCAATCTCACCCCCCACCCCAGCAGCAGCAACAGCCACAGTATAAGGCATATGTGCCGCCTGGGAACGAGCCGAGTGCACCGCAGGACTTTTATCGGCAGAACGCGGCGTATTAGTTATGACGACGGCGAAGTGAGGTGAAGTACCGGCAGGGGAAGTGGGACTGGCATATAGAACGCATGCAATTTAAGCCGGAGGAAGCAGAGCAGACTTGGAAGTTCGGTTTGACGTTTTACTGCTTGTGTTTTTCACGATGGCATACCCGGTCATTGATGCATGGGGCTACATATGGTACAGTGTCGTGCGTAGTTGGTAGCTGGTAGTTGGAGGGTAATTGAAGATACCTTGGTTGCTTTGATTTCGTCTCATGGATTGGATTGAATTGAGCTCTCTGAGATCCTGGCTTGCTTGGATAGTAGATGGATGTGGCTACGTGTAAAGTCCCCTACATCTTTCTCGTGGCTGGGCTTAGTATGTCTTCGTTGCTTGTAAGCGGAGCGTACATACTGAGTGCAAGCGAAGTTGGAGATATGCGTAGTAGAAAGGTGGATTTACATGATTAGGCTACCTGCTACGTACAAGTCACTTCAAAGGCGAGTACATAGTAAGGTCATACTGGTGTAGTGCTATGTATGCTCCTGAGAAAATAGAGACAGCATTCTCTACAATTCAGCCAGTGCAGTAGGTCTCTGGGGTGAACATCACGTTATACATATACAGTACATACATTCATTGATGTCATGTAATACATGTAATTCACAACTCTGAGTATGTACCTAGGTAGGTAGGTAGGTAGGTAGGTAGGTCGCTTTTCATACTGGCAGTATTACTAAATTATCGGTTCTCCAGACTCCAGTGTATAGTCCATACTTTGTAGCTAGGTATCTACCTATGCTGTTCATCCACTCGCGACACGTGCCACGGGGCGGCAGCCCATAATACACGCCCTCCTCACATCGAAGTGGGTATGCCGTCCTTTTCCTCGTCGACCAGACCGCAACCCGCTCCCCACGTGGAAGCACGGCGCCCCATTCGGATCACTTAGGTTATATACATACATACCATGTAGGCCACGACATCCCAACGATCCCACAGGGGATATTCGAAGGGCACACGTCGCCACCTTACCTGGCCGCCCGCCTGCCTTCGACGGCGGCCACTTGCTCCTGACGGCGGGCTTGCTAATTACACGTCCGGCTTCAAATCGCCACAGGAAAGCGATCTCGACCTATTCTTAGCGGTACGGTAGTAGTCGAAACTGAGCAACTAAGCGGCAGACTTGGCTGTTTGGGTGTGGAGGGAGCTAACAAGGTAGTACTATCCACAGAAGCCGCTAAGGCAGGCCGCGCTCCTGAAGTATTAGCTTCTCGACAACGGCCTGCCTCCACTTGTTCATTTATAGATCGGCGACCATACCGGGTCACATCGACCCTAACAGTAGCTCAGGAGGGCAGGCCAAGCCGTCCTGCCGTCTTAATATACAAGTGCCAGGTTAAGTACTGTGTAAAATCCGGGGCAGGCAGTGGAGATGGTACTATGGTTGTGAGGGATCATGGATGGAAGTTGATGTGAAGTTAAAATAACCTACAATTTGAAGCTGTCTAATCGTGAAACTCAAGTGTGCTTATGTCATCCGCCTGGCTTCAATCTACCAATCTGCGTCAGAGGAGGCAAGGTGGTGAGGTTGCTGGCGATGTAAACTTTGAAGAGTGCTGTCGCTTGTCTCATATCATTACGTGTCTGTAGCCAAGGTGTCAGACCCTGGTGGTGATCCACATAGACATACCTAGACAGCACTCCTCACCCGGCAATTGCTGTGCTTGGTCGCTAAATGATAACCGGGCCTAGAACTATGCTGGACCACATCGCAAGGACGCTGTGGTTGCATTGAGAAAATCGTTGTTTTAAACAGGTATGGGCTGGATGTGGCACAGTCTTGTATTTCAAGGGGTACACGAACACGACGCATTAAACAATTATGATGACGTACACTACACCCCCTGAAATAATGTTAATTCTTGTATCCTTGCGGTTACTTTATGCGTTTTCCTTGAAGATGAACACATATCAATATAGAAAGGTATCTCTTCTATAAGATAGAATGAGTTTATACTTCTCTTCCCTGGGTTTATCATTACAAGGAAGGGAAGATCTACCCCAGGAAAACCCTGTGATCAAGTACTACACACAGACGATTTTTTACATTATTTCAAGGGGTGTAGTGTATATTCGACTGTGCATTATGTTGGATACCAGATGCCAAATGAAAGTAGTATATACCTTGTACACGGTGTACATAATATGTAATCATAGTTGCGGTCTAGTCTTTCATCCCCTACAGCGTCTGACTTGCATGGCCTCATCGGCTCGCCATGGTCTATCGAAGACCACGGCGCCGATGAGTTTGCACAGCGATCGACCATGGCGGATGGCCTGGTTATCTTTGTGTCGATGCCCCTTACTTCAAATCGGGACCCCTTGCATCGCGTCAACGTAACGCTGCACCTATCGTGCAAGCTTGGTGCCTGGGTTAGGTACGTGACCACACCTCAAATAGACGCGGAGCAACAGGCAGCTTACAAGTGCCCTCCCATCTCGGCATTCCTGTAAGGGGGGGCAGGGTAATAATTAGTAGGTTGTGGCATGTAATCTCGAGGATCGTGTATCTATCGTTCTCGTGATTGGATTGGTCTTCGATCTCTTCATGGCGTATCATCTGAAATTTTCAAGCAACGCTCAAACAGGTCAACCGTCTCCTGAACATATTCCACTCTCTCGCCCAGTTCGATCGACCGGTAATACCACGGCTGGTGGATCTGCTCTGGGAAGTTTTTCCGCGCGTCCGCCATACCGCGGAAGATGCGCCATCTACTCTCAAAGTCTCTGCCCATTTGTTCGGCCCCCTTCGTAGCGCCTATCCGCCGGCAGTAGCTTTCGACTGCTGACATGGCTTCCAACGTCTGAATGTGCGTCGGTCCGTATATATCCTGTGACAACTTCAGGAGTTCGTGGCCGGCTTTCAATGCCTCCGCCTGTGTTCCCTTGCGATCTTTGACTTCAAACATCAGCCAAGCGGCCTTGCAGCGCAAGTCCGCGTAAGCAACAGGTGGTTGTGAACTCAGCCACTCTAGAATCTCCCTGGTGACAGTCTCGGCTTTCTTAAATCGTCGCTTCCCGAGGCAGGACAGGGCCAATCTGAACTTAGCCTCCTGAAGGAGGAATTCTGCGGCCTCTTGCGAGATCGCGTTCCCTGAAATCATCGCCTGGATAACCGTCTCCAGAAGGTTGTATGAAAGTAGGCCAGTGCAGTGCAGTTGGATGAAGACAAACGCCCCCTGAACATCGTTGGTGGTATTCGTTTCTGTCGAATTGACATGCCGTCCCCACATATCCAAGTAGGACTCGAATATAGCCCCAGCATGGTCTTTGATTCCGCGCATTCCTGTGACCATGACCCGTGACCATAGCTGGTTGAAAGGATGTCCTGAAGGTAAGACAACCGACGTAAGTTTCGAGGCATAGTCCAAGAAGGCGTCCCCAAGTTTGTTGTTTTGGCTAGCAAGAACCATTGCGCACTTGTAGGTGGCCAGCCAAAACATCGAGTCCGGTCGCTGTAATTGCTGCTTGTACTGGTCGAAGCACATGCCCAACAACGAAAAGCCTTCATTTACTCGGCCATGGCGGATCAATCCTTGCGACGAAGCCACGTAGTGTTGCCAGGTGAATGCGCCGTTCATCTCTGCACGTTCCCCCTCGGAAGCCATCTGCCACAAGCCACCATCGAAAGCACCATTTACAAAATTCCCGAGGATCTGCATGCACTCGTGGGGTATCCTTAACTCGGTGGGCTCTTCCAGGCGGGGAGAGATGGATAGGTTGGAATCGGTCGTATCGGGCGACGGTGACGGCGAAGGTGTCCGGCAGATGACCTGGGATGTCTTGGACAACTTGGTCTCTTCGGCTTCTTCAGAGGATCCCTTCTCGGCACGCATAATCTTCTTGGATACGAGGGGCGCTGCGCGATAGCGGTATCGTTGGAGCCGGTCTGGATCGATTCGTCTGCCTCTAATGTATGCTACTGTTGGTTTTCCGGCCGCGGCCCGTGCCGTCTGTTGGCGGAAGATCTCTACGGCCTCTTCGGCTTTGATCTTCTTCTCGATGCCCCATTTTTGGAAGCGTGCCTTGTACATTCTCACACTTGGTTGTTTATGGGTTAGATTGCCATTGGTGTTGGTGACGCTGATAAAGAGCTTTTTTTGCTAACTGAGATGACACTCACGTTGCGTAGAACTGATGATTGTCCTGCATTATCTGCATAATGTCCTTCAATGTCCTATTCTCATCCCTATCTAGCAGTAGTTGTCAGCCCATGATGCTAAGAGATGGTCATTTCAGATCCATATTCGAGAATCATTGCTCTCCGCGCTCAAGCACCAGAGATGCGATCTGCGCCGCAAAATACGGGGCGCGACACATCAATAAGCCATTGAAAAAGTCAATCGAACATACTGAATATCAGTCAGCGCAAATGACGACGACTAGGAAAGGAGGATACACAAGAACGAATTAAACACGTACCATAGAGTCGTGATGTAAGGTCTCTGTGTAGCCCAGTTATCGGCGGTGGCCCAGCCAGTATGGCCAGTGGGGGTAGCCATTTAGATGGAAAAAGCCACTCAGCAGATCAAATATCAACCTGAAAGCATCGAAATCCAGACGAATTGGTTACGAACTGTACGTGGCACGACAGTTCACAAGCCAGACACTCTGTGCGATGGTGAGATATACTGGATATAAAAAGACGAAACTCAGAGTTGCAATCAACGCGCTCGTTGGAGACACAAGGGGGATGCAGGTGATTCGTACACCAGTGGTATCATCCCGGCATGCTGGCGGGGAGCCGTCCAAGCAAACGGCGATCCGATCAGGTAGGTGACATTGATTTATCAGCGATCGCTGCAATACTATAGGGCTGGCTGGCAATATGGGTGAAAACGGCTGAGAATATGATGTTTGCTTTTGTATGTAGGGCAATTTATCAGTGTACCGAGTAGGGATCTACTGTAATACAGGTATCGAGGGGGAAGCCGAGGGAAAGGAGACACTACGCCTCTGTGGGTGAGGTGAGACAAAGAGGATGAGGGCGCCGCCCTGTCTTCGCCGAATACCTATCAGGCTAATGTACACCTATGTATCTAGCAAGGTTACGAAGTAGACGAGCCTTCATTCATCCAAAACTAGGTACCGACCAAACTATGTATGTATGTACATGCATACATATACATAGTAACACATTGACGGATATTGCCCACTGATCCGAAGCCGATTCCGAATCCCTATCGACGACAATAACCCCTCGATCATCAAGGTGAGCAAGGTAAAACTGACAAGGCAGGGCAAAGAAATGCAACCATTAGAGGGACTGGTGCGGCATACGACGATGTTATACAGAAGCGTTAAGCGAGTCTCACGGACCAAGCTTCGGCATTACACCTGTAACGCGAAGCCCGATAGGTTCTAGGTAGGTCTATGCATTATCTGACTTATTATTATGAGTAGTAATTAAAGAGACCAGTGCCGTAACGCGGCATGACAGAATCCATCGGCGTGGGGATACGGTCAGGTGGTAGGAAGATCCTATCATCCTACAGACACCGTGGCATAAATACGGACAGGCACTGTACTGCGTGGCTGAATGGTTGCATTAGGTAAAGTGTTAGAGTGTGGCTGAAACTAGGTGTATGTACCAAGCTTAAAGATAAAGCCGATAAGGGACTTCAGTTCGTTGGCCCGGCAAATTATGTCATTGGGTTTTAGAGTCAGAGAGTAAACAAGTTGGTAGGCTGTAGGCAAGCGAGAAAAACAAACTCAGCCTGACTCACAACACAAACACCCGAAACAACCAACATACAATATGCAAGGGATACCCATGGAAGATGTCAAAATTTTCATGATAAACAAATATAAGTCTTGAGCATACCAATTCTCCAAACGTGAAGCTTTCCATGAGGTCTGTCTACCATTTAATCTTGGTCCCTATCACAGGTAGTTCCAAAATAGACCCTTTATACTCACAGCCGAGAATAGAAAGCCGGGTGACAACTTTGGGATTCGGCCAAGGAACGATCTCAAGTCGACCGAAAACCCCAAGTTCCACGCGTCTCAACGTGCCGAGTCCACTTTGCAGAAACGCGGAGATTTCAAACAAGTAGAGAACTGGATTGCGACCGGCCATATTGGACATTCTCATCATCAACGTGAACCTGATCTACCAAAGCCCCAACCCGAACAACAAGTCCAGGACATAGAATACAATATTTGGGTGGGGAGAAATTACCAACAGATACAGAACTGGCTCGTGACTGGTCGCATCGGATACCCGCGACAAGATCAATTCACCATGGTCAAAGAACAGGCACCCCCCAAGGTTCCATTGCGGCCCATGGGATCTAACGAGACAAGTGGCAACATCCCAAGCCTGTCAAGCGAGTTGGACTGGAAATCGCGAAACTTTGAAACTCCAAGCAGCGGGGAGTTCAACCCCGCAAACCCAACATTTACCACTACGAATCTCCCCTCAGCCCCCCCAAGGGCTGCCCCTATCGTCAAGCCTACGCCTACTATCAAGTCTCGAGCTTTCTCAGGAAACATGGAAGACAAATACGCGAATCTCTTCATCCAGCCCAAGAACCGGCCAGAGCATCACCGACCCCAGCGAATCGGGGGACCGCTGCAGCCTACCTATAAGGATAGAAGGCCAGCACCTCCTCCTATGTTCGACACAATGCCGTCGGGCGCTGCAGGGTCGGCTGGTAACCCGATCTCAGTCCCGGATCACAACCCAATGTCGATCTATAGCCAACCCGGTGCTTTCTCTGCATACGTCGACCCGAAGAAAGCCGCTGCCGACATCAAGGCCTTGCTCGAGGGCGCTATAGAAGATGAAGAGGACAAGGGTGCGCAGGAGGCAGATGGTGAAGATAAGGCCAAATTGGAAGGACTCAGCGTCCGACTCCTACCGCATCAAGTTGAGGGTATAGAGTGGATGAAAGGTCGCGAGCTTGGCCCCGTCAAGAAAGGCAAAGTACCCAAGGGTGGTCTCCTTGCCGATGACATGGGCCTAGGAAAGACCCTGCAGTCCATCGCCCTCATTATCAGCAACCAAAAGCCGGCAGACAAACATCTAGGAGTCGAGAAGACCACTTTAGTTGTCGCACCTTTGGCTCTCATCCGCCAGTGGGAGGCTGAGTTGAAAGAAAAGGTAGCCGAGTCCCATAAATTGAAGGTGCTTGTACATCACGGGCCGCAACGAACCAAGCGCTTCGAAGACCTCCGCCGCTACGATGTGGTCATCACAACCTATCAGATCCTCGTATCAGAGCACAATCACACCACCGCAACGTTGAAGACTGGATGTTTCGGACTGCATTGGTACCGCGTCATCTTGGATGAGGCACACACGATCAAGAACAGAAACGCGAAAGCTACAAAGGCCTGCTGCGAGCTCCGAAGCGTCTACCGTTGGTGCCTCTCTGGTACTCCTATGCAGAATAACTTGGATGAACTACAGAGCTTGGTCAAGTTCCTCCGAATCAAGCCTTACGACGATCTCCGGGAGTGGAAGGAACACTTCGACTTGCCAATGAAGAATGGCAGAGGCGAGGTTGCTATGCGACGCCTGCACAGCTTGCTGCAATGTTTCATGAAGCGCAGAACCAAGGACATCCTGAAAGAAGCTGGTGCTCTTAGCACCGGCGGACAGAAGACCGTGGACGGCGAGAAGAGCGCGACCTCGAACTTCAAAGTCACCGAGCGAAAGGTTGTGACGGTTGCCGCCGAGTTCACACCGGCTGAGAGACGATTCTACGACAGGCTCGAAAAGCGGACGGACAAGAGTATCGAGCAGATGATGAAGAACAAGCTTAACTATGCCAGCGCCTTGGTGCTCCTCTTGCGTCTAAGACAGGCTTGCGATCACCCAAAGCTAGTCGAAGGCAAGCTTGAGAAAGACAAGGATGCACTATCCGAGGAGACGAAACCGAGAAAGAACGACACGGATGTTGATGCACTCGCTGATCTTCTTGGTGGGCTGGACGTCGAGGCTAGACACTGCGATATCTGTGGCTGGGAGCTTGACCATGAAAGTCGCCAGCCCGGTACGGATAAGTGTAAGCCTTGCTATGAAGACCTAGAGTATTTCAAGCACCACGAAGATGGTGGAGAGCTGAAGGCCCCAAAGGTAAAATCCAAAAAGAAGAAGACCAAGGTCAAGAGCAAGGTCACTCGGGTGGTCGAAGAGAAGGTCAAGACCGAGGTTGTCAAGAAGCGGAAGCCCAGGAACCGTCGCGCTGTCTTAGATAGCGATGACGAGGAAGAAGAGGCTGACTGGATTGTTTCTGGCGACGAGCAAGGCCCGCTGCGCCTGGGCAAGGCTGGTGGTACGGACGACGAGAATGCCGAAGGCGAAGGCGAAAGCATTAACTCGGAAGATTCGGAGGACGAAGAAACGCGAGATGGCAGCCAGCTCAGCAGCTTTATAGTGGACGATGGGAAAGACACGAGGCCCGAGGATCTGCAAAAGGCACTCGAGGATTCCGAGAGTGATGACGAACTCGAATCCATCTCGGTAATACATTCCAGGATGAGGCAGGTGAAGCTCAAGGGTAGTGACGAGGAAGGAGAAGACGCAGACTCGGAAGAGTCGCAGTCCGAATCCAATTCCGAAGACGATGATACCGGCATTTCGGAATCGGAACTGGACTCGGACTCGGACGACTCGGAAGCTGGGTACTCCATGTCGAGGCGCGGGAAGGAAAAGACGCCGCACGTGCTGGCGTCGGCCAAGATCCGGCAGCTGATCTCGCTACTGCACGCGGAGGTGCACGAGCACAAGTTCATCGTGTTCTCGCAGTTCACGAGCATGCTGGACCTGGTGGAGCCCTTCTTCCGCAAGGAGGGGATCCGGTACACGCGGTACGACGGCAGCATGCGCAACGACGCGCGGGAGGCGGCGCTGGAGAGCCTGCGGCACGACGCGCGCACGCGCGTGCTGCTGTGCTCGCTGAGGTGCGGCGCGCTGGGCCTCAACCTGACGGCGGCCAGCCGCGTCGTCATCCTCGAGCCGTTCTGGAACCCGTTCGTCGAGGAGCAGGCCATCGACCGCGTGCACCGGCTCACGCAGACGGTGGACGTGGTCGTGTACAAGCTCACGGTGGCCGGCAGCGTCGAGGAGCGCATCGTCGAGCTCCAGGACAAGAAGCGGCTGCTCGCCCAGGCCGCCATCGAGGGCGGCTCCCGCAAGGAGGCCCTCAAGCTCGGCATCAAGGAGATGATGGACCTCTTCCGCCACGTCGGATCCGTCGACAGGGACGCCGACGAGGCTGGCGCTGACTACGGCGGCAATGATGCGCTTGCGCTGGGTGATGTGGCGCGTCAGGATGTTGTTGCTTCGCTGGCTAGCATGCGTAGTCGGGGTGCGCAGGGGGGCCGGATGCAGGAGAATGCTGTTTATGGGCGGAGGTGGTGAGGGGGTACTTACCTACCTACCACATACCACATACCACATACCACATGCTTTAGGTAACGGCCAAGTGATCATCGGTGGTGGAAAGGGGCTCAGAAGTCTGGGCCGTAGGGTGTTGAGTGTGGTCTTCCGGTTCCTCGGGGTTCCTTGCTTAGGTTTGTCGGCCGGATGGATGGGCACCGGATCCTCGGTACAGGCAGACGGGCAGACCGACAGGCCTGTGTTTCTTTCCTTCCTTAGGCTATGCGTGGATTTGTATAATGGGTGTCAGAAATGACGAAGGCCGCACACCGTATGAATTACAATGGATAAACAGGTAGTCAGTTACCTATATTTTCGCTTTCGTTTTCGTCTTCTATTATCGTTTGATCATTGATACTTCTTAACTTATGTTCTACCTATCAAAGTACTAAGAGTCTAAAAGTGCAATGATTTCTGTATACCTCAATGGGAGACCACCCACAGATATCTTAGTCAGGTATCTAGGTCATCACATTTGCAGCGGCATCAAAGACATGTTAAACTTCCTGGATGTGTATGGAAAAATTGTCATATGTGAATGACTATCAATCTCTGTACTTGAACCATGCCTTCCCCGTCGCCTCACGTAGGCACCTAGTCAGTCCTGAAATGAGCCAACGCCGAACTTGTCATCCATGCATGCATCCTCTATGAACATTGCCGTTCTATAATACCAGTGATCAGGCTGGCCCCAGTCTAATCTAAGCTGAACATCTATAATATACACATCAGGTACTTACCCACCCTTATCGTCATAAAGATCAGCTCCGGTTGCCGGGAGCCCCGTGGTGAACAGGCGCATCAGCGTCCGCCCGCGAAGCTGACTCGTCGAGGTAGAACCTAAGCACGTGGTCGGGGATCGCGAGGTGCGTCGTTTGCTCGAACTCCTGCAGGCTAGTGAGGCGGAGCAGCATCTCGAGGAGCGAGAGGGAGGTCTGGATGGCGCCAAAGGGGGACCGTTCAAGGAGGTTTTCGTCTGGGTTCCTAAGATCAGGGACCAGTTCGCCCGAGTTGCGAGAAGGCGACCGCGAAACGAGGTTCATCCGGTTCAGTTGAGTGACTAGATTTGAATCAACGGAGGAGCGAGGGGTATGTTTCAGACGGCGAGTTATGTGTTTTGATAAATCTCCGTCGTCCTCCTCATCTGGCGTGGGCTCGTCTTCCTCGTCTGTAGCGTCGCTATCCTCGTCGTTGTCCACTTCGAATACCTCGAGGGCTATCCATTCGGGGTCTAAATCCTGGGGCAGCCTCCAAGGATTAGTCGTATTTACACTCTCTATTCTTGGTATGATTGTGTTGGTAGCTTCGCTTTCCTGTTGGAGTTGACAGTCGATTTCGTCTTGAGAATCACCATCCAGGGTACAGTCGGATACGATGCTCTCGTCTGCGCCTTGAATTGTGTTTGGTTGTTCTGCTGGATCCATGTCTGCTCGACCCCTCGTATTTGGAGATATGACATTGGCATCTCTTTTGAGTAGCAGTACGGGGTTGCTCGAGGCGCCGTCCTCGTTCACGATGTTCAGGATTCTCCCGACATCTGCGTAGAATATTTTCGATATTTGATGGACTGGGACAAACTCTCGGATACCAGCAAGGGAGATACCATCGTAGGAGCCTGGCTGAGCGTAGCCATCCTCGAATGTGTGAACTCGCCCGTCGTCCAGATCTTCCACAATTTGGAGCTGATACGCATAACTCACGCCAGAGCCGTTCCCTACTAGGCCGTCTGTCGCAGGAAAATCATCATCCCGCGGCACCCGATAGAGCCGAACTCGAGCTTTATGGATGACTTCCTGCCAGACCGGCTTTCGTTGGCCCTCCTCTACTCCGTACGGTTCTGTTGAGTTCTCGGAAGAAGCATGGGCTCCGAATAACATGTAAAGTGATAGGACGAAATCTGGGCCAATTTGCATTGGTTGTCCCGGATCAAGTATGTACTGCATGTCCCCAACATTTACAAGCATGCTCGCTTGGAGTAGGCGGGAAGGAGAGAAGGCTGACGTCTGCGTCTGAATTCCTCCAATGGCAGACACCCAAAGATTAATAAGGGGTATGGAGTCATCAATATCAACGATCAGTTGCTCGATGTCGGCGATTATGCTCGAAACTTGGATATGATGCATGGCAGACGCGGCAGAATTCTTGGCTCCCCCATTTTGCCGTGATTCGTCTTCCAGGGTAGCAATTGCGACGCGTTTCCCGAGAGAGTCAATGCTAGCCCGTAGTTCCTGTGTCGTCCGTACCACAGCCTCTAAGGAGGAGTTCCCTCGAGCATAGCGGAACTCGATGGACTCTAGTATAGGAGACACAAGCTGCGTGACTGATCAGATATGATTGACGAGAAGAGGCGCATGAGGAAAGGGGTGTGTTGGTGAGCAGCCTACATTAAATTGGTTCAGCTAGACATGGACTTACCTCAATTTTGCGAGCTAGTCGGCGTTGCAAGCGACTCAGCTCAGCCCGTAATGGATCGTCATCGACGGTCTAGACAGGGCCTGATTAGCTTGGGCATCAGATGCAAGGCATGTTTTTGACGTTCGTACCTTGAGTAACCTTGAGCCTTGCTGGATAACGTAGGTAGAGGTCAAGGCAAGGCAAGACCTAATTGCATAGCTGGTGGCATGGTATGATAGCTTGGATAGGAATGCATCCATGGCAATAATAATAAGTGATGGAGGTTATTACGTATTATTGTCCTGCTTCTAGGCTCTAGCCACGCTTGTGAAATATGCATGGGAAAGACTAATACTACTGGATTGCCCCATGAAGGGCAATCAGAATGAGTATCTGTGCAGATTGGCCGGGTCACAGTTTGATTTTCCAGGATGGTCTGGTTTTCGAATCCAAATGTACGAAGAATGCCTGATTGATTTGCTCATATGAAGTTGGTTCAATAAGATAGTACGTACTTCTCTGCTTCTCTATGTACATACACAGACCACGGCTAGTTATATGCACGTATACCGTCTTGGTTATTCGACAATTACAGTAGAATATGACAATAGGCGTAGTTATTTAGCGAGGGGTTGCCCAAGTGGCTCCGTCATTGCACTGTTGTCAATGGCGGGGCAATGGAAATTCTCTCTGCCACATGCAGTTTGCAGTTCTACCTAATTCACCCCGCTAATATTGACTGCTCAACCTCCAACCTGTCCAACTAACAACCAGGCCAGACAGCAACAGGGTGTCGAGCGGGCCTTTCGGGATTCAGAATTGAATCAAACTTGTTCTCTTTTCGACTCGATTCGATTCGTCCGTCCTTCATTTTACGCTTCCTACCTCCAGGATAGTTTTATGCGCAGCCGGACTAGTTTTACCTCACCTCGACCGATCCGGAAAAAGTTGCTGGTCGCACGCACAAATTACAGACTCACAACCATCAACCCTTTACCTCTAGACTCGATCTAACCTATCTCCCTCGTCTTATTTCATATCCTCGACGCGCTTTCTTACTGCCATCGCCAACAGACATCGAACGACGACGACATCATGGCTGACCTCAACTCGTGGGAAGATGACCCTGCGGCTCAGGATGACAACCTGTCGAGACAGACCCAGCAGATGAATTTGAACAACCAATCTCAGAACCCCGCTGCCCCTTCATTCCGACCTGGCGCTGCCTCTTTCCAACCGTCCGCTCAGTCCTTCCAACCAGGTCAAGGCTATGGTGGTGGTTACGCGCCGCAATACCAACAACCAGCAGGCTTCTACAACGGCCAAAACTACTATCCCCAATACGGCGGTGCTCAGGGCGGTTTCCCCCAATATGGCCAGGGATATGGCAATGCTTATGGGCAAGGCGGCTACAATCAAGGATTTGGTATTACTTCACTCGTCCAATGTAATACCCGCGCGCTATCTGCTAACTATACCAAGGCCAACAACAATATCCTCAATATCAGCAGCCCCAATCCCAACAGGTACCTCAGCAACCATCACAACAGCCGCAACAACCTCAAGCTGTGCCAACCATCGCTAAGCGAGGCGACATTGCACCCGCCCCCGCAGCAGCCTCCGCCGACGCACCGAAGCCGGTCGCCAAACAAGAAGGAGGAGCTAAAGTCTTAAGTATAGGCGGAGACCCCCCGAAGCCTAAGGCCGCCAAAGTTCTCTCCATCGGCGTCCCAGCACCGCCAAAAGATGAACCCAAGGCTGATAAAGCCGACAAGGAAGCCCCTGTCGAGGCTGGCTCCAAGGTTACGGCAGCCAAGGCCATCGAGAAGACCGGCGAGACGACAAAATCTACTAAAACATCATCTGGAAAGACGTCGCCCACGCCATCTTCCGGCCGCTCTAGTCCATCTAGGGGAAGCAAAGCCGCCGTTCGCGATGCTGACGCCGTCGCGAACGAGCAAGCTGCCGATGTCGACGACGAAACACTGAAGGAGATATACGGAAAGGAGCACATCAACATCATCTTCATCGGCCATGTTGATGCTGGCAAATCGACACTTGGTGGTTCTATCCTATATGTGACCGGTATGGTTGACGAGCGTACGATGGATAAATACAAGAGGGAGGCGAAAGACCTAGGGCGAGAGACTTGGTATTTGTCTTGGGCTCTCGATCTGACCAAAGAGGAGCGAAGCAAGGGAAAGACTGTCGAAGTCGGTAGAGGGTTCTTCGAAACCGAGAAGCGACGGTACAGCATTCTAGATGCCCCCGGTCACAAGACGTACGTCCCGAGCATGATTGGAGGCGCTTCGCAGGCAGACGTCGGTATCCTTGTCATCAGTGCGCGCAAAGGAGAGTACGAGACCGGATTCGAGAAGGGCGGCCAGACCCGCGAGCACGCTATGCTTGCCAAGACGCAAGGTGTGAACAGGCTCGTGGTTGTTATCAACAAGATGGATGATCCTACAGTCAACTGGTCGGAAGACAGATACAAGGAGTGCTCCACGAAACTAGCGCAATTTCTCAAGGGCACTGGATATAATCTAAAGACCGATGTCTTCTTCATGCCCATCGCCGCGCAACAGACCATGGGTATCAAGGACCGCATCCCGAAAGGCGTTGCCCCCTGGTATGATGGACCCTCGCTGCTTGAATATCTCGATAACATGCAAGCCCTCGAACGTAAGACGAATGCGCCGTTCATGATGGCCATCAGCGGAAAGTACAAGGATATGGGTACCATGGTCGAGGGCAAGATCGAGTCGGGCGTGTGCAAGAAGGGTATGAGCTTGATCATGATGCCGAATAGGGAGAAAATCGAAATCGCTGCTATCTATGGCGAGAGCGAAGATGAAATCCAGATCGCGCAATGCGGTGACCAAGTCCGGTTGCGACTTCGAGGCATCGAAGAAGACGACATCTCTGCCGGATTCGTGCTCTGCTCGCCCAAGCGCCTGGTCCACAACGTCTCGGCTTTCGAGGCACAAATCAGGATCCTCGAACTGAAGAGCATTCTCAGCGCTGGCTTCAACTGCGTTATTCATGTCCACTCGGCTGTCGAAGAGGTAACTTTTGCTGCGTTGTTACATAAGCTGCAAAAGGGCACGGGGAGGAAGAGCAAGATGCCCCCAACTCACGCGAAGAAGGGAGATAGCATCATCGCCAGGATGGAAGTGATCGGTGGCGCGGGTTCGGTGTGTATCGAGAGATTCGAGGATTACCCTCAAATGGGTCGCTTCACCCTGCGAGACCAAGTTTGTCATCCCTTCGTCCCATTGTCCGCTTTCAGTTGCTAACCAAAATGTCCCAGGGTCAAACCATCGCCATTGGTAAGATCACCAAGCTCATCACCGACGAGTCCGCCTAGAAATCGAGAACCGCCGTTGAGGAGAACTAAGTGAGAAGCCAAGGGTTTGGCTCGATTTTCCGCCGAGGAAATGAGGAAGAGGCTCATAGGAGCCTCGGTCTAACCTCAGTCCATGAAAGAGCCACAAGGCTCGGGCATGCCGTTCATTCGCATGCAGGTGGTTAGATTTGGGTGCAAGGCTAGGACCGGCACAGATAGACACGAGCGAGCGTACTCGATAAAAGCCATTCTCTCCTAAACAAAGCATTGTTTTATTCATTCAAAGTCCAATGATGCCACTACTGATCTATAAATGCTAGTCACAATCAGGTCGTGATTGATCTGCATGGTTCCAAGGGTAGTGGTGATGAATAGGAACCGTCAAGCGGGATCTCGGGTCCCTTTCTTATGCGGCTCGCGTGTTGATGTAGGTGTACTGTGACTGTCACTACCATTTTCCCGCCGCATCTCCTTTCTAGACTGAACATGTAGTTCGTTCATACATGTACCTGGCTACCGATTGAAAACACGGGCAATTCCGTATAAGACAGGTATGTTTGCCTCATTTCCTTCTTCACTGGAATCCAGAGATTATCCGTCTTCCACTTCGGAGTCCATAGAATATATTGATCCGTCGGGTCAAGGCATGTCTGGGTGGGTAGGGTACATGGGTCAGTATACGGCATCATGTTCGTATATGCAACCTGTGTCGTGATTCGTATTTCCATCTTCCTTGCTAGGTACGTCGTTTCTCTCTCATACACTTCCACCATAAATAGGGTGCCTGGTTACCCAACATTGCGTAGAAGTAGGTATATATCCCTTCCTAGCCCTACCCAGATAACGAAACCGCTCCCGGGGGAACAGACATGCTGAAGCAACGTAGAGCAATGAATGCATAAGGCATCAGACTATCTTCAGATCAAACCTCGCCTAATCTTACCGCGCCAGACTTGCTCTCCGGCAGTGGATCGTTGCCCAGACCACGCTAGACATCTATAGCTCGTCGTCGCGTTGTCCAGCATCTGCGGTGCTATGTCCTGCGTAGGCTGGGCAGGCTTGGGTTGGCTAGGGCTGGCTACGACCAGGTCGGCGGAACGGGGGCGGTGACCAGGACTTACTTTATTGGGTTGTCTGGTCGTTTGTGACTTACGGCGCTGCATGTACTGCGTTGCGGGCTATAGCTAGGTAGGTAGGTAGGGAGGTGGGGAGTAGCTCGGATCGTCGTTGCTTGCAATCATAGTGTAGGGTTATTAGGGACTGTCTACCTACCTACCTACGTAGGTACCGTCTATCTATAGGTATACGTGAGGTAGGCACTTACTAAAGGACTGCACCTGTGAACCAGGCAACGCCGGGGAAGGCCAAGGCGATAAGGGGTACTTTACCTGCGTCGCGTCATCCAAAGCGAGGCCCGGCATGGCACGGCATGGCACGTCTGACCAGCATTCTCCTGTCGTTCTGCAGCAGCACGACATCAAGGCTGCCGATCAAAAGCCTGCTCTCGACTCAACTCGACCCAAACAGTGCTGCTGCATATATCTACCAGCAGATCGCTCGCTCGTGATTGCATGTGTGTGTGTGTGTGTGTGTGTGTGTGCGTTGCGTTGCGTTGCGTTGCGTCCGCGTTCTCGAGCTGCGGGCCGATGGCTTTTACTTGCCTTTTTGCCTTCGTCGTGCATTGCGTTGCCCAACCGACGAGGATGTAGCTCTTGGCTTTATCGCGAGACCCCCTTTCCTCCTCCCATGTCTGGGTTCTCACATCCGCCGAGGACTCGACGTATTGTCGTGCGCGGTCACCGCGCGTGCAGACGCGGCGCGACGCGGTGGTTTCTGTACGGTCCGGAGTTATGCTCCGCAGGTGTACCGTGTCTAGGTGCGCGGTATTTTGCGGCATGCTGTGTTGTGCTGTGCTGTGTTATGGTATACCGCGATACGCTTGTGGAGCATTCGGGACCAGCGAGGCGGAAGGGGAGTTGGTTGGTTGGTGAGGACCTGGGCGGTGCGAGAACGATAGAGTATAACTAAGTCGACGATGAGCCGTGATTAGAAGGCTCCCTGGCTAGGTATTGGAATATACCTGTGTACTAGAGCATCGGTTAACGTATACGAGGCTGTGAGCAGGAGAACTTCGAGAGCTATGAGATATTTCTTGTAACGTGACCAAGAGATCGTAGAATATCGAGCATTGTATCGTATGATCTACATAATATCCTATATATGGTCTACTATACGCTATATCATTTATCTAGCTTCCAATACGTGACGCGGCAGACTCTTGACCAAAAATAAAAATTCGTTTACGAACCAGTGACGATATGTTGTACAGTGTACAATCTCACAACTTACTCTGGGGTCTCGCCAGCGCCAATTTCGAGGTCAACGTCTTCTCCGCGTCTTGCTCTATCCTCGTTAATAAGGCACTGCAAGTCGGGATGTCATGGATAAGACCAATGACCTGTCCGGCAGTCCAGACCTATCATCCAAAGGGCATTAACAACGGCTATTAAGGGGGGACGGGTGGTTATGCGACTTACGCCGAACTCAGGATCTCCGGTAATGAAGACTTCCTTGCCTCGTTTACCGCTTACATAAGGGGCGATCTCTGCGAATTCACCCGTCTTGCTTTCTTTTTCGATCTTGACGATCTGGTCCGTAACCTTGTTGCGGTACAGCCGCGTGGTGTTGGTCCACCCCCGCATTACTAGGGCGGTGTCCGTTTCCTGGGCCTGAACGATCTCGTCCTTGATCTTCTGGTGGATGGGCGCCTCCACGGTGCACATGAAACGCGTACCCATGTTGATGCCTTCTGCACCGAGGCATAAGGCGGCGGCCAGGCCTTGGCCGTCAGCGAAACCCCCGGAGGCGATGAATGGCACCTTGAGTGTCTGGCGCGCCTTGCTAAGCAGGATAAAATTGGTGATGTCTGACTCGCCCACGTGTCTGCAGGTGATGCAAGTTTCAGCTGCGAGTGAGCAAAGGGAATGGGTAACAGGATTTTCTTGGTTTGACTCACCCCGCGCATTCGAATCCGTCTATGGAGAGGAAATCCACACCGAGTTTGATAGCACTCTGGGCGTGCCTTATAGTGGTGCATTTGTGGAGGATGATGATGCCGGCGGCCTTGAGCTTGGTGATGACTGGCCCAGGGCTGTTACCGGCGGTCTCGACTATCTTGACGCCCTCGTCGATGACGACCTGGGCGTATGCGGCATAGTCTGGAGGTACCAGGGCAGGTAGCAACGTAATGTTGACGCCGAAAGGGTATTTCGTCATCTTCCTACACCGCCGAATCTCATTTCTCAGGTCTTCGGGTGTCGGCTGGGTGAGAGCTGTCAATATACCCAATCCTCCCGCGTTCGACACGGCAGCGGCCAGCTCAGCATAGCCAATATGCTGCATGCCACCCTGCACGACAGGAATCTTGATGCCCAGACGGCGCGTCAGCTCGGTGTCGAACGGCATCCTTGCTCTTCGATTGGCTGCCTTCTGTCGGGGACAACTACGATCAGCTTTGGAGGGTTTCAATGGAAAATGGATGGGTACGCGTCTTATGAAAAACGACACGAAGCTGGACGAGATATAAATTGATTATATGTAAAGAAAACTTGATTTGCAATGAAGATGATGACAGAGCGGCTATTGTAGGTCTGTACTTCGAACTTGAGATGACAAAGAGAATTTGTTAAAGATGCCGAGGTACAGCTGTCCGAGGTCCACGGGCTGCACGGGTAGGAATTAGGAGTTTTTGGAGATCACCTGAGCGCGCTGAATCAGTGAATCCTTCATGTACTATGTATGTATGTACCTAACTAACCGAAGCCTTATGTTCTGTTACCTGTAACTAAACTTGTGACTTTCCGATTATAAGCCGTTACCAGATTCCAATTACTTACATGTATGTAGCCAACATGAAGTAGGGTATGGACGCGCCGAACCACTTCAAGTGGACTTCGTTCGCGATCAGAAGTTCAGAACATTGCATGTGTCTACATTGGCACGTGCATTCCAAACGGAATCCGGGGTTTATCTGTAGGCTATGGCCGATCTTGGCAGCGGGGCAGCTGGGGAAGCTCACTGGGATCAATTGAGTTGATCTCTGATTCTCTCGTGACTTTTCAACTTTTAGTATCAATTTCATTCGAGCTTGGAGCTACATACAATTGACAGTTGACAATTGACAATTCAGAGCCTCATCAGTTTGAGCTTAGAGTGATACATCGGATTTCAGCAGTCAGCAATCAATAGAGTGCCCACCGCCGAAATTGGTCATTGGACAACGCCTGTCAGTCAATATGAGCTTCGGTCCGTCACTTCGTCGGCACCCACTCGCACTTCCACATACCTCCACCTCCACCATGTATCTGACAAGTTACATAGGTTGGCGCACAGATGCAATCGTCCTTCATCCATCGTCAATTTCTCTTCCTCTAGGTCTCCCAGTCTTGTGTACCTCGATCTAGGTACGGTATTTGATACATTACTCGTCAATCTAAAAGGCGATGAGCGGCGGGTGTCTACGGGAACCATCCCTCATGTCGTGCCACAGACTGGTTGTCCTACCCGTGTGGCGCTACGGATAATCTCACAGACGACATCTCAAGCCTCTTTGCAGGAAACCTGCTTGGTATAGTTCCCACGTCCATATGACGGACGGGACGGGCCAGACAATAGGTAGGTACCTGGTAGAGGCTTGATGCTTGATGTGGAGCCCCGACGCGGCAACGGGATCTGAGCGTGCGCTAGGTGCTCTGTTCCAACCCGGACGATGGATTTATTAACATTGGGTGGCTTAACTTTGCTTCTTACGAGGTAATTTTGACAGCGTGCGTTTAAAAGCAATGCCAAAATCACGTACATCTGTCGTTGTTTGGCACCCGTCCCGAAACCCAGGTAGGTACATTTTGCTGAAAGGTTTCAGCTGCTTACAGGTCGATTGTCATTTCTCGGTCTATCGTAGCCCGTCTCGATTGCTCTCACCGGTCTTTGAAAAACCCTGACCTTGTCCCATCCTGCTGGTTTACCGCTACCGTCTCCGGGTCATATGAATGAAGGACTTCAACCCGGAGCCTGCTGCTCTACCCAGCCTTAAGGATCTATCTAGCAGCTCGTCCAGACGCCTTGCATTCTACCAATACATACATTCTTCTGCACATACATCGACTCAGCAACTCAGCGCGAAGTTTCGGCTCTATCTACTCCTCATATCCTTGTTGGAGCTCCCGCTACACATTATCTTCACGAACAAAACAGTAGGTGTCCGGAGGGATCTTCATACGCTTCTCACGTCCTGCATATGACCACAGAACTCGTGCCTACTAGGTTTGCTCTTTTGTCGTCAGGCTTCTACCCAACGTCTTATCCTAGCACTGCGACGTTCCGCATTGCTGTTTCCCGACGACCCATTCCAGCGGTACCGTTGCCACCGACCGTTATACAACCAACCCCATCTTGCGACACCTTGGACCGTTGATTGTTTGACATGTCGGGGACTCACATAATAAACACAAATGGCTAATACGAGACAGCCCCTTGAAGAGCATTCTGCTATTTTCAAATCATATGATGGTGTAACGGTTGGGTAGCAGCCCGGATGATAGGTATCTGCAATGTGAGAATATGAGTAAGGTGACGCTACCAGGCACGTCTCATGTCCCCGTCTGGAACAAGCGTTCGAGATTCGACTCTCTTTCTCATGTCAAAATTACCTTGCAGAAACACCAACAGTTACAAGTTAGGTAGGTAGCTAGGTAAGCAGTCTTTTGACATCTGGAAGACACCGCCGCCGCGGCTCGGTCCACGCCTCCATATCAACCAAGTACACGCCTTATCAACTGTACACATACATATATACCTACCCTGCACACCGATAAGCTTGGATGCCAGATTTTGAACCACATATGACCTGAGAATAATTGTTCCCGCTGCTAACCCTCTATATCATGGGGTAACATCATGTGCCTGGCCGAAAATTAAGACAAATCGATGGCTCTCGGCTTCCAAGTGCAATCAGCCCGGAAAGACACAGTCTAGGTAGGTGTACCTGGAGATCCCGAGGATACTTCCAATCGGTGTCTCTGGACCCCAGTTTCGATTTGGCTTGCACAATATACTCACGGTTGGGGTTCTCATCCTCATATTCCTAAGGAGTCGACACGAGAGCGCCAACACGATATGCGTCATTCAAGTCAGTTCATGCCTAACCATCGGAGAATAGATGACTCCAACAGCCCAACGATTCTCTTCACCCTGGGCGGCTTCTCAAACGATGTTTCGCATATATCGACCGTTGTAGCTATGCCACCTGCCGTTCATCGATCATTCTGCATGGCCGCGTCTGGCTCATCCAATCACACCCCCGAGTCCCGATCAATTGGGTCGAAAGTCCTCGCTAGGGCCCCTGACGGCTAGGTACCGTACTCTGTCGGAGAAAAAGCAAACAGCCAACAACGCGGCAAGCAAGAAGCAAGGAAGAAGATTTACGCCGTACGGCTGTCATGGTTGCGTCACAATGTCAGCGCATCAAACGAGGTAGGGCATATACCTACTAGGTAAGGTAGGCAGAGCTTAGCCGCATGCCTAATAGGACCACGCCTTGCCCTGCAGAAGTAGACATGCAGTCGGCCTCGGATACGTTTGGATGGAATTAGACATTGAGTCGGGCTGTGCGCCAATGGCACAGGACTCGGGGATTTTTTATTGAGCACGACTGCTCAAAGGCCACAACCGCGGCAGCTGCCCGTCGTGGCGCGGCTCAACCACGTTGTTGGGTCTAAATTGTCACTCAATAAATCAAGACCTCCAATGTCTCCTCGCCTCAAGATAGCCTCCCGTGTGGTCCGTACCCCGAGTCTGCTATGCGTGACACAAGCTGCACCGCTCATCTAATGAGACGAGGTTCTACTTACCTAGGTACATATCTACCTCTTTACCTAGGCCTCGGTTTCGAGCAGATTCTATTCTGGAGGGTCTGTCAGCCGCCGGTGCTTCGCTGTCATACAGCCGCGTAATAAGACGTATAACATATAACATATCTACTCCACACATATCGATTATCTGTTACCTTCCTGTATGTACGTACTTGATGCGCAGTACGACTTCATTTCACAAAATATCTCCGAACCGGGGGGTGAATGGTATGACAATTTACATACCTACCACCACGTCAAGCTTGACAGCACCGCCCCAAAATATATGCCAAGTATGCGATTATTGCTCGCATATTCGCGAGAATCTCGCAGGGAGCTATCGAAAGGGCTGCACTCACGCGCAACGGTCCCGATCTGGGCTCGTAATGGTACGGTATGTTTTCATTTTATCATTTCATTATTTTCCCGTCCGCGTTTCAGAACTACTTTTCTCCTGCACGAAGCATGCATGCCATCGTATTCTATACGCCCTATACTATACGTATACACCCTGGATGGCGTTTTTAATCCACAATCGGTAGCCTTACCATTCCTAGGTATTGTACCTTACCTTACCTAGCTTCCCTCAACCTTGAACCTGCTGGGCATGATGAGGTGGGTCATCGATGTCTTGTCCACTTAGATTCTATCCCCTTCATTCCATGACTTACTGGCTTTACTCACTCGGTTGACATCGATGTTACCCGAACGAACACAAGCATGGTACCAGGCTGCATCATGTACCCCGAGACTTTCTCTTCGTCTCACCCTGTTGAGGACGATTTAGCAGAAGGTGGGAACTAGGTAAACGTCACGAAGAAGAAAGAGAGAAAAAAAGCAATGTTTTAACCCACCTCGACAGGTATGTTTGCTCTGGTCAGTTTCCTTCCTAGGCCGATTAGCCCTAGTAAGCTGTATTTCATGATGAAAAAGGGTACGGTATGCTCGATGGTCACTTACAACAGCAACGAGAAACTTGTCGTTTTGATTTCCTGCCTCATCCTTCTCTTCCACCACACCTGTCACTTACCTACCTACGCCTCTCTGGAGCTAGGCCTATCACCTACCCTCCACTCCACGTACCTACACATACACGATGCATGATGCCGCCTCTTGTACCGAATAATTTCCCTTCCACAGCCGTACTGTACCGTTGCGCAAACTGCTAGGGAGCCGCTAACTAATCCTTTTCTGCCACATCACCCGTCCGTCGCCTCACCACAGGTCGCCGATTTGATTTCGCTTGCCGTTTCCTCTCCTCCATGCCTACCTACCTATGCGTGTACGTAGATAGTATCTCCCGCCCATGCTGCTGGCCGTGTGCCTCTCCCTTCCTAATCGAGAAGAAAGGCGATGACAACGACTCTGCTCTGAATATATAAAGTTTCTACGTAACCCGTCCACCCACCTGGCCTCGGTTGCTGGCTTATTCTTACATCCCCATTACCTTATTGCCTCTGTTCTTGACCATCTCATACGGAATCTTTATGAGAAAAGTATTCCCTTGGCCAAAGGAGAACAAAAAGGAGCCAGCTTCTCACTCTACGATACACGTGACTGCCTACTCTCTGGCCACCATGCCGTCCTCGCAGCAACAGACTTCGAACACGCCATGGCAAGATCGACTAACAGGTGGGAGAGCACAGAGCCCACGATGGAGATCTTGAGAGCATGACTGACCTGTTTGGCCAGAGGTGTGCCGCGAATATCAGATCCAGGCTCCTCACTTCCAAATAGTCTCGGATCGCCGAGGTGAGCCTCTTGGTGTTTCCCATTTGGTCGTCCCGATGGTCGGTAAACTAACCAACCCGCTCTCGACGCTCAGGTGGCCGCACCGCCTGGTCTAGCATAGTCACGGTGTACGGGAAACGGATCGAGGCGCGCTACTGGTATGACGGAAGGAACATCACCAACGCTAGGGAGGATGCCGCGGAGGCGGCTCTGACCTGGCTCTCCAACCAAGCGAACCTGTCCACGAACTGGTAAACCGGAACCCCCCTGGCCACACAGCCAACCACGCGTCTATTCGATACTTTTGACCCCCAGTATTATTTTTCGACCGAACATGCGTGACTCCCATCCCAAGTCTCCTTCCTCATTGGCAAACTATTGGTTCACTTCGACATGCCACATCCCCTATTTTCTCCGAAACGATGGTCTTTTGCGACTGTCTGTCTTCTCGCCCTGCAACTTGAACTGCCTGTTCTGTACGATACTAGCAAATCGGAGTTTGGGAAAGGATCTGGTAGCCCCACGGCAAAAGGAGACAAGAAGGAGGGAAATAAAAAAAATAAGAGAAACAAGTCACACAAACAAAAGACAAAGAGAGAGCAATTACATCAGCATCTACGGATTTGGCGCACGTTCCCACTGTTTTCGGTTATCCGGTCCACCACGCGCATTTTCAGGTAGCGAAGACATGGTTATTCACTACATACGACGGGGTGGGGGGGTATCATCAACGGGGATGGGAATTCAAAAAAGCAGGGGGGGTTCAGGAGGACCAGGCGCAGGACTTTGCTGCTTTTCTTCATACAACATGTTTTGCCGTTTTCTCCAGAAGCCGAGGTCGCGAGACGGGTCATGTTTGGAATCTTCTTTTCCCCCATACCACCTATTAACTGTACTCCCTTTCTTGATCTGATCTAATCTGATCTGATCTGGAATTCGTACGGCCACTTTTCATTTATTGAGGTAACGACAGGACGAACGCGAAGAAAAAGCGAGCATGATTTATTTTCCCACGAGGCCGACATCGATCAGTATACGACTCGATCTCTCTCTCCCACATCAGATAAGTCTCTTGGCACTTGCAGTTGCAGCTGCAGTCACAGTTACAGAGATGGATTATCTGTTGGTTTGGTTCGAGTGGGAACCAATATGTAAAACAAGTCACAGAACACATGACGACGTCTCGAGTGGAGAGACAGGAGTAGGAGGAGGAAGAACCCAAATAGAGAGGGAGAGAGGATGCGATCACTTGATCAAGGTGTTAATGAATGATGTCGATCTCCTAGATTTCACGATCTTGCTTCTCCCTTCCTTCAAATTTTTTATTTTCATCTTCTCCAACCAATGTAACTTGGGACGAGATTATAAAAATCCGAACGTCAAAACTTTTCCCCGACTTCGTGACGTGACGTTACCGTACATACATGCCTTACGCTCTTCTCGAAAGGAAAAAAAAAAGTTTTTTTCTTTTCTTCTATTTGACATGAAAAAAAAAAGAAAAATTACGCGTATTGTGTGCGTGTTCCAGCGGTTCCTGCTTACTGTAGTATGCAGTATGCATGCACTCCTGAAATTCGTCTGATAGAACATTTTGCGCGATGCGACGCCAGCCAGGGACGGAGCGTAAGCTACCTCCGGAAAGTTGACGCCCTGTGCAGCTGCCAGCAACCCCTACTTGGAGATCTTCGTCAGGTATAGGCAGAGATAGGTATAGGACCTAAGTAGTACTGTGTAATAGTATGTGGGTGCGTAGGTAGGGCATCGCGTGCCGGTGCCGGGAAGGATCGCGTTGGGTGTGAGCGCATATGGCTACCTATCATATACTACCTACCTATACCACGCTATACTACGCTATACTACGCTGCCCACACTTATTACACACAGGGGGCACACGTCTTCGACGAGTTTCGACTGCAGAGTGGAAGACAGGTAGCGTAGCAGCACGACATTCCACGCACATTCCACCAGTGTCAGCTTACACTGACTGCCTGCTATGTAAGTAAGGTAGAGCCTAGAATGGAGCATAACATACATACCTAGTACTACTACAGTACGGTACGACCTACATATGTAACTTCGTCCCCCCGCGGAAGGTTTCAGAAGCTGGGTCAGGTGTGGCATCGATTACGCCATCGGAGATCTGGGCCGTAGCCCAACAGGCCAACAAAAGCTTGAATGTAGCCTCATCGCAGCGGAAATCCATTAACCTACCTCCCTACCTACCTACCTAAGCGACCGGTGAGTGGCTGCCCGGCAGACGTGGGCGGCAGCTATTGTACATAGATATGTTGGTATGTATGTAGGTATGTACACACGTAGATGGACTTACGATTCCATATAGTATAGTTTACGAGGTCGCATGACCTACCAACCGGCTGACTGACTGACGAGAGCGCGACTCCTCCGAAGTCGTATCTGAAGGATGCGCGAGACTGAGACAGACAAAAAAGCGCGCCTAGGCGGCGCAGCGCAACACATATGTTAGGTTGGACAAGGCGCTGCTGGAGTGATGGGTGTTGTGTCCAAGACATAAGTGAGCAAGTGAGCAAGTGAGCAAAATGTCTTGGTAGTACATAGTTTTATGCCCCAAGTTGGGCGTCTGAGTACTTTGGAAAGAAACGTGTCCGTGTGATGAGACAGGTTGGAGGTAAGTATGTATGTACGTAGACGTCGTCCTCGTGCTTACAGGCAACAGGGAACAGGGAACAAGCAAGATCAACATCGGGGACCATCAAATAGACAGATAGACAGATAGAAAGAAGGACTCTAGAACGTGTGACGTACGTACATACATACAGGCCTTACCTGACTGGACCGGGCTTCACGGATGCTTTCCTGATTCAATAGACTGTCTCTCCTCAGGTCATCATCGTATGTAAGGATAGTACTTGTAGATATGCATTACATACTCAGATACCTTGCCTGGAACCTAACCACTTACGTATCTATGTAGTATGATGAACTGTACATGGTGGGGTTCTACTATTAATACCTGCATTGTACGGATTAGCCCTGTTACAATCCGCACCCGCGTGGGGGAGTTGGATGGGGGGGATGGGAGGGATCAACCGGATCTATATTCTAGACTGGGCGTGAAGATAATAAAAAAGGGGGGGAGGAGAGGGATGGATAATTATTGATATTCAATAGAATAGTTCCAGAAGATCGGATTTCGTTGACGAATGTAGCTTTGAGTGCGAGAAGGAAAGAAACAAAAGTACCTCGCTCAGCTGAAGAGATACTGTCGTCTGTAGATATTGATCACAAGATGCGGAAAAGATAAACGAGACAGAAAAGAAAGATTACCTACTACGTAGATAGTTCCGATGTGATAGAATACGCGAGATCGTCCAATAATAAGGGGCTGTAAGCATGAAGCCATGTCGACAATGGGAGATATTCGTCAGGGGCAGAGATTACATAGTATGTATGTACCTATGTATATACCTAGAGGCTAGGAACGCACGAAGCCCCATCAAGCCCCATGAAGCCCCACGATAGGATTGCGGCTGCAGAGCTAGCGTGGCTAAGGCTCCAAGCTAAGGTTTCCTTCCGATTTCCTAATCCGGTAACTCTGCGAATGGCGATGGGGGGCTTGTCTTGGCACTTAGGTAAGGGATTGACTGGTCCCTGCGCACCAACACTCAACCCCCTACCCCGGATTAACTGCGGTCAACACGGATAACAGAATCACCGATTCTTATCAGATAACATTTTTTTGCTGAGCCACTGAGCCATCCACTTTGCAATTAGGATAGTACCTATCAAGACGACCACCCGAGCATCGCATTGGGGAGGATGACGAGGCATTGAGAATTCCGACAAGGGTTGGCTGTTGATGCATAAACCTGTATACTCGGAATTGACACCATGTCCTGCAAATTAATTCCCCGGGGCGCCGCCTCCGTCCTCCGGAACCTCAGCATCCGGACGCGACCACCAGCCGCGCCCGCATTACGATCCCGCCCCGAGCAGCGGCCATTACGACAGGCAGTTCCGTTCCTGATAGCTAGGAGGGGACTAGCAGACGACACAACCTCGAGACTTCCGCCTTCCGAATCGCCAGACCAATCTTCTGCACCGCCACCATCACCACCACCATCTGAATTATCACCGTCAGAGGACCCGGCAGCGGCGACTGAATACGTGTCCAAACCGCCAGAGGCCTTCGCGCCCAACTTCCTCAACGCCGAGGCCCTCGCTGCCCTCCAGAAGGCCGCGTCGGGCCAGGATCAATACGGCGATGGCGATGACGGGTTGCTGTTCGGTATGCCAGAGCCCCTCGGAAAGAATGAGAAGCTGCAGGACCGGCAGCACCCGGTAGTGGACCAGATCACGAAGCTGCTGATGAAGGACGGCAAGCTGAGCAAGGCACAGAGGGTACGTTTCCTTCCCCTCACCCCGTTGCCCCCTTACCCCCATACTCCTTTCCATCCCCTCAACCTTCTCTACCAAATCAACGCCCCTTCGTTCTCCTTCCTCCCCGACCAGAACATCAACACAACGAAGCAAACCCACACCACGCCGAAGAACCAAGCTAACACCCATCCCTCGCACCCAGAACATGAGCCTAATCCTAAACTACCTACGCACCAACCCAGCCCCCAAAATCTCGCCATTACGCCCGCTCCTTCCGGGCTCGCCCCCGCCCACGCAGCTACCGCTAAACCCGCTCCTGTACCTAACACTAGCGGTGGACTCGGTCGCGCCGCTGATCCGGATCCGCGGCATGAAGGGGGCGGCGGGCGGCGGCCGCACGCTGGACGTGCCCGAGCCCATGGCCGTGCGCGCGCGCCGCCGCGTCGCCGTGACCTGGATCCTGGACGCCGTGCGGCGCAAGCGCAGCGCCGGCTCCGGCAGGGGCCAGTTCGCCGCCCGCTTCGCCCAGGAGATTGTTGCCGTCGCCGAGGGCCGCTCCGCCGTCTGGGATCGCCGCATGACTGTGCATCGCTCCGGGACTGCTTCGCGCGCTAATTTGTCGCATCATGCTGTTACTAAGAGGAAGGGCAGGTAGGGTGGGTAGGGTAGGAGAGCTGGGGGTGAAAATAGATGGAGATGGAGATGGGGTGCTAGACTGCCTGGGTGATCTAGGGGAAAGGTAGACGCTTCGGTATTTGCGGCAGAGGTGGAGTAGCTTGATGGCTGTGGGGAGAGGAGCTTCTCCAAGCGACTTTGGTCAATAAGGTGCATGCCCAGCTAAGCAGGCTCAGTCCGGGGCCGAGATAGTTGGCGAGATGGACTTCACCTGACCTGACCTGACCTATGTACCTACCTACCTACCTACCTACCTACCTGCTATGCATCTATGTACTATACACATTACTCATGTTACGAAAACAAGTATATTAAAGGGGGACGTTTACCTACAACCTGTCTGCAGCAGCATATTGTAAACTGGCGATCGACAGACAGTCTGCTGTACCTACATCCTACTGTAGTATGAATGCCTGAAGCCGTCCTTACTCAGGACTACCCCGAACTAAGATCCTGGAAATAGTCAATGTGGTAGTATTCCATGAAGCTCGCCAAACTCAGCCGTGCTAACGATGTGATTCTAGCTGTCTCCAATGCTCACCGGGGGAGCTGGTGTTCGTTTTAGCACAGGAAGAGCTGTCTCAAGTCATATTGTACGAAATTAAGAATGATATTAATATAGAACAGGAGTGGTGTAGCTACAGTAGGTGTCCAGCACATTTGTTGGCTACCAAGTAGGTAGGTACGTAATGAATACAGAACATGTCGATACCTGCATGAAAGAGGCTTAAGAACTGATCTATGATAGAGAGCGCAGAAGGTATTACAGTATAGCAGACACGGCTGGGGCAAGCTATCGTCAATGAACAGTCTTCACATCAAGTGCAGCCAATTTTGCCGTTGCTCTCTTGGTCAATTAATCTCTGACTTTATTAATCTTTGGCCCGCCTAATGATAGATAGATATATGCTGAACTGAGGAGCACACATGCAAATCAGCATATCACTGCCATCATCCCTCTTCCGCTTCCCGTGTACCATTCCGTTCGTCGTTAAAAACAGAAAACAGAACGAGTTACTTATTACCAACAGGCCAGGCGATTAACCGCATTAAAGTATACGGACCATATCGAGTAGACTTGGCATCATCAGACCCAGACTCTTTAACTACGTGAATTACGAGGGAAGAAGTCACTCCGCTTCCATGGCCGCTAAAACTCCCGCTGGAACCCGCTATCTTCGGATATCCGGATGGTAATGCTGGATTGTCGACTTACTCACGGCATCCACTTTGGTATTCGACGTTTTGGTGTGCGACCCTATCGTGCGCCAAGCCCTTTCCCTGGAACATACGGAAGTGGATCCTATCTCGAGCCCAACCCTCTCGCCGGCGTAGACAGTGGCGTTCCCGGTCCGACGCCGTTTCCACCAGGCTTCCGAGACGGTGTCGTAGGCCCGATCGGTGCAGCGCCGTCGACGGGTGGGGTGTCCGTCCTAGGGACGCTGACGCCCGCCCCAATTTTAGCCGGCGGCTTGAAGTTGGACGCGACGCCCTTGGCGTAGATTTCGTGCAGCATGGGGTCGAGAATACCGGCCTCGTCGAACTCCTGATACTTGCGGTATAGTTTGAGGGCAGTCCTGGCGTCCTCGATCGAGTCGTGCGTGCTCTGCTGGATGTCTTCTTTGAGGAGGGTATGCGCTAGGAATTGTAGGCTGAGTTTGCGAAGCCGCTCCTTGATGAAGAAAAGGTCGCTGGTATCGATGACTTGAGATTTTGGTACGTGGATGTTGATCACGCGAAAGTCCTGTTTCAGTCCGTGGCCCAGGAACTTGCACCCGAGGTTTAGTAGAATCCAGATCTTCTTGTACGCGATCTTCAGCGGGACAAGATTGTGTCCCCTTTGTTGCGCCATCTTCTTGTCTAGATCTTCGGGGGTGATCCCGGAGTAGGAGGTCAGGTAGTCGACCACCTTCTCCTTGATAGTGATATAGTCGTCGATAAATGGGAGTCCTTCATCCATGCCGTTACCTCGGACAATGGAGGTCCTGGCAAGCGCATGCACGGTTGGCCGGATGATTTTGGAGTCGCCGTCCGAGTGCATCTCTACCTCTGGTTGCGAAATTTTCACAAATTCCGTGTCAATTGCAACAATCGCATTAGGGCCTGCCGGTTCGCTCTGTCGGTCTAGCGTCCGATAGGTTTTATCCGCGCGATCGGCTCTGCGTAATCATCAGCAAAGGGAGTCAGTACTCGATGAGCTACACTTACTGCAAGTCCAGGTAAAGTAGCCTGGAGTCTAGGTTCTGCTTCCAACTTGAATCCAGCCGATTATTGGCGGCCTTTACCTGGTATGTAATAACAGATGGCGTCTTCCAAGATGTATTAAACGTCAACGCCTCCTGAGGTGGGACCGGCTTAACGTGGAAATCGTTAAAGAGATACCACTGGCTCTTGCCGGGAGCTTCCGGAGCAGAATGCGCGACTGGAAATGTGTTAGCTCTATGCCGTTTCCGAACTCCACGAATGCTATGTGATCTTACTGTTTGCCATGGCCACGAGGTGAGATCTCTGTTGTTGGCCGCCTTCAATATTGACGGCCAGGCCGGTCAAAGAATACACTGTGATACTATGGATCCCCCGCTGCAAGTGCAACTTCAAGTCTTCCCCTTCGAAGCAGAAAAACTGTCCGGCGTCTACTATGACACCAATTTCTTCTGGCAGCCAGCCGGGGGTGGCCCAAAGTCGTCGATGATCGTTGTTATTGATTGCAGTCGTGAGCATCATGACACTAGGCACCCTGTGGATGGTTTTGCGAGTAGCTAACGTCTGGTACCTATGACAATTGTTACACCAACCCTTATTAGTGGTTTCTCTCTCTACGCTAGTCTTCAGCACCTGCGAGAACGTCGTTCCTCGTACTCTCGGGTTTCGATGACCGGGTTTCTGATTTAATGAGCCTTTTGTCACGTCCAACACCACATGGATAGGTAAAATGTACTTACGTTTTGCGGGTACATCAACTCGTTTACCATAGTATGGTCGGCTTTTGTAGTCTCACTTCTGCAATTCATGCATCTGATAGAACTGGTCGCAGATGTTTGGAAAAGCTACCGATGTTAGCCAATGAAAGTGTCCTATACTCGGATGATACGAATAAGTTTACCTCTTCGAAGGCGCCAGAACGCGGGACTTCCGTCATGTGAGTTTGGGGACTCTGAGTTATTAGACTATAATTTTGAGCCATCTGTCGCAGCAGAAATCTAGCCAACTGCTGTAGCATGACTGTCCGAGACGAGTGAGGCTCTTCTTCGAGTAGACCCAGCTTGCCCGCTAGCGAAAGTGTTAATATATAGCACACAGAGGGCCATAGGGTGAACGTGATCACCAACCTTCGGGATGATAGCTCAGGGTCTTCGTAAAGTTGGACGCCTGACATGCCTCTCCTTCTGCCTTATGGAGCATGTCAAAGAGGAAGCCCAGTTCGCAGAGGAGGCATAACTCGTCCACACAGGCTGTAGCTGCATGCTGGAGGGCAATGTTCCGAACCAGCGGGGTATAATGCATCACTTGCAGCAATGGATTCGCGTACGCGTTGACGATATGATTCTGCAATCCTGAATATTGAGTCTTGTTAAAATATCTATTTCTTATTAGCATGCAAGCTCCCGAAAGAGAAGACCAAGTCGACTCACCCGAAGTCGAAATCGTCGATTCCAAACTTGCTATACTTGATCTCGATGTTCTGATACAGTTCAGGAACCTCGATCTTAAGACTTTCGAGCTTGGTGTCCTGTAAGATCTGTGGGATCTCCGGGACAACTTCTTCTGGCGCTGGAGTTCCAGCCGGCGACTTGGCGGCTTCTCTTGCTTTCTCGCTCAGGAATTTCGGTGGCTTCAGAGAACTTTGAGGGCTCTCGGTGCTCCGTGTATCCTCAACCTGATTCCGCCGTAACTGACGAGTGTTCTTACCGAAATAACCCCAATCTCTTTCCTGAAGTGTCGCCAAGAACTGTGGGTCGATCTTGACAGGAGGAGCTCCGACTTCTGTGACAAGGTTGCTTGGCCATGCCGACAGCAATACTTCCCTATAGTATGGCATGCCGACAGTGCTCAGCGGTCTGACTTCTCATCAGCAAAATCCGCTACACCAGCACGGTCGCACTTACGTGTCGAGAGAATCCCACTCGATTCGAGGCACGTTCCCGGTTCCGGAATCAGCGGTCTCTATGGGCGTAGGGAACTCGGCGAAGTGAATCTTGTTGGGAGAACCCCAGAGGTGGATGGAACAGTCGCCATCGGCGAGGGCAATCGCTTCGCCGGACGAGGCGATCTCCACCATTGAAAAAAAAGATAGGCTGTTGGCTTGTCGAACATTACTAGTGTTAGGATTCATGAGATCGACGACATGCATCTGGCCAATCTGGGACATGACGATACTGGTGGTAGACATCCGAGGGTGCATCCGAACGTAAGCAGCACCAGCTGGGAATGGAATTGGGGACATCGAGACCATATTCTTCAGATCGAAGACGTTGACGAAGGGGTCCGGCATGTAATTTGTCCCATGCCTCATAGAGTAGCCGCACGTGACGATGAAGTCGTGTTGAGCATCCATATCATTGAGCGCAGCTGTGTGGGCATTCCAAACCTTGATGACTTGGAAATTGAGAGAATCGATAATGTGGACAGCTCCGGTAGGGGTGGCTGCACATATGTATCGGCTCCTTCTCATGATGGTGTACTTGTGCTCCGTAGGTACCTAAAAAGTGTCTGTTTAGTAGATGGCCTCAACCAGCGGCAGTCGATAGATCATACTATTTTCGAGACCTCGCCCTTGTTCAAGTCAATTACGAGCATCTTGTCCTGCTCTCCAGCAACCACAATTTCGGCGGTACCCTTTGACGTGAAACTCATACACCGTAGCTCCTGCATGTCTTCATGTCTGTTGTCCATGATGAGCATTCCCTCCTCGCCGCAAAGGAGTGTGATCCTACCTGATTGACCACAGAGGCGGACCTCTTCTCAACGCCATATGTACGCCACGGGAGCCGAGGGCGATGACTCCCTTATCATTGAAGAGGATCTGTCGGACAGGTCCATCTTGCGAGGTATGTGCCTTGAAGGACGTATAAGGTTGTAGTTTCGTTCCGTAGAATGACGACACCCGGCCCTAGAACATGATATCAGCTGGGAGATAGGAAGCTGGAGTTTGGCTGCTGGCGTCCCATACATATTCGTTGCCCGTCCATAGGAGCTCCTGGCTGGTATCGAAAGCTAGGACTGTGACAGGTGTTGGCATAGCCCGGAGACCGGGTGGCGGGAATGGTATGCGCGTAACCTATTGAATAGTGAAAATAGTTAGTCTATGAACCCAACTGGCTGTCAAAGTCACACTGCCACGATTTCTTTGTGCTGCTAGCACGAGATAACGAAGTCTTTTGATTGAAATCGTAGGGTTTGTGAAAGGCGGGAATGGATGCTTGCCTCGTCCCAATCCCCATCCATCGTGGCGGGTTTGTCATCGTTGGCCTAATAAAATTAATAGACGAATACTGGTTTTCCACTTCGGAAGCTGTAAATTGTGTAGCGTCGGTGGATGATCGAAATACGAATATGAGAGAGAGAGAAGATGTCTTGGTTGGGACGTGAATGCTCTTTCATCCCACTTTGAATTATCAGATTTAGAGTTTCTTGCTTTTAGCTGCATATCTATACCCCGATTTCATAATATCACTGATTTGAATTATTTCTCAGTTTCAAACAGCAAGTTACATTCATATACCTCGTTGACAGTCAACAGTATCCCATCAATTAGTATAAAGTGTATGATGTAAAGTTGTTAAGAATGTTTCTATTGTTGTCATGTCCTGGGTCTTTTATTTACGACGTAGAAATCTATGTTCGGTAGTTTCCACCAATGGACAGGGTCCTTGCAGCCGGAGGCATTTCAACCTGACTTCCCCGTTATACCTGATTGCTGATTGCTCAGTAACATCGTCCTCATCTTCCTCAACTTGTGTATCCACTCTTCTCCGTCTCCGATCTAGAGCGGTTTTACACTTATCGCATCCATTCTTCCTCACCGATATAGCACGCATGCTCCCGTGGTTCGTGGTGGTAATAATTATCCATCAATGCGTCTCCCCTCAGAAAAGATAGGGAATAGACCAGAAAATGCTCATCTCTACTCCTGGTTGGGTACTAGGGTGAAAAGAGGGAGAATGACAGAGTAAAATGATGTCATGAGGCGCCTTGCTTTTTTCTTTTAAACAACCGGACCCGCCGCCTTGACCTCGTCGGTAGCTTCCGACTCGTACTTCTTAAAGTTCTCAATGAACAGTCCGCCAAGCTTCTTCACTTCCGCGTTGAAGCTGTCGGTGCCAGCAGTCCAAGCCGTCTTGGGGTTGAGTAACTCCGACGGAACACCCGGGCATGACTTGGGTACCTGGAGATTGAAGACATCATAGGTCTCATACTCGACCTTGGCCAGCTCGCCGGAGTGGATCGCGTCGAGGATGGCGCGGGTGTACTTAAGCGGGCAGCGCTTGCCGCCGTGGATGTAGCCGGCACCAACCCAACCGGTGTTGAGGAGCCAGGCGTTGGCGGAATGCTGTTCTATTTTGTCCGCCAGCATCTTTGCGTATCTCATGGGGTGGAGGGCCAAGAAGGGCTGGGCGAAGCATGATGAGAAGGTAGCTTGAGGTTCCGTTACACCATCCTCGGTACCGGCCATCTTGGAGGTGTAACCGGAAATGAAGTGGAACATGGTTTGGGCGCTGTCCAGCTTGGATATCGGCGGCAATACGCCACGCGCATCGCAAGTTAGTAGGACGATATTGCTAGGATGGTTTTCCGACAGGCAGGGGATCTTGGCGTTGCTGATGTACTCGATTGGGTACGCACTATATCTTCTGTTAGTTTAATTCCAACACACTATACTGGAAGTAGCCTACCACCGCGTGTTCTCGGTGAGGGTGGCATCATCGTAGTCGACCTCTCTGGTGTCCTGGTCGAACACAACGTTCTCGAGAACGGAACCGAAGCGGATGGCGCCGAAGATATCCGGCTCCTTCTCCGCTGAGAGACCAATACACTTGGCATAACAGCCACCCTCAATGTTAAAGACACCTCGGTCACTCCAGCAGTGCTCATCGTCACCAATCAGAGCTCGGTTAGGATCGGCTGACAGGGTGGTTTTGCCAGTACCGGATAGACCGAAGAAAAGCGTGACGTCGCCGTTCTTGCCCTCGTTCGCGGAAGAGTGAAGGGTAAGAACGTTGTGCTTGATGGGCATCTCGTAGAATAATACGGTGAAGACACCCTTCTTCATCTCGCCTGCGTACTCGGTACCGAGGATAACCATTTCCTTTTCGGCAAAATTGACAGCGACGGATGTTCCCGAGGTCATTCCTTCGGTGTATCTGTTGGCCGGAAAGCTTCCGGCATTGTAGATTGTGTAGTCGGGGTGGAAGTGCTCCAGCTCCTCACGCGGAGGGCGGATGAGCATGTTGCGCATGAACAATGCATGGTAGGCTCGGGCACAGATAACTCGAACTCGGATCCTGTACTTCTCATCCCAGCCGGCATAACCATCGATGACGTAGATTCTTGTTCGGGTGTTCAGGTAGTCAACGGCACGTTCGCGGTTGATTTTCCAGACCTACATCAAGATCCGTATTAGCCAACATGCCACTATACGAATGGCTTCGTCCCGATGAAGACAAAATTGACACGTGAACGTTTGGTGGGGCTGACATAGCCCGGCTGTATGGAAGGGCGGGGTGCAGGCAATTGCCCGATCTGGGCCGAACTGCCCGGGGTAGTGCGCCTCGGATGACGCCAATGACAGGGGTTATGGTCAATTGTGGTATAGGCCACAATGTCAGAGGACTTCTCATGATTCAGGCTTTGTGTAGGCAATGGGGTAGTGGCCAACAAAAATTGAGGAAATAGTACATGATCATGAGCTAGGAAGCCAGTGACGTAAAGAGGAGGTCATAGTCGAACTGTGTATGAACGGAACTGGTTGTCTGGCGATCGTTTGCTTGCATGATGCGGCTAGCCTGGGTGCAGAGAAAATGCAATAGGGATAGATGATGGCGGCGCATAGACAGAACGTCAAAAGGAGGGCATTCATCTTACCTCGGGGGCCATAGGCTTGTTGACGGGTCCCCACCTGCGAGAGAAAGTTAGTGAGCTGTCATCTCACGATGCCGGAGACACAGGGATCCATACCAGACATCGTTTTCCGATGACGGCTCCTTGACGATTCTCTTGTCTGAAGGTGATCGGCCAGTCTTCGCTCCGGAGTAGGCCGTTAATGCGCCGCTCGAGGAGATGGCTGAGCCCATCTCATATACCTTCACAGTCCATCAGTATGAGTCGGGTGTTGGTCGCGTGACATGTCTCAGGGTGGTCTTACAAGAGCATCTTCGTACAGCGCGGCAACTGAAGGGTTCGGAATCTATACAAATCGTTAGTGCCATGTCGACAATCTCTAAAACATGATTGTGACTCACGATAGCGACCCTATCGTAGTCGATATGTGCCTTCTCATGCAGCTCCTCCTCTGCGTTGGCCCCGGCATTAGTATACATAACTAGATCACGGAACCGAGAATTTGAGTTTGGGCGTCTCGCATCGTACCTAGTTCTGTGTGTTCCCTTTCATTGTGGGGTCTAGAAACGGTAGGTGTCAGTTGGGAATGTCATCCTTTTCATAGTCTTTGAGAATGAGCACTCACTCGACGCCACCAGGATGAAGGGCGGTCTTGTTGACTTTGTTGTTCGAAATCACTATGACATCATTGTCAGTCATCTAGAAGCCGCGAATTCGAAGGAGTATCCCCTTTATTTCATGAGAGATCGGCCAACTTACTCTTGCTGTGCTGGAGAAGAGAGTGGGAGTTGCCGGTAGAGAGTTGCTGAGACTTTGGGCCTTTGACTGAGGGATCAGTGTAAGGAGAAGCGGTTCTAAGAACTGGGTCGGCCATGGTCTTTAAGGTTGACGAGTTTCGGCGAGCAATACGATAATGGCAGATAAAAGGATAGTTCCAGCCGAAGACAAACGGGGAATAACGATATCTAATTTGATTAGATGGGGTAGCAGACAAAACGCCGGCAATGCATGTAGACTTAAGGTAACTTTTCGGTCTGCTAGTCATGGGCCGAACCCGAGGATATATAGGAGAGAAGGAAAGAGTGGATACGGCGAAGTTTGGTCGAGACATTCCACTGGCCGGCATCCGTTGCCGTCATTGATTAGGCACTGAGGCACGAATTCAAACCGGAGCAGGCCTCCCTGCATCATCGGGAAAGGCGAGCTGAGCAGGACACGTCCCTTTGTTCTCGGTGTCGGTACACTAGCAAGGTATCGATCGTAGTGTGGCGTAATGGTCAAATATGTTGCTTGGACGAGGTACACCTAAGTAGTCCTAGTGTATGTCGAGTTGGATGCCGGATTACAAGATAGCGGTATGGCGAGGTGGATCGGCATCTAGAAGGTGAAGACGTTGGTTGGTGTGTGGTGTCATATGCAATTGACTGTTGTCCTATTCCGTTTTTTTCCTCAGCCTCTCCAACCCTGGCAACTGCCTGAACCTATCAAATCCCCAACCGGGGGTTATAGGCTGTCGGCCTAGATTTTACCCATCGTTTTCGTCGCATGTGGCATGTGCATCAAGATCGACATACAGGACATGATAAAGATGCAGTGCAACATCATAATTGCATTGACGCTTTGGTTTGAATAACTACAATTCCAACCATAGGGCATTGTCTCATCTAGGTATATGCTATATGCTGTCGCAGCCATGTTATAGATTCGTAGACAAAAATCACAGGTATCAATGCGTGACGAGGGGAATCAGGAGAATTTGGAGAAAAGAGAGGCACACGACGGCGGGGTAAAGTATCAAGTACGTACTTCCCCGTTTTCTGGATGCCCCATAAAGATGGGCTCGAAAGGGTAAACCCGGTAGAGGGGCTAGGGGCAAAGGAGCAAGGGGGGGTCGAGATAACTTCAAAGAACCTCGGGAATCTACTATTATCATGTTCAGGAGACGAGAAGGTGACGGTCGTCCGGCCAGAATTTTCGGTGTTTCATATCGTATGAGGCATGCATGGACCTGTCAAGAGTCCAATACATCAATGGCATTCATCCAAGACTTTTTGTTCTCCAGCTACTATATTTTGAGGGGCCCCGGATCTACCCAGCTGGTCTGGGCTAAAGCTTTTTCTAACCGACGATGCAGACACACAAGTCGAGACAAAGAGGAAGCTGTTCATTACATTGGCCACATTTCTGTATATACATAATTACCTAGAATGCAACCGCCCGTGCCTCTCTGCAAAGCCGAGCACTCGATTCGTGATCCTCAACTTTCCGAGATTGGCTTCTTGCAATATTACCTTCCCAGTCGCTCATCAACACATATATTTTCACATTGCAACAATGGCAGTGCCATCGAATCGTGAATCGCGGCATTCTCGATATCGAGATGATGTTGAAATTTTCAGCCACCCCTGCATGTGAACACGAATAGCAACCCGAATCTTTCCATCAGGCCAACCCTGCATGAAGATCATTCGGTACTTGGGTAAGGTCTCTTTACATAGTACATATTTTTCAGCCGCCAAGATCCATGATCCAACCAAACGAACGGGCGCGACTTGAGGTGCACTGCGTAATCGCCCTTGCATCGCATATCTGTTAGACTGTTCCCGGCATGCGGTTGATGAACCTAGGGCCGTTCAGGGCCTTGATGCAAATTGTTCCGCCACTTCGCCCCATATACTTACCGAAGTTCATCCCGCTATTGGGCTAGTTAAATTACCAACAGTTCCGATATTTCCCGGTTCCCTCGAAGGCAGACCGGATCTTTCGTTTACAATACCTATGTATTCGTGATACGAAGTACATAGAGCCTACAGGAACGAACAATCCCTAGGATCCTGCGAAAACCCTGCCCTCAGATTAGTTTAGTACGTAAAGGCAGAGGGTCTAAGCCACGGTGGAGAAGCGAAATCACGATACCTTCACTCCAGCTGGCTTGTGCGACGTGATGATTGGTGCCCAAGCTGAAGGGTTCGAGAAAACTCGGAATACCACGTGAAGTCAGCTCATCTCTATCCACTTTGGATTTCGAAGGATGATCATCCAGTAAGGGTCGACTACGATATTTTCGGCCGGCATCTAACACTCCAATCAGCATCACGATGTTATACTACATATGTCATCAAAGCGCTAACGTATCAGTGCCAAGTTCTCCAAAATCCTCCTGTTGCAGCAGTAAAACAGTGGTCGGGCAGAATCGGGTTCGTGATAACATAATCCTGAAGGGCCAGACCCGTCGTCCAGCAATCTAGACTTTCCCCGGAAGGATGTGCGCAACTCCGCTCGGCCAGAGAGCAACTGAAGCCTGAAGGACCTCTACGGATCCGGTCCGACCCGTGGCTCAACGTCACTTCCTACCGAGGTGCGCCGACCCTTGATTTTGACATGATACTGCCGTTCCGTTCCGTTTCGGTGATCCGGATCGGTAGGGGGATTTTTTCCATTGACTTCAATCCGTAGGTAGTCAGGTGTCGATGAACTTATTTCTGATCTCAGCATCGCGAATATCAGGATGACGAATTGCCAATTAACGGGCGCTCTTAACCACTGCCCAACGAAGGAAGTTCTGCAAGAACTTCCATGTTTGAGTTTCGGTTCGAGTCCTTGCTATGACGCACGAACAAAGTCCCAGCTTTCAAGACAACAATGTTCCATACCCTTACCTGCAAATATAGGTAGTGTTCAGCCCTTGGAGACATATAAAGCATGTGCGGCTAGTATCTCTATCGCAAGACTTTGCGCACCCGCGCACCATGACAGAAGTCGCGTCTTCGATTTGGCTCCAGGCCGTTTACCAAATGTACGCGAACCCGATTCTTAAGGACGGCCAAGTTGGGAGATGATCATGGATCAAGATGTCAATGGCCCTATGCCGTAAGTAATACCTGGATTGCCAGAATGCCCAAAGATCTCAAGGACAACCCTGGTGAGATATTCAATGGCTTTGCGCCATTCGGGCCTAAAGACATACGTAACGTGTTACGTGTGTCTCTTCGGATTCGGACCCAAAAATTCCAGTTTCACCTTTGGTACACCTGTCATAGCAGTCCTGCCAGCTGCGCGCTTGACTGCAGGGTAGAGTCAGGCTCTCAGCTAGGACGTACTAGTACGTATTAGGTAATGGGAGCGAGAACGAAAAGCGAGAACGAAAAGCACCGCCGACCAGCTCCATAACATTTTCCATAGCCTCATCTGCCTATTCGACGATAAACGCTTCATACCCTGAGCTGTCCGGTGATCATGCGCAATTTCCCGCGATGACCTCTTCAATTGTAAGCTTACTTCCTTGTTTTGTTTCGTCAGTAATAGTTATACGTAGATAGGCCACTTGATAATGACTGCGACGTCAATTCAATATAAAATGGGCTTCAAGCCCGAGTCCAATTGTTATGTTAGAGTCTGGCTGTACAGTTAGATTAGAGATCACCACTGCGTCGGTCTCATCATAGATTCAAAGTCAATATCACAGAACTCGAACGCTTCCAACATGCAGCTTCCCAAGCCATTGCTACTTCTGGCTACCCTAAGCGGCATTGCCGTGAGCCAGACCAATGGCACCAATAGCTCCAGCACCGTCCCTTATCTGCCTCTCAGCTCCGATGAGTACTTCTCGTTCGTCCTATCTGAGGCGCTTGCCTTGTCGGATGGCGGTGGCGCGGCAACGGGCGAGGTCTTACGTGCTGCCTCTCAGATTGAAGCCGGAAACTTTGAGAGCTTCTACACCGAATTCAAATTCCTAGCCGATGCACTACACCACACCGCTACGTCCATCAACGCGACAAAGTTCCCGGTATCTGCTCGGGAGGCGTTTTTCCGAGCCGCTTCGTACTACCGAGCCTCGCTCTTCTTCCTGATCGGAAACCAGACAGACCCCAGGCTCTTCGACGTGTGGGACATCGCGCGTTCCGACTTCGACAAGGCCATCTCTTTGACAGATGTGCGAGGCGAGCGGGTGACTGTAAAGGGGCCCGGCTTTGACATTTCGGTCATAGTCTGGATGTCGCCGAAGGCGGCCGAATGCGGCAAGCCTGTCCCTACGATTTTGCTCGGCACCGGATACGACGCGCCCCAAGAAGAGACTTACCACCAGCTTGGCCGTGAGATAATTGACCGCGGATGGAACTTCGTCACGTACGAGGGCCCAGGCCAACCGACCGTCCGTCGTGAGCAAGGCCTCGGGTTCATCCCGAACTGGTGGGACGTCGTTACTCCGGTCGTGGACTACCTAGAAACGAGACCAGAAGTGGACAAGAAACGTCTCGCGCTCGGAGGCCTCTCCTTTGGCGGGATCTTGGCTCCCCTGGCAGCGTCCAGGGAGCATCGGTTCGCCGCAGTCCTAGCTATCGACGGCTTGATGGACATCCAGACGATAGTGCTACAGCAGCTACCCGCGGTCGTCGCCAATTTGCTCGCATCCGGCAACCAAAGCGCGTTCGACGCGTACCTGAATGCAGCACGTGTGAGCCCAGACGCCCCCACCGAGTTCAGATGGTTCATCGACCAGAGCCTGTGGAGCTTCAACACCGAGAGCCCCTACGATGCGTTTAAGAGGTTAGGGGAGATCAAACTCGACGCCGATATCCTAAGCAACGTAACTTGCCCCGTTTTTGTCGGCAAGGGCGAGAATGACCTGATTGGAGGAGGCCAGGAGACGACGGTGGCTAAGCTTCTGGGTGACAAGGCGTACCTCTACGAGTTCAAGACCGCGCTCGGCGCCGGTGAACACTGCCAACTGGGGGCCGACTCGCAGCTCGCGCAGGTTAGTATGGATTGGCTTGGTGAGATATTTGAGGCGGTGGCATGATAGATCCTTAGAGTTCAAGACTCAAGCCAGATAAATTTCTTTATTCTTTTCTCTTTACATAACATCAGGTCCAAGGGGGATACCAGAATCCCCCTAGTAGCCCCGCCTCTGATTGGCTATATAGACCTCATCACAGCTGTAGCCTACCTGCATCTCGTTACCTTCTAGACTATCACTTATAAGTTATATCACTACGTTCTACACGTTCACTAACATCGACGGAACTCCCACGTGATCTGACAAGAAATCGTGGCTCATGAGGTGTGGTGTGTTACAAGAATCTGCGTCCCGGATGCTTCTCTGCACCCCTTTACGCGATAATACGAGAAGCATGTTATCACGCCTACCTAACTACCTACCTACCTACATACCTGCCTGCCAGCCTGCCTGCCTTAGCTATAGGTAGGTATATAGGAGGTACGGTAACTCTGCCCTATTACTTCGGTTCGACTTTGCTATGCGGATGCAATGTAAATCTACCCAGCAGCGGGGCCAAAACCCTAATTAAACAAATGAAAAGAAAACAAGTTTGATTATCAAAAGATTAAATTTCAAGTTATGATATAGGTTTGAATTCGAGTATATGTCTAGAACATCGAAATGTCAGTTGGCAGTCGACTCCCTCCGTCAGGATACTGCTCCTCAACAATCTCTACTGAGCCTACGCCAAGCGATAATGCTCGTGATTGAGACGCTGGTAAGGTGACCTGGTCCACGACGTAATTTATGGCGTCTTCCCATTCCAGTAGTAAAAGGGGATGGTATGTCCTCAACAAGTCCAGGATCTCCGCCACGAGTCCTCTTCCGGCCGAGGTTGCCCACCAGAAGCTGTCGTCAAGCCTGTTTATCAGTACAGCCCAATGCATAATGAGCAGCAAGGCAAAGGGATTGGATTTATTGAGGCGCGAAGCAAACTGTTTACCTCCCGCTTGGCCGGGAAAAGCTGTGGCGAACCCCCGCAATAACCCCCTCGACTCTTCCGCAAAGCATGTCTCCAGGTTGCTGATGACCAAGTCATACAGTTCATGATCGCGTACTATACCAACCCTACCCCTTTCTTCTTCGGTATCACTATTTGGCTCGGAAGTGGACTTATGCAGCTGGTCGTTGATTGACCTTAACCTGGCCAATGCGGCCGTGTCATCTGCGTCTATCCAGTCATGCGATGCACCCATGCGTGACATGAAAACTTGAATGGGAAAGGGGCTGTCGAGTAGCCACGGATACCCCATGAGGGCAACGCTGGTGCTGCCGATGACCAGGTCGAACGCCACAATCACCTGTTCGAGCACGCTGGCGGTGCGCCGAGGTATCGACATATGGACCGCTCCCGCCAAAGCAGAGAACATGTATAGGGCATGGGTATTTTCGGAGTTCATAGTCCCCATTTTGTTCCGAAACGACATGCTGCCCCTATTGTAGAATTCCAGCGCAGCGGTGACGTATCTTGCGGACTCGGCCTCCCCGACAGACGCGGCTATGTGCAGAGACGAGACAGCCAGGATGCAATTTAACATGTAATCGTAGTTGAGAGAAGCCCTTGGCAATATGACTTGCATGTACTCGATATCTTCAGGTATGCCGCAGAAAGTCTTGTATGTGTTCGTCGACCACTGGTGCATCAGCTCGAGCTCCATCAACCTACTCGGCCCCCCGTAGGATGCGCACAGCGACCCTACGTTGCCTTGCGGCCGCTCGAGGTGGGCGCGATAAGTAGTCGCTTCTCTTCCTTTGGAGTGTATAGTAAGAGCGCCGCTCTGACTAACACCATCATTCTTGGGCCGATTGTAGACGCACTTGGCCTTCCGAAGTGCGCAGTTGTTACAGGGCGGGCCCTGCTCATCGCACTTGGTATGCCATTTTTTGCAATTTTGGCATCCGTTACGAGATTTCTTGTGAGATCTTCGCTTCTGCATGACCTTAAATTTCGGTAGTCAGGCAGTTCAGGATAGTTTTAGCCCGGAATCCGCAAGGGTCTCTTGATTATGTCGTCAGGCTTTATAGATTCATTACGTCGCTTGGCTGCGGCTGTGCTGATAGACCAAGGAGATTGATGAGGAAATTAATGGCTGTGCTGCGCCACCACGAAACCCCTGGAGCTGAGAACTCTGTGGCTCATAAATGCGCCTGTACGAAGTACGAAGTACTTACTGATCTACGGAAACACATCATTGGTCTGGAAAACGAGCAGACACTGGCAGTGTCAGAACTCCCGGAGCAAGCAAATCGAGTTCGATGAATCTTACTTATGTAAAGTCAGTAGGCAAGTAACATAAATTCCCTCGTGGCGCCGAGATCGATGCCGTCCAGTCAATCCAACAATAGGTACCTAAGCATTTTGGCCAACAGCGGTGCGGGCTTCTCTGCTGACTAAAATCCCGGTCTGCATGTGCCATACGGACCGGCGTTGGCGGTTAGTTGTCTCTTGCTCCGTTTTGGCCTCGGTGCTTTAGTCCCACCTAAGGAATTGTTTTGAAAGAATACGGAGCGACTGATCAAGCTCATCTGGCTCCGAGTGATGTTGCCTTCTACTTTACGTACATCCTACGGCTGTTCTTTACCCCCTCTTACCTCACCCCCCCGGCTCTCCAGTGTCCGTCTCATGATGGCTTGAAGCGCCTGCATCATAAGGCCCCCAATCATGTTGAGCTTCCTTAGTTCCTTTGGCGTCGGGCGGACGCTTTTAGTCTACCCCGAGATCTGCGAAAATCAGCCACTTCCAGGAGCTTGAGTGATGGTGTATCAGCGGCACTGGAAGGGGGTTGTTGGCGCGTAATCTGTCTCCCAGCTGGAATGAACGGTTGGCGTGTATTTCCAACGTTAACCACAAAGTCCTTGCCCTCCCTGTCAAATGAATTTGGAGATATCGGTAGCCGGTAGCTTAGTAGTGCCACCCTAAGTACTGTAGCTGTCCCGCGTCGCGAGAGTTCCGAAAACACTTGCAGGAATGCCGCCGGCCAAAAGTCCTGTGTCGGCCCCTGCAAAGATCTACTCATCACCTCCATATCAAGAATGATGTAGAGGAGCGGGATACTTTCGGTAATCCAATCCTCCTCGGTCTTCGCCTCCGTGTATGCCTCAATACGTGGGGCTAAAGCGGCATCGCTGTGAATGTTCTTGTTGGCGCGAATTGCTTGAGCAATGAGATACTTCAACACGTCAACCGTAGAGACTTGATTCGCAGTCTTGTCGTTATCAACCAGAGATCTCACGCTCCAAATGACTGGAATCTCTGTTTTCAGGAGGAGAGAGATCGATTTGGCGGAAAAGTATTGGAGATGGTGCCGAACCTTCCAGATGCCGTTGATTATAACAAGTGATGATTCGCTAGGCTGGTTTCATCGCTGAATTCTTGCGTCCAGCCAGAATTGTAACCCATCTAAAGATCTCGCCTGACGCTCAGCTAAGACTTCCATCGGATCAGGAAATGTGGTAACAGCCATACGGGTAACGAGTCGAGATATTTGGACTTCCTGGATCTGCTGGCGCGAATCAACCGTTGCTGTGGTGTTCAGAGCCTGAGCAGCAATTTCGACGCTCAGAGCCTGATCAGGAGTTCTAGCCTGCTTCTGTATCCCCTGCGCACGACTGTAATCCACTCGAAGACGAAGACAACAAAAGATCTGTTGAAGGAGGCGATGACCACGAGGAAGATTACATAGAAAGGGATCGAAGCCGTAGTGACGTCGAAAACCAGTCGGAAGAGTACGTCTGTTCTAGCGAGGAAGAAGTAGCTCAAAGGCGACCTCTACGAAAACACGAAGAATATCGTAATCAGCAAACCTTCTATTCATCGAACGACAGTGATCACCACAGCGTCATAGCTGAGGAGGAGGAAGAACCCCATACTCAACCAATCAACAGGAGACATCTGAACCAGAGCCAACATCGTTCAAGGATGCGAGGCAGAAACAATCAACAGCCCTAAAAACCACAATTTCTGACGATCAAAGCTGCGACAGGAACAACCACTAGGACTAAGTCCGTTGCCAGCTGAAACTTATGGTGGCCCTATTGCGGGTTATCTTAAGAGACCCATGAAAGAGCGAGATTACATGGAAATTGTGGACAAAATTGCGTACGATAACTTGAGTCAACTACCTACCTACGGAACCTTCAATCATTGAAAAGTCAGTTGAGATGAGCTTACCAAGATCTATAATGGCAAGGGCAAATGAGCCCGATCGCCTCGAAGCTCCAGTGAAACCAAGATCCTGAATAGTGCATCGCGTATTGAATGGTAGGGACAAGAGGATGTTATCTTGACATTCCGCGGCGGATAGAAGGGGCATCGTCGTCTGGAGACGCGCTTGCCGGAAAACAGCAACTGCCCAAAAGCTTATAAGGTAAGGCTGCTAAATCACTTCCAACAGTTCAAAGCTGCGGTGGTCTAGTTGGTTATGATCTTGGTGCGTCAGTCCTGGCCCATCCACTAACCCCTAAACGCGGATGCCAGACACCACAACACGCTGTGGATGCCAGACACAGCGAAAAGGGGCGAACGATGCGACCGGGACAACATAACCAAGGACGCCAGTTCGAATCTGGCCCGCAGCCACTGTTTCTTTTTCTTCTTCTCTTTTTCATATTTTCACCAAATCTTTTTTAACCCAACCAACAACAACTCTTTGTAGCCCATTTCGAAGGACTCTGTATCTATGCTATTGAAGTTAAGGGGGATTGATTATTTATGATGCAGAATCAAAGTTGCGCCTGACGATAATTGTTCTTCCTTCGCAGTATCATATCACACGATAACCAGGTAAGTATTACTTGTTTGTCACCGACATTCCGGCCTATCTCTCCAGGCATCCTGACGTCTGCTTCATCGTGTATCGAGATTACGATATATTTGGTCCTCATATTGATGTATCGAGACCAGCCAGAACATCCGGATTCTTAAGCGGCCCCCGGCATGCTGAAGAAATAATCGAGGTTATGACGGATGAGCTCAACGTCGCTGTTGACAAGTTTCTTGAGCACTACCGATTCTCCAACGAGACGGAGCCATCGAAACTTCCAGCCCCATACTTTGCCATCTACCATGAAATGCTCCCTTTTGACAACAAAGATCAATCAGAGAAAAACATCGACGACTTGGGAATTCGACCCTTGCGCTATGCCAACCGCCAAACAGTATCGAGGCTACAACGCAGGGGTGAATGGATATGGAAGTGTCGCGTTAGATGCATGGTTTCCTACGGTGATGACGTGGATAGAGAGTTCCAGAGTTCCGAACAGGAAAGGTACATGATCGACATGATGATGTATCGTAGGCTCCATGAAACCAAAACAACCGGACACGCTTCACCAGCACTAACGCGCTTGAACCTGACATACTGAAAGCGGACAATCCCCCTGACGACCAGTTCATCTACTTGACGCCGAGGACGATTAAAGGTTTCACTCTCAAGAGAAAGAAATGGGTAGATCTACAGGTCGACAGATTCCAGGAACCAGTCTGGAACACACGAGCATTTGATGGCCTCGTCATTGACAAAAAGACCAAGCGAATGATCCAGGCACTGATCAGCAACCAGATCGAGGCAGAGAGATCCACAGACCTGATTAGTGGGAAAGGCAACGGCTTGATCTTGCTCTTACACGGCGGGCCCGGTACGGGCAAGACTCTCACGGCTGAGAGTGTAGCTGAGATTGCCCAGAAGCCCCTATACCCAGTCACATGCGGAGACATTGGAACAGAGCCCGAGGCTGTGGAAACCTATCTCGAGTCGGTACTTCATATTGGCAAGACCTGGGGCTGCGTGGTTTTGCTGGATGAAGCCGACATTTTCCTAGAGCAGCGAAGCCTCGAGGATCTCCGTCGTAATGCGCTGGTATCCGTGTTCTTACGTGTCCTCGAATATTACGATGGGATTCTTGTCTTGACGAGCAACCGCGTCGGTACCTTCGATGAAGCATTCGAATCACGAATCCAGCTGGCAGTACACTATCATAATCTGAGCCTCGACCAGCGAACACAGATCTGGCGCAACTTCATAGGCCGTTTAGAAGAGTTGAAGGAGGAAGGCATAGACTTTGACGACCTGCATGACAATGTCACGAAGCTAGCTAGTCATAAGATGAACGGCAGAGAGATCCGTAATGTTATCACGACGGCAAGGCAGTACGCCAGGTGGGAGCGAAAGCAGCTGAACCAGCAAGGCTACAAACTGGATTACAAAGTGATGGAAGAGGTGCTCCGAACAGCTAGGAAGTTTGACGAATACATCAGAGATATGAATGCCGGATTCACGAATGACCAATTGGCCGCACAGGATGGCTTGCGACGGGCGGGTGGTGTATGATGGCTGGTGTGAGTGCGGTCAAGCTTCTACGTGTTACGAACTCTCCTAGGTATTGCTTCTTGTCAGTATGACTTCATAAGGCGGTACGTACTTGCGGTATCTTGGTCTGAAGGGTGATGAAGGTGAAAGCGCAAGTGTGTTTTGTTCGTGGGGATCGGTGTGGTTGTTTGTGGGCGGCGCTGGCCGCGTCGTGTGTATGTGGCCAACCGCGCCGTGCCTTAACGCCAGGTGTAGGTATCGCCATGATACTTTGTCATGATACTATAGTCCAAGCTACATTCACACTTCCAACCCTTTGCGAAACCTATGTTTCTGATCTATTCCCTGTCGGGCCTATATCAATTGATTACTGTCATCTCAAAAAATTGATTGACACATTTCATTCTTTGATACGGCTCGATTTGGTGGGTGCATACAAGATTGAAGTGTAATACCTACGATAAATGTCCTACTAGGTACCTAGGTAGGTAAGTAGGTGAGTACAACTAAGAACATAAGGCTCATTGATATACCTTGACCGATGCATCTGCCAAATTGCATCGTATACACAATGAAAGATATCGATCAATTTTCTTGAGATGGGAGAATTTGATTGATTCAACGCGAAAGCGATGCAGTCCGAATTGAGAAGATTATGGTTGATGTGTACCTAATGTATGAAAGCTTGAAGATGATGGCAGACAAGCGCTTATATTTGGTATTTGAGTGTATATAGCTGCGCCATTTAGTTACCTAACTTCCAAGGACTTCTTCCCTTTCTATCGATATCTTTCACAGGTATAAAAGGAATAAGCGCGCCATCTACGCCAGGTCTTCATCGTAATGGGAGTCGAAAACGGAATACGTTGAGGCATCTCTTTGCTGGAGTGGACCTAGACAGCTAGATAATGCAAGGTTTCCTCCACAAGTTTCCTGTGGGCTTCTGCGGGGTTATAGATGGAAAGACCCTTTTAGGTGGGCTGGTCGTCCCCATCGTCGCCTTCGTCGGATGAACTCTCGTCATCGTCATCGTCGTTGTTCATTGTTCTGAGGAGGACTTGGGAGGTCGCAGCCTCCCGGAGCACGTCGTTTGTGCTTTCGTCTTCTATCCCCTTGATGATCTCTTCTTCTTCCCCCTCTGGATCCTCGAATATTTCGTGGTATTTATGGCCTATTTCTTTCATAAATCCAGGCAGCATAGAACCACGAACATATCGCTTCGGCGACCCCCAGTAGAACTTCCTAAGCTCTGGCTCTAGGATGCTTGCCGCTGATTTTTCAAAGCGGTATGCAAACCGAAGCAGGTTGAGGCAAAACACAAAATATAGATATCTCGCCCGGGGCCGGAAATCGTTAAGGAATTGTAATTTTCTCCCATCGACATCACTCCACTTCTCGTTGTCAGTCCACATGGTGTTATATTTGTGTCGGTGGGGTTCGGTAAGCTTTCCTCCAGGCACCCATTTCGGAGTAGGCTTGTCGATGAAGCGAATCTTGTATTCCTTCACTTGGCTTTGTCGCCAAGCTTTCCGCTCTTCCGTAGTAGCCTCGTATGGCAGATCTGGGACAATCGCAAAAAAGCCACTTTCGAAATCGTCTTCGAAAACTTCGTGGAGCATTAAGCCATTTTTTGGCGAAAACAGCTCGTCTCGAACTTCTCCACCAAAGATGGCTGTAAGTGTCGCAGAAGTGAACCTATACGAGAACAAGTGTGAGGCTACCATGATCCCTTCCGGCTGCCATCGTCCCAGAATGACATCCCAAACCAGGTCCCTCCTTGCACCTGTGCCCCGCAGGCCGTATGCATCTAAGATGCTTGTTCTGAAGTTCGATTGCTCTGAGGAGTTCCGAGCCCGTCGTTCAGGGTTCTTTACATTGAGACCGGCGACAGAGGTGGTGAAAAGTGTCAGGTATGAACGAAACATTGCTTGGTTGTCTTTCCCGCTTATGTTTGTACGCTTCACTTGCTCATTCATTAGAGAGAGCTTTGATGCCAGTGCTTTTTTTCGAGCCTCGTAGTCCACATTGACTTTCTTGTCAGCCCACCTTTCTTCCTTCCCGCCGCGCTGCAAGAACTCGGTGTGTCTTAGCTCATGGTCATTCGCAGTCTTCTTGATCTCTTCCTCGACGATTTCACTTGCATCAGCCCAATATGGCGAATCGAATGACCCTAAATGCTTGAGCCTCTTCCTCTTGTACCAAAGGGAAATCCCCAGCGACTTGGAACGCTCGGAGAGGTCGTCGTAGTTTTTGGAGAGGTCGTGCTGTTCGGAGGGGCCCTCGGGTGGGCCTGAGAGGACCCTGTTGGAGCTTCTGCGGGGGGGATGTTGGGGGGCTGGTTGGGGGGTGCACTACCAGCACGAGGCATCGTTACATCGATCACAGATGGGTCAATAGAGGTTTTCCTTTTCAGTACAGGTACGCTGTGTCGGAACTCTTGAGAAGTAATATCAGAGAACAGAGACTGTTGGAGCAATCCAGAATCCGACTTCTGTGAGCGATGAAGTGGTATTCTGTAATCGTAACCTGTGTTGTATTGTGTAAGAAGTAGGTAGAGCTAAGGGTTCTATGAGATCTAGGATATAGTAGGTGGAGGCTACGTAGTCGGGTGGGTGACGAGTGCACGGGCCACTAGGTGGCCTGTGTTGTCAGGGTAGGGTTAACCACAGATCTACTTTCAGTAAAACTGAAAACTGGCAGAGTTGCAGCTGCAGAACCCGGCGTCAGCTGTCTTCAGCTGCTCAGTCCCCAAAATACAGCAATGCATGTAAATTTACAAGGCTTGCCAAAGGCTACCAGCAGTTGGCAGTTTATTAGCAGGAAAGTAATTTTGCACCCTCAATGTGGTGGTGTGCTATATATGATAGTACATACATAGCGCGCATCTCTGACGCATACGACGTCTAGAGTACCCCGAAGGACAGAGCTAGAATTTCGCTTGACATAGAAAATCTTCCACGTTCTACCTACAGTGGACGTCTCTACTACAAATGCACGGGCCATACCATCCGGGCGTTTTAACATTACGCCACGGGGGCGTGCCAAGGGATAGCCATGACTACTAACGTAAAATCGTTGGTGGTAGAAACCCATTTTCAACATAGTACTTGTATTACCTATTATGAAAATCCATTGTATTTTGAACAAGCATTTAAATTTATTTCTTTTCAAGGAATAGCATTAGCAAATTCAATAACCTACCTAGATACTTCAAAGCTCTTCAACCTTTAACACTTATGCTTATAGCCCAGTCAATACAGGTATGTCAATCAAATACACCTCAGGTAATCCAAGCCAGCTGATTCAATGCAACACAGGTCAATCTTCGAATCAATTCAGGTATGTCAAGCAAATATATAACAAGCAATTCAAGCCAGCTGATTTAACCTAATACAGTCAGTCTTCAATCAACCAAGGTCAAATAAATCAACTTAACTACTAGTAAGTAAGTCAGATCAAGTCAAATAAGTTTAAACCCAGGCAAATAGATACAGCAAACGCAACCCACGCGCGAAAAAATATAAATGGTTGCTATGAAGCCAATCATTCTACGTTCAACAACCATTTTTCGCACCCTGCCACTCCCAGTACGGTACCATAGCCTTCAGAGAGATGCTTGCCTTGTTGACTGTTGCAGCCGATGAGTCGCGAACACGTTAGCGTGGCAGTGGAGATTGGATGGATTGCCTTCCATGTTTTTTTGCTTCACATTGCGTTGGTGACACCAGGGCAAGAACACAGGAAACTTGATCTATCATCTAACAACTTTTCTATCTTTTGGAGTAATGGTTGAGAGATTGCATTCTGGATCGTTACAGTTTCTATAATTATATACAGGTACTGACATTAGGTTGGTCATAACCAAAATCTTCCCCTTAACTTACCTACATGTATCTCACATCACTGTCTGATGCTACAGTATCAGCCGCGGGTGCGGGCCGCATTGAAAGGCCAGTACCCTGTCCGATCTGTCCAACGAACGCCTCCATCAGATCCATGTGTAGTACATACCGAAGTGACTAAGCAGTGTAATTTCTTGACGCATGATTGGTAACCCAATTGGCAATCAGTGTCATATGATATGGCTACTTGAATGTAGGATTGTTGGCATCTCATTCATGTTGTGTTCTGCTGTGCCTTGTGCTATTAAAACCACCTTCTTGAACGGGCCAGTAATCCGCCCTGCAGCGCTTGGCGGAAGGGAAGGCAAGCCAGCCACAGCTACGATGGCGGTGGGTGACGATGTCCAATAGGTCTCACGTTGGTCTTGAACCTCCACGTGCAAAGCCCCAGGTGTCAATGCGGGACTTGGCACTCCCGCTGCGCATGGTCACTGAATCCTACACATACTACCTTAGGTATGCATGTAACTCATCCAGACATTGATATCAGTACCTACATATGTACATAGATTGCACAGTTGGAGTGCTTCGTAGAAAGGACCCGATTCGCGGCGTCCATCGGCGCGCCTGTGCAGGATGTTCGCGAAAAGGGTGGATACACAATAACAAGGGTTGAATATTAATAGATTTCATCTCCATTACAGGCTGCTTGCATGTCAATCGCAATGCCACCATGGGGAACCTTATTGGAACAAGATCAGGCCTCTTAGAGGTACCATAGTATTAGCATTATTCGTACTTCGTACCTATCAGACTATGCCCCTAGGTACAGTACTACCATTCAAGCAAGTTGTCGCTCCCTTCGATCGGAGACACGGCTAACCTTTAGTCGGCGTCTATGTTCCGTTGCCCTCTATATCGTATAACATCTATGACTGCTTATTCGAAAGCCGTTCTCCGAAGGAAGGGATATAGCATTTATCACCTGACCATTTGCCCTACCCGCATTGAAGTCCCTTGGGAATGGCCCGGCGGGGAATATTCGACTATCTAGATATCCAGCTATAGTATGACATAAATGTACAGTGTAGTAGTAGTATGAGGTTTGTGGCCGTCAAAGCAACATGGCTCTCCTCGAGGCTTTTAAAATATCACGAATCGTGTCAATTCCCCGTCGTAAGCCAAGGCTAGGTAATATGACTTACACCTCAAGGATGGTCTCCGTCTTCACCACACCAGTGCTAGACGGAATATTATGATCCTCACATCGCCTACACGGCTCCCCGGTACACCTGGTCTTCCATGTGTAGCAAGCTTTTCGCGCCTTAGGGCGCCCAGTTGTGAATCTTCCAAACGCAATCTAGACGAGATGTTGTTTGGACCTGTCGGTATGCTCGAGCTCAACTCCTGATTCATGGTTCAGGAGGGCTGAGCGCACATTCCCGTTTTCCATCACCTCCTTGATAGGCCCAGCATAGTGCTTGTGTCCCATTATGACCCACAGTATACCGCATATAATTAATGCAGCCCCAAACACCACTCCTGCGTAGTTCATGTTGGTTGCTGTTACAGGGAAGTACGGCGGGAGCACGTTGAACCCGATTGTGATGAACGAGAACGCGATGGTAAAAAGGTTGACTGGTACCCCCCATTTACCTAACTCCCACGGGCCATATGGGATGTTCTTTTTGTCTGCTAGAAACACACGGCGGTACAAAATAAAGATGGTCGGGAGCACGTAGGTTGTGTATTGCCCCAGTAAGGCCAGTGAAACCAGCGCGTTGAATGCAGTTGTTGAACCCAGATTAATCAGGCCAAGAACCATGATGATAGCTGCGCTCCATAGAATAGCTCGCACCGGTATCCCGAATCGACTATCGACCTGTATATCCTTGTAAGACACTACACATAATATGTACCGCACTGGTTCGCCATCAGGAAACTTACATGGGAGAAATAGCGAGGGAACGGGAGCCCATCATCGCGGGCGAAGGCCCAGATGAGCCGGGAAGCAGATGCAAGTAAACCGAGAGCGGAGAAAAAGATGGAGATGATCAAAGCTGAAACCATAGCATTCGTCGCTGCATAGGATTTCGTAGCATTAAAGAAGATCTCGATGATGGGGAAAGTTGTCGGAGAGTTTAGGGCGGCATCGACATCACCGATGCTGAAAAGTATCGCTATGCTGATTCCGAAGCAGAGAATCCCGCTTACGACAATGCTCCATATCATAGTCCTCGGGACCACAATTGCTGCATTATCCACTTCCTCGGCTGTCTCATAGTGTTAATCTTAGTCTTCCAGTCTAATGGAGTCTTACTTACCCATATGAGAAACACCGTCAACACCAGAAAATGAGTAAGTTGACGTCAATAGACCGATACACCAGGAAACTCCGTCGCTCTGCCACCCACCATTATTCTGGAACGAGTTGAAAACAAACTCAGTAGAACTTCGTGGCGCTAAGTGCACCAGGGGGACAAGTATACAGAAGAAGAAGACAACATGAAGGACCAGGGCCAATGTTTCGAGATGAGGGAATATTCGGATACCGAATATGTTCACCAAGATAATTAGGAGTGAGACTGCCCAATACATCATAGTCCCGTGCCACTGTTGAGGTTCGTACGTATCTGGGTAGTTTAATATTATCAACCCCTGGATCATGGTCGCTGCGAGAAAAGCAACGCTGGCCGTAACAGCGATTCGGGTGAAGGCGGTAATCCAACCTGGTGGCCGTTAGGTCTCGGAGTATGTCGAAGACGCGAAGGGAGCCGAAGAACCTACCAGCAAACCAACTGAAAAGAATTGAATAACGACGCGGTGCCAGCAGTGCGACCCAATGATACTGTCCTCCTGACGTTGGCGACCTGACCGAGAATTTGACCAGTTAGCTTGAACGTAGATGCCAAATACAAATAGAAAAAGCTGGTCGTGGTGCTTACATAGAAGCCATCTCAGCCAGGGAGGCCGCAGTAGCTAGAGAGCCGAAGAACGAAAAGATTAATCCGTATACCAGAGTAGAAGGGCCTCCGTTGATTAGACCGCCCTGGAAGGTCCTGGGTGGCCGGCTAGGTTAGCAGCATATGACCAACCCTTCGACTCTCGTACTTACACGGCGAAAGCTTGCCATGACACAAGAACGGTCGTCGAGAAGCTCAACATGGATGTAAAGCCAAAATGTTTCTACCCAAACGTCAACGTGCTTCATTTTAGAGGAAATCGAGCGGCTGGTCATTACTTACGCTGATTTGATGCCTTCTGCTGAGAATCGCTGCCGTCCGAGCATCTAAATCGAACAGCGCGTTCTTCAGCCGCCCATCCTCACCCGTATGTGAGATGACCCTTTCCCTCAGCTGGTCGGACGTGAGTTTAATCGTACTCATTGTGTTTTCCGCACCTGATTCGCAGTTTTGTGGTAAAATTTCAGGAAAGAAAGCGGATCAAACAGACCTAGGAATTCGCATTGATGTGAATGAGGAGGGCATCCTACCTGCTAGGTATGTACATAGAGAGGTAGGTAGGTAAGGTAAACCACTGTATTTTACAGCAATGTCTTCCTCTCTTAGTAATCTTATCAACCCAAGCCAACCCCCCACTCCGGAGTGGTATTTTCGGCGTTCGCTTGCTGAGGTACATACATCGAGACCTACCTTGGTAATCTGCGAGATGTTACACGGCGCCACTAGTCGGTGAGACTCGAGAGTGCACGACTGTTTATATCTTCACACCCCCCTCCTCAAAAGCCTTATCTTGGATCTGCAGTTAGGTGTGTTGCATTGTTACGCACAGGAAAAGTACCCTGTTGCCGACCCTAACGCCGAGCTCAAGAGCTTCGCCGGGCGAGCCGAACAGTATGGTGCATATATGGATGGCCGCATAAACCATCTTCATATTAATTTTTGCATTAGATGCAGGATTTAGGCATGAGAAATCCGTTCAGGACTTAGAGAGGCGGAGACACACGAGACGCAGACTGCTGGCGCAGAGCGCCGCAGAGTCTTATGACCTTGCTTGTTGGACGTCACATTCATTTGGAGTCTCAGGTGGCTGGAGATAATGCAGTCCTACCTCAGTCCAACGTTGTAGTTGCCAAGAGAATAAGAAACATCTCATATATTGCGCGCGCATCAGTCAAAGATCATGTTAGTACAGTCAGAGCTGCAGCCTGCCTGCCGTGCCCAGGTACCGTCAGGCGATTTCATGAAAATTGAGGTTTTCCTGCTGTGCAGTTCAAAACTACATCCCCGGGCTATTTTGTTCCTCCAAATAAACTCCACAGCGTCAAAGTAATTTCTTCCTCTCATTGTTTCTGAACGCATTATTTACCTAGTTGCTGTCCATGGCGTCAAACCGACCACCTTCTAGCAATGGCGGTACTTACCCTCCGTACGGCGAAATTACAGAAATCGATCACGGATCCTATGCGATTATAGCTGCGTGGATATTCGCTTGTATATCGGTCCTCTTCGTTGTTGTCCGCGTTGCCGCGCGAGTTTGGGTATCGCGGTACATTGGCTGGGACGCCGTGCTAATTGTTGCTGCGCTGGTATGAATGGTCGCATCTTATCGTCTGAATCAAACACTGACGTATCTGTCTGCTTCAGTTCTGTTCGATCGGACAAAGTGTTGCGATCACCGAGGCTGTGGCGTGTGGGCTGGGGAGACACGTTGACACCATTAGTGACACTCAGTTGCTCTCATATTATCGTGTACGCTGTCTGCTTCAATAGTCGTAATCTACCTACGTAGTTTAATTTAATGATAAATCAGTACTGACCTGTCTATGCTAGTTCATTCTCACGAGCGACATATTATCGATATTCGTATTCGTCTTTTCGAAATTATCTTTGGCCATCTTGGTCGTTCGAATAACCCCGTCAAACAGGATGAGGCTCACCCTCAAGTTATTCATAATCTTCATCGTACTATGGGGGCTTTCAGACGTCTTCTCCGTCTCCTTCCGTTGTGGAGCTAGAGTACCTATGAGTGCTTCCGATAGCATGTGTGTGAATGAGGTTGGTCTGCCAACTACCTATAGTTTACCAAGGTCCTCAGATGATACTGATAGTCTGGTCCCAGAGAGCCGTCGCATTATCCCATGGAATTATCAACATTCTGACAGACTGGGTTCTCATGATGCTTCCCCTATTGGTCATTTGGACAGTCCAAATCCCAATGACGCAGAAGCTTACCGTGTTGGGACTGTTCTGGACCCGGATAACGTACTCTCTCCAGACCGATCGTTCTTTTACAACTTGCCTCTAACTCTAGTTATAGTGTGTGTGTCTTCGTGGGAATTCAGCTTGGTTCATTAAATTCGTACTCATCGGAGGACGATCCTACCTGTACGTCAACTTCGTCTTCGGAGCGACAGGGTTGTGACTTTCTAACATGATTAAGGGGAATACCTCGAACCGAGCGCATGGAACCAGTAAGTCGGAACAGTTTAATTTCCCTACCTACAGATCTATCACTTATGACGGCTGCTGAAAATTATCAGGATGGCGACACATCTGAGCGTTATTACCGCTTGCATTCCGTCGATCAAGCCATTTTTGACCAGTCTACAATCTAGTCTAATTGATTCAGGTGTCCCCAGAAATTACTCGTCCAGAAATTTCATCGAGCTACTTCCATGGGCATCAAGTGTCAAGGCGTCGACGCTGAAGACTTTTGGGGGATCGGGGCCGAGGAAGTTCAGGCCAACGCTGCTTGGAATGGGGCTGACAACGACGACGCATAACGAGATCGAAGGTGGCGTTGATGGGCGACAGTCTAGTACTAGGGCCCTGGTCGATGGTGTGATTCACCAGCAGCGAGAAGTCGATATAGCCATCACGGATGCTCCTAACAAGGTTCACGGAGATGAGGCATAAAGTGCTGAAGTAACCAAATATAAAAAATAAAATTTTCACGGGATATCAGCTGTGGGGGTCAAGCTGCCTTCAGCTCGGAAATTGTCAAATAGTATTTAATACTAGATAAGATAAGAGTCTGCAGCACTGACCACCGTCAATGTCTTGAAAGAATGGATTATGGAATCATGTGGTCTTCCATCAGAGGATGTCTTATTATTTTGGAAAATTTCTATCGTCTGTACTGAATAAATCCCTCCTAGCAGAATTCAGAGATCTTTTGCTCTAATCAGATACCTGGCAGCGGACCACGAACCACCGAGTAGCCCGTGCATGCATGAGTGGCCTGTGCGCAACCTCGTTGCCAACCACACCGCTAGCCCTACCTTACCTTAGTAGATCTCTAACTTAACCACGAGCCCCATGTTTCGCCACCTAGCCAGGCTGCCAGGGTACCAGCGGTTGTTCAGACAACTGCTCCCAGCTGAACCACTTATTACGCCAAGCTTGAGCAGTTGGAGAAAGCTTGGCATTCCAGCTGTTCGACAGTTGGCTTATAATCGATGGCTTGACTCAACTAGGTATGTACATAAGTAGGGAGGGTCGAGCCTGATCCCTGATGGATATGTGTTTGAGCATCGTAATTAATTACATCTCATCCATACTTGCCCGGTAGAGTAATGTACTGTCGAAACACAAGTCCATACCAGGGGGTTTCCTTACAAAACAGAAGATCAATAGATAGCACCAGTGAGATCCTACTCCAATTCATACGAGAACTCTCGTGCGACTCTCCTAAAAAGCCGCACTGCCTCATCGCGGCCTTTCCGGCTGGCGACAGAGAAATACGCGACAAAGCCCAGTTGGGGTGCCTTTGGCCCTTGTAGCCTGCTCCCCGCCTTTTTCCAAGTCATGTGATCAACCACCGCAGCGTTCAGATCGTCGTTTTTTTCGAGGAACTCCTTTCCCGCATCGCCTGTTTTCATGACCCCCTCCTTTCCTTCCGGGATAATAGTGATAACGAGCCACCACTGTGGTGCTTTCTTGAATGGTTGTGTTAGCGCACGGATCCGCTCCCAATCCTCGATGGCGAAGAGCAAGTCCAGACAGTAGTAATCGACGCCATAAGTTATGTTGGATGCAACGTTGCCGAAATAGCCGGGGGGGCGCGCGTTGATCTCGTGGAGGTAGAAGTTCGGTTTCTTTGATTTCCCTTCAGGCTGCTCAACTTCAAACAGGTCTTCTACCCCATTTCGGATAGTGTATGCCATGCCAGAGTTACGAACGCGGCCTTCGCAGTTGAACACGCCGTTTCGGAAGCCTTGTCTCAGCAAGGTTTGGTGTAGAGAAGTACGAATCTCGTCGACTTCATTCACTGGCAGCCCAGTTGGTAGTACCATCGCTGTTTCTTGGAACGAGTCTTCCCACTTGCTTTGGGCATGATCGGCCGTGCTGGGAAAGTCATCACTGCATTCAAAGAATGCAATCTCGCCATCAAGCAGGATAAGGTTGGCGTCGATCTCGGGACCCTCAATGTATGTCTCAATCATGACATCGCTGCGTCCTACCGGTGATGTACGATGTCGATCTGACGCTTTTTCGGTGGCTTGGATGAGTTCCTCCTCGGTATGAACTTTAGCAACGCACTCGCTAGCCCAGCCTACACAAGGCTTGACGACCAGAGGATAGTGAAGTGAGGGAAACTGGCCCGAAGAGAGACGGTCTTTTAGATCTTGGAGATCTTTCACCCGCAATGCAGTCACTTCGGCAGACGGCTCGATCTCTCGCTGCTTAAATTTGTCAACAGAGATGCGATATGCCTCCGAAGGCTCTGTGGGGAGTCCTAGGCGCTCACAAGCCCTGGCGACGGCAACGAGCCTCTTATTGCTTGCTGTGTTGATAGCATGTATGGGCTTACCATAACTGCGTACGGCGTCTACAAGGCGGTCCGCCAAGCCTTCATCTGCGTCCACATTCAGGGGTATGAAGTCCTCTCTCAAATGTGCCCACTCGGGCTTTTGAAGCCAGTGCCCTTCTGAGTCAATGACCACGACGGCGATGCCAAGCGCCTTGGCCGCCTCCCATATGCGAGCACTATGGTCCAAGTTGTATCTGCCTCTCACATAGACAAGTCGTTTGAAGGGGGGGCAGGTAGGGGTCACCCAGGGAAAAGATAAGCGGTTGTCAAGTTCTGCTTCTGTGGCGCCCAAGGAACCGAGGTCCTTGACGTGCAACGCGCCTATTGCGCTGGAGAGAATTTCGGGGAGCAGAGATGCATGCAGATCACTGTCTGGTAAAGTGGTCGGGATGATCTCCTGCCGAGGAACCAAGAAGCCTCTGTGTGTTACTACAGGATCGCACCCTGCCAAGCGTATGTGGAGAAAATCCGACCGAACACAAAAGCCAGCGCTATCCGGGAGGATGAACTTGATGGCGATGATGTCACTCTCAGCCCCTGCTCGTTTTGAGGACTGTAGAAGGTTGAGCACAAAGCCACCCCATGGCGAAGTACTGTCCAAAAAAACCGAAGCCGCCTCGGGATGACGCTCTCCTGGAGGACTTGAGTGGGCCTTGCTGTTGAGAACTAAGTCCAAAGTTCGGCAATGCCGCTGTACAGATTTCTCATTGATTGTCCAATAGGCATCAATAGCTAACACGATAATATTAGCAACTCTACGATATCTGTGCCGCCGCCATACGCACATTCTACCGCCTGGGCACCTGTCGCAAGTCTGAAAGGGAAGGTCGCTGCCATAGCGTCAGCTGAGATTCAGAATATCGGAAATGCAAGCCACTCAAAAGCTCTTCGGTACATATGGAGGTCAATTAGAGAAACAAAGCACGCAAGGCGTAGCTCAAGCCTTTGGGATGAATAAAGTTAGTAGAAGTAATTACTCCGAGTGCTAAAAGAGCTAGCCTAGTGGCTACGGTATATCTATGGCAGGATTCCGCAACGATCCTAAGTCGTCATCTACACTTGCATACCCAACCCAACATGCAGACGGGAGGCGTTGTGGCAAAACACCTGCAGCAAAATCGAAACTGATCGGCAATTCTGTGGTTGGCTCTCTTAGTAAGATTGGAATTAATTCTGCAGTGACTCAGCTCAGTGTTACCGACCCAGGAATCGGCCCAATCATTAAACACCTGTAACCGCGGGAGATGAGGGTAGGGGGTCCCAATACTCCCACCTGCGGGCCGCGTCTTTGCTCTCCGGCGATAGAAAAGTCGACCGACCCGTTGCTCTATCGTAGGACTCGTATGAGCACGCCAGCCTCTTCCCCCCGCCACCAGGCAAATTTACGACAAAATTGGGAGTCATGAACCCAGACGTCCAGCCGCGAATCATCGACTCCATATGCAGCATCTCGTGTAGCGGTGTACGCATGTCTTCGATCCCATGCACCATGTCGCATTGGAAGACATAGTACTGCAAGGTTATTAGCGAACAACGTCCCCCCATAGGCCTTAAACGAAAGACCCCCACTTACAGGTTGGATGTTCATCGATGTCAGTGTGTTGATCAGCGACTTCATAGTGTCGACGTTATTGTTAACACCGTTCAGGAGCACACTCTGATTTCGTACTGTGACACCTTCCTCAAAGAGCCTCTGTGCGGCTTTCCGGGTAATCCAGGTGATTTCGTTTGGATGGTTAAAGTGCGTGTGAATGGCTACGCTCTTCCCCGACTTCCGACCTTGGCGTGTAAGGTCGATTATCACATCAGCCCATCCGTCCTCTGGGTCAATGATCCTTCCTGGACAAAAGGAAATTCCCTTGCTGGCGAATCGCAGTCGCTTAACGTGTGGTATACTAAGCATGCGCATCCCTATCATACGTAGATCGTCTGGCGATAGGCTGTAGGTGTCGCCACCAGAAACTAGCATGTCGGCGATGGTTGGTGTCCGCTCAACGTAATCAAACATGACCTCCCACTTCTTGTGAATCGGGAGAAATGGTTTCTTGCGGACATTTTCGGTGGGAGCGCCAACAGCGTACGACCTAGTGCACTGGCGGCAATACACGGGGCACGTTGAGGTTGCTAGCATTCCGTTAATAGTTGAACCTGTGACAGTACGGAGCTATCATACAAATGAATGCTGCTCTGTCTGGGTATCTCTGCACGATTCCCTTCACGGGGGAGTCTCCTGTCTCATCCAGTGAGTCCAAAGTAAGCTTGGGGTGATCAGGTTTTGCGCGGGAGCCTAAAGGTATGAATTGACGGAAGACAGGATCATGAAGTGGATCGGACCAGTTGATTAGGCTAAGTAGGTGAGGCGTAAGCTTCACGGCCATGGGAGCTCGCCTGATCCCATCCTGCACATCATTGATGAGCTCGTCCACATTTCTAGGACTCGAGGGAAATTCGCTACTCGGCGGGATGTCATTGGGTAACACCGTTTTCAGGAAGACAAATAGCTGTCGACTATTGTTCACCGAATTTCCCGTCTAGATTCAAATGAGGTGTCAGATTCAAATCATGTATGAACAAATCGAAGCGTAGAGAGACGATTTGACTTGCCTGCCATTTGTAGCTAATAAACTCTTCGTCAGGCACGTTAGACCAGACAGGTATCCGCTTCCAGTAGGACAGGTCTTGGGTAGATGCAAAGCTGGAATGAGCAAACCGCGCCACTGATATCTTTGAGTGACCATAGATAAGAGGTGGCAGTGATCTCCTTGTGCTACCTAGCAAGGATGACGCTCGGGACAGGTTCATGACAGTACCTTGGCTTGATAAGTATCAGATATGTAGGTATGTAAGGGATAGCGTTTGCTGAATTGATGAAAGAAAAAGAGGTATCGACCATGAACGTCTACTGACCTCATGTCCCTTACCTTGTTAAGTACCTCCATAGATAGCAAAGTCACTGGGGCGTGTAAGCAACGTCAAGCCAATGCAACATTGACACCATCCCGGGAAGCAGCCCGACTGCGCCGCCAGAAGATTTGGATGTGAAGATTCACAAAGGGCCAGCACTTGAGTATCTACATGTATGTACTCATTTGTATATATGTGCATGTATGTAGGTACTACCTACCTAAGTCCTACCCACATGCACCCTAAGGACGGTTTAAAGCCTAACCGAATTGTGGCTGTTACACTGCATATTAGCTTAGAATATCGATGTTGGCAAGATCTATAAATCTAAGGACTACCCGGATATTTAGCATACTTTGATATGAGATCGCACTCACTGGGGCCCGTAATCATGTCTACGATACGCCAATCGCGTGAGTCCTCGAAGCACCCATCTGCGGCTGTAGTTGGTGGGGAGTGCATCAATTCCGAGAAAGCTAGGATTTCTGTGCAACATGATGCCAGTCTCTCTTTTTCACGAGAAGCGACAGATGAAGACTCGGAAAGTCTTCGCCATGTACCGGATACAGTCCCAAGAATCTTATGGCTTGTGGCATTCACCGGAGCTGCGCAACGGCTTGCATTTTATGGGACGACAGTTCCATGGCGTCAGTATAAGACCCGCCGCCTTCTGCAACGTATATCTAACTTTGAATAGAGAATTATCTCCAGAACCCGCCGAATCATCCCCTTTCTCCAGGTGAACTTGGCCTCGGTCAATCGACAGCTACTATCATCAACAGTGCATTCCTATTTCTTAGCTATCTGTCACCGTTGCCCTTCGCTATCGTCTCGGATTCTTGGCTCGGACGATACAAAACGTTATTTCTTAGCCTGATGTATGTGTATCCTTCACACAACAGCTCCGGAGTCTTTGTTAATCCCCCCCCAGTATCTTCGCAATAGGCGAAGTGTTGTTATTCGTAACCTCTTTACCGTTTGCAGTTGCAAACAAAGAAACTGCTCTGGGTGGGTTCATCGTCGCCATGATCCTTATCGGTCTTGGGCAGGGAGGTACCTCGGCCGTGATATTCCCCTTTTTATGTAAGTTTACCAAATGCCTATTCTAACACTTAGCTCACATCCATCAAGGCGACCAGATTCCTGACGCTCCCCCACGAGTTATCCGTACCAAGAAGGGGGAGGAGGTCATAACGGATCATAAACTTACAATACAGCATGTATTCACTCTCTTCTACTGGTGAGCCAGCACGCCCTATAGATTGCGCGGCTAATAAGTATCACTAAGTAAATACTATAGGATGATCAATATCGCGTCCCTAATTACACTTGCTACGACGTCATTGGAAAAGAGTGTTGGCTTTTGGGCTGCTTACCTGCTGCCCCTGTGCGGCTTGGTTGTATCTATGGTACCATTTGTATTATTGAATGGTCGATTTAGTACGTATCTTCAGTAGACCTAGATACCTACCTCCCAAGCATGTTGTTGGCCATGTTAACATGATCCATAGCCAAAGTTCCACCCCAAGGCAATACGTTGCCTCACGCAGCCAGAGTCTTAGCCCTTGCAACTCGATCCGGTTTCCATCTTACTGCGGCCGATCCGTCGCTCCAGGTGCTGTCACATGGCAATCAATCGTTTCCGTGGACGTCAGTATTCGTCCAGGAGATACGCCGCGGCTTAAGAGCCTGCCGAGTTGTCTTTTGCTTTATAATATTTTATCTATGCTTCAACCAGACGACAAACAACTTCATCTCTCAGGCGAGCCAGATGGAAATAAACGGGGTTTCTAACGATACGATCCAGTCTATGAACCCAATTTTCTACATCATTCTCAACCCCTTGATTCAAAACCTCGTTTTTCCGTTCCTCTCGCGCCGCCGCATATATTTGGGGCCAATCGCGCGAATGTCGGCTTCCTTCCTATTCCTAGCAATGGGGACGGCGTATGCGGCTGGCATTCAAAAACTGATATATAGCCGCGCTCCATGCTTCGAACAACCATTGGCCTGCGATGCCGGCCTGGTCGCAATATATGGCGACACGAACCAACACCGACCCAACGAGATTAGTGCCTGGATTCAGATCCCGCTTCATTTCCTCTTTGCCATAGGCGAAATTTTCGGCTTTGTAGCGCTCAACGAATTTGCGTACGCTGAGGCACCGACAAACATGAAAGCTTTAGTGAAGGCCTTCGAGCAGCTGACAGCATCTCTGGGATCCGCGCTGGGTATCGCTCTTGGCACAGTGTCAAAAGACCCTTGGCTGGTTATTGTATACTCTGTTCTCGCTGGGGTAACTGCTATCACGGGAATCGCGTTGTACGCCATCTTTAGAGTATACGATACCTTGTGGTATACGAAGGAAACTGCCAGGGATATGGAAGAGCCTTCTCGCGTCGTCAATGTGTCAGAAGTAAAACAGGAGTCAGGTTAGGCCGTTTGGGCTAAAGGTCACGTCAGATCCATCACGCTCGTCAATACCATAGTAAGTAGATACCTACCAGGTAGGTAGGCGGATATGCGAAATGAAAATCAGTATATAGGTATGTTATCACTTAGATATGTAGAAAGATCATAGATGAGAAACAAGTATGTAGTGAAAATGATGAAAACGAATCGAAGTCCTGGCTACCCACTCCGGCTTGAACTCAGATCAATATAATCGTGTGTTATGGCTCTTCAAGTATTCCCGAGCAGTGATGTGCTCATACTTTGCTGGGTTACTAGCAGACACGAAGTATGGCAAAGGACCCAAGGTGGCAGTCGGGGGAGCGCGAAAGAACATGACCGCTGACCTTCGCTCAGGCACTTTGCCCTCAGTCACCTTCTCATCAGATGATGAATTGTCGGCAGATGGTAAGCCCACCCGATGCACAGCTGCGAGCACATGGCCGTTTGTCCAGCGCTCGAGTGTATTTGCGGCAAGGAGGATCATATCTCCCTCTGCTTCAGTAGAAACAGGAACGAACTGCTCCCCGGAAGGTGTTCTGATCAGTGTCTCCAAACCAGTGGAGCCAACTCCGTCCTGAAATAGGGCGCTTATAATCCCTAGGTCTGAGTGAGGCCAGATCCGCCTCATGACAGTGTCGCTGTCCTGTTCCGTGTCATCGGCAAGTGGATCAGGGTTGCTCTCAAGATGCCATCTCTCTATCTCTGGGTAGAAGTTGAGATTCAGCTCAGCTCCGTTGTCTTCGGCGACAGCGCCACTGATTGAACCCTTCGGCGCACCAATTCCCTCTTCTATGGCTTCGACAAGCTGACGGCATGAGTTTGCGACTTCAACATAAGAATCTCTCATTACTCCGTTGAACCCCGGGAGCTTGTTCTCAGCCAAATGAGGCGTTGGGAACTCGGTATCATTTGGCGGGCCAATCGCAAATTGCTCCCTCGCGTCCAACAATGCCTTTGGGAGCTGCGTGTCGGTCGATGGCGGCAGTCCAGCGGCGTAGTCATGAAGGTCAAGCCGCAGTATCGCGGTCTTCTCGTAGGCCCAGGGAGAATATCCACGCGCCGGCGACTCCCCCCCTGGATGGAGGACGGTGAGCTTGTCGGAAAGTGGAAGATTGAAGAAATTACGATGCTGGCAATTCTCATCAGGAGCGATGATCAACCCGTGTCATTCATTCACTACGTACATATTTGAATAATTGCTTAATTGCAATGGGTGTGACGCCGTGGTGGGACAGGCGTGCGACGCCATACTTCATAAGTTGTGCAACAAGCTCGATAGCACATGTGCGTCGGGCGTGGGAGGTACTACTCTTGGAAAATATTGGTGACACATTGAGTGTAGGAAGAGAGCGGAGCATTTTGTGACCTTGTGAGAACCTAACTGGTTGCGACTGAGATTCGTAAGTAAGGGGGAGGAAAGCACTTGTGGTACACACCTGGGTAATTGAGAAACGTCCGACACATATGTACCTGGTCAGCTTGGGGTAGCAACGCACACACTGCAACTGCATGATCGGGATAGATGGTCCTATATCGGCTGTCTTGCGTAGCACAGATATGTCATAGATAAAGACGATTCTATTTTATCTCCTACACCCCTCATTTTCTCGCTCCCGATACTTCCAGTATCAGTTGTTTTGTAGCATCCAACTCAGCTTAGCAACAATGGTGCAGACAGGCAGTGTGAGCGCAGTCATCCTAGCTGATGAGGACATCCCAACCTGTTTCCAGGTTGTATCTCTGTCGTTCGCCCATGACAAGCCATTTGTGGATATTTATTTTCCCAATCATGACACGCCCCATGGGCAAGCACAGGGCTCCGAACGCCTTACCGCCTGGAAACGCACATCCAAGGATTCCACGTTCCTGAAAGCGGTTATCCAGGAAGATAGCCAGGAACAGATTATCGGGATCGGTATTTGGACCTTAATGAAGACGGCTCCTCCTGCGGAGCTCGAAAAGGCGGAAAATATCGAGGCTTGGCCAGACGAGGCCGACCGCGAATTCATGGCTCGTCTATGGAAGGACTATGTGGTACCACGGAGTCAAGCAGTCGAGAATTCCAATGGAAAGGGGGCTTACGGTAGGTCTAGATCGAGCGAAATGTCCGCGAATTGAGTTTCTGGCACTAACGACTTGAATATAGTCCTTGAACTTCTTGCGGTTCATCCGGACTATCAGCGTTTAGGAGCCGGCACGGCTCTCGTCCAGTGGGGAACTAATGCCGCAGATGAACTGGGAGTCCAGGTAAAGTATTGCCCTCGTTCTTTGGCAAACAACCAACTGATATCTCATTTCTCAGGCGGTCGTCGAGTCATCGCCAGTGGGGCGTCGGGTTTACCAAAAGTGCGGTTTCCATATAGACATCGAAGAGATGCGCTTTGACGTGGGCGAGAGATTTGCGAATCGACGAAAGCCGCTACTCACATTCATGACGAGAGAGCCTCAGCTGTAAGGGAGGCGGGGATCGAAGCGAACCTTGGCCATATGTAGCACTTACATTTGGGCCTCTATATATGATTCAGTATCACTGGATAATTCCGATCCGGTAGATGATATGAAGCTATTGTCGATAACCTCGCCGGCGGCTAGTTGAGCTCGGTCACTGGTCGTTTGCATACATGCAGGTAGGCGTATAAGGGCGAAAGAGAAGGATGGAGGACTTGGTCTGGTAAGTAATGTGTTATAGCTGAGTATCATGATCTTGAAGTCTTATTGAGCGGGAATTTCTTGAACGAATAGGTGGTTTCGGTACCGGACACAGCTGGGACTTAGGGAGGAAAGCCTAGTAAGAGGCTCGTTATCTTCTTCACACTAGGTATCGATTTCATGTTTACATGCCTCTTTTACCCTACACTGTGCACCTCAAAGCGACGTCAAGCGGAAGAGCAAGCTCCTTAACTTGGATGCTAAGAATGGTCCAAACGGTCTGGACTCTGGCCCGATTCTTCTTCGCGGTCGCAGTCAATGGTACGTCATCTACAGGCTACTGGCCTGCGGGAATGCCACAGTTGACAGTTCAGTGCATCTAGCGGCCGATGCAACCCCCCAAAGCGCTAAATCCAATTCAGCCAAATTCCCCTAATTGCCAAGCACGCTGGCCGCAACGCTCCCGCTACCAGTTCGTTCTAGAGCATCGCAAATGCGCCCCCGATCGAGAAGCTATGTATAACTTGGGCTGATGGACTTCTGTTTTAATTCTGCTCGAGTCGCAATGTCTAGGTGAAACTTTACACTAAGGTGTTCAAGGTGAGATAGACGAAGAACGAGAATCAGAAGAAGAAACCCAAAAAATAAAGTCCCGCATTGCTGACCTGTAGGCCTGTCCGGGATTGAAAGGCCACAACCTGACACCAATGGCGTTTGCTATCACGATTGCATTTGCCCTGTCACTCGCAATCGAGACGTGAACTGAGTCCCTCGAACGAAGGCGAAAGCATCGTCCGGGCCGTTCGTAAGTCGCCATGATGCCGTCTCTCAATAGCTTCATGCCGCGGCGGAGGCGATTCCTCGTCGTCCTCCCCATGCTAGCCCTGCTCGTCTGGGCCTTACTGCCGACTACCAGGTTCAATTCTCCAACAACGCTGTTACGCGCTATCACGGGCTCATCAGGGACATCTAGCGACAGCATACTGCGATATGTCGATCCGCTTATCGGCACCGTGAATGGAGGTGGGTAGTCGGCATCGGCCTCATCCACAGTCTGTTTTAGGACGATTACTGAGATCGTTCACAGGTCACGTCTTTCCTGGTGCCACTTTGCCATATGGTAAGTGTTTCCAGGATGACCCTTGATTGAAACCTATTTGCTGACCAATCGTCAGGCATGGCAAAAGCTGTGGCCGACTCGAACAACAACGCCGAGATAGCCGCCGGGTTCGTTTCAGACGACTCGGAGATCCAGGGTTTTTCACATTTGCACGATTCGGGTATGTACCTAGCTGAGAACGCAGCTCATTCCACTTGCGAATCCTGCTAACTCGTCGCAAGGCACCGGAGGAGTGAGTTCATTGCATTGACTTGTCGCACAGATCTAATTTGCAACAGAGCCCTTCGCTGGGAAATTTCCCCCTTTTCGTGCACCCAGGATGTCCTCAGGATGATTTTTCCCAATGCAAGTTCACCTCTTTCGAGAGAGCCGTTGCGAGGGTTAACGACTCCGCAACGGCGCAGCCGGGTTACTTCGCTATTGGCCTCAATAACTCAGTCTACGCCGAGATGACGGCCAGCGAGCATGTCACTCTCTATAGATTCAGCTTCTCTGATAAGGAGGAGGTATGGTCTGACCGTGCTATGGTCCCCACGTACCCGCTGATCCTCCTCGATCTGATAGATCTGGGAAACTCTCGGAGTGGCGGCGACGTCGAGGTAAATCCGCAGACAGGGAGAATAACAGGAAACAGCACCTTCAAACCGTCCTTTGGGACTGGGCTTTATACGGCGCATTTCTGCGCGGATTTTAGAGGTGCCGAGATCCGGAAAACTGGAGTGTTTCTACATACCAACGTGACCGAAGGACTCAACGCTATGGGCAAAGAAGCGAGCAATTACTACATCCCGCCTGGCTCCGCCGGTGCTTGGATCCATTTTGACCGTCCGGCCAAACAACAGTTGATGGCAAGAGTAGGCCTCTCGTTTATGTCCGTGGACCAGGCTTGCAGCAATGCAGAGATCGAAATCCCGGACTTCAGATTTCTGGACGTCGTAAAGTCCAGCCAGAATGCGTGGAAGGAAAAGCTATCCGTGATCAAACCGGATACCTCGGGCTTGAGCCAAGAGTCGCTGACGACGTTCTGGTCAGGTCTGTATCGCGCGTTGATCTCGCCTCAAGACTATACGGGAGAGAACCAGCTGTGGACGTCCGACGAGCCGTATTATGACTCTTTCTACTGTATCTGGGATTCGTTCCGGGCACAACATCCTCTATTAACCATCATCGACCCAGCGGTGCAGACCAAGATGGTGCGGTCGCTCATCGACACCTACAAGCACGAGGGGAAACTGCCCGACTGCCGCATGAGTTTCAGCAAGGGCTTCACGCAAGGCGGCTCTAACGCGGACGTGGTGCTCGCAGACGCATTCGTGAAGAACCTCACGGACGGTATCGACTGGAATCTTGGATACGAGGCAGTCGTCTCCGATGCCGAGGTAGAGCCCAGTGACTGGTCCACCTCGGGACGCGGCGACCTAGAGAGTTGGCATAAAGTGGGGTACGTGCCGTACGACGACACAGATCGTAATGGTACGGGGCCGATGAGCCGGGGGATCTCGCGCACGGTAGAGTACGCGTACGACGACTTCGCCATCGCGCTGATGGCACGAGGGCTCGGTCGCAAGGCCGACGAGACGAAATATCTGCAGCGCAGTGGCAACTGGAGAAACCTGTTCAACGCGGAGCAGGAGGACTTGTACCGGGACGAGGCCGGGGTGGTGCAAAAGACGCAGTTTACGGGATTTTTGCAACCGCGATTTCGCAACGGGACCTGGCGTTACCAGAACACGCGGCTGTGTAGCCCCTCGTATCAACAGCACGTCTGCTACTTTGATACGCAGTATGAGACGTACGAGGGCAGTCCGTGGCTATACACTTTCTACGTGCCGCAGGACATGGCAGCGCTGGTTGAGGCGCTGGGCGGGCGCGAGACCTTCGTCGACCGCCTCGAATACTTCCACTCATCTGGCATCAACTACATGGGCAACGAGCCCAACTTCCTGCCCACGTTTCAGTTCCACTACGGGGGTCGACCAGGCCGTAGCAGCTACTGGGTTCACCAGTACATCCCAGCTCAGTTTAACAGCAGCATCAACGGAATCCCGGGCAACGACGATTGTGCCATGGGCGCCTTTACGGCGTTTGCCTTCATGGGCTTCTACCCCGTCGCCGGCCAGGACGTATATCTGCTGACGGCGCCCATGTTCCGCGAAGTCAGCATCCAGACGCCCTCGGGTCGGCCGGCAACGCTGCGTAATGTCGGTGGCTTCGATGCACCACGTTACAATAATATATACATCCAGAGCGCCAAGCTCAACGGTAAGCCACACAATCAGAGCTGGATCACGCATGACTTCTTCGTCAATGGCGGGACACTGGAGTTTGTGCTTGGGCCTACTGAGAGTGACTGGGGCACCAAGGAGGAAGATCTACCACCTAGTCTATCAACGGGGATGTTTGACTGACGGACCAAATCCCAATGATTTGGGAAGGAATTGAGAGGCAGGTGATATGCATTGGGACATATAGAGACTAAGACACTCGAGTAGGATCAGAGCTCTCTATCTACGAAAAGCTTGACTGGCTGAGTAACGATCAGAGGAGAGGACGAAGAAGTACGGATAAGCAAAGTCGTATATGGCAAAAAGTTGATGGAAGGAAAAAGGGTTACTCTCGGTCGGGGAATTGAACCCCGGTCTCAGGCGTGCTGGTCCTGCTCAAGCTGAGCTATTGCAGGGGAACGGCGATGACAAGTGACAAGCCTGCATCCTAACCACTAGACGAACCGAGATGGTTTTGTGTAACTGCCTTTTTTCTGAATGCTGTTGGTTATTCAGGCGAATAAATGGTTGCTTAAGGTGGTAGGACCTGGCTTGCTACAACGAAGTCTCAGGCAGGCACAGATGAAGACTTGACTTGTAGGCAACGTGCAGATAGAAGGTACGAACGAAGATGGGTGGTAGCTGTTTGAGGTACAATTTAATCCAGGGGTTGGATCTCAATAGGGGTGTATAGAATCATTGGCAAAGTGAAGATGTGTCTTTTTTCTTGTGGTGATGAACGTGGTGGATCACGCGGTGTGCATTTCATTTGAGAAGACGAGAGTGGCTTCGAGTGAAAAATCAGGAGTATTTGTGATGTGTACATGAAGATACGGATACAGGTAATATGGCCTCGTTCGAGTTTGCAATTACCAAAAAGCCTCTCTCACTGGAATTGATCCCGAAGCACAATATTAAACATTCATGGCTCAACACACAGTATGAAGCTGAGCTAGCCTGCCTGATGTTCAGGTGAGTGGGGTTGTTCAGCACAGCCTTTGGTGGTTGTGGCTGGCGCGATACTAATCGGGATATGAATTCAATAATTCACATGTATGTCACGGCAGCAATGCAGCATATTGGGTAGAGGATTCGCGTGGCGGATTCTTTGGCTGATAATTATTCCTAGCCCAGTCTAGAACACGATAACGCAGGGTGCCCAAAAGTGACTGATGATTTCTCAATTGACAGTGTCGAGTATCATGAAAGGGGTTTGGCATGTGGCTTCAAACCCATGCCTATCGTGTTTGATTACGAGGCAGACAGGCACATTTGATGCTACACGTATGTACATCTTTCATGTTGTAGATGGTAAAAAGCAGTGTATGAATTGAATGATTATGGCCTTCATCATCTTGACCTTCGTGATCAGGTATAAAGGGGTACACCCCACACGGGAAATGAGATCACCTTGCGCTTTTAAAGCGAGCATTCTGTTGTTTTGATTCGCCTATTCGCTGTAATTTGTAGCTTCCACGGTAGCTTGTTCCTTAGTATATGGCCCTACCCCGCCAACGTCGTCATATGTCAATTTTTATTGAATTCCCTCCTTCTGTCACCGATTGAACAATCTTTGAACTCCTACTCCTCTACCAGCTCTTCAATGTTCTAGAGTTGACATACAAAAACTGCCATTTTCCCTCCATTTCTGTCTATTTCCCATAACTTCATCCAGAGCAAGCACTCACCATGAGCGTCAAAACTGTAGAGTTCGAGTCCTTCACAGACCAGAAGCCCGGAACGTATGTAAACAGCTCCATCGAGCTACCCCGCTACCGCTGCTGCCATCACACCACCACATCCTGTCATTCTCGCTGATCTGCGCGACTTGATAACCAATGCAATTACTAACGCCCTGCCAGTTCAGGTCTCAGAAAGAAGGTCAAGGTCTTCCAGCAACCTCACTACAGCGAGTCATTCATCACCAGCATCCTCTTCTCCATTCCTGAGGGCGCCGAAGGTGAGCATAAAGAGCAGATCGACTCGATCATTACGACATGCGTTGCTAAAATAGTACATCGTAGGTGCTTTCCTGGTCATTGGTGGTGATGGCCGATACTGGAACCCCGAGGCCATCCAACTGATCGCCAAGATTGGCACTGCATACGGAGTCAAGAAGCTATTAATCGGCCAAAATGGCATCCTATCCACACCAGCTGCCAGTCATGTCATTCGGAAGCGAAAGGCTACAGGAGGCATCCTACTAACTGCCAGTCACAATCCTGGTGGTAAGTACGAGCATTGCACTCAATTGATATTCAGATACCTAATATCGGTGCAAACAGGACCCGACCAAGACTTCGGCATCAAATACAACCTGTCGAACGGCGGCCCTGCTCCGGAGAGCGTAACGAACAAGATCTTTGAGGCTTCAAAGACCCTCACTTCCTACAAGCTTGCCGATATCCCCGATGTGGACATTACCACTATTGGATCCAAGACTTACGGCGACCTGGAAGTGGAAATCGTTGACAGCACAGCCGACTACATGGAGATGCTCAAGGATATCTTCGACTTCCCCCTGATCAAGAAATTCTTCAGCGATAACTCCGATTTCAAAGTACTCTTCGATGGTCTTCACGGTGTCACTGGACCATACGGGAAGGCCATCTTCGAACAAGAACTGGGGCTCTCAGGTTCTACTCAGAACTGCATCCCCAAGCCTGACTTCAATGGTGGACATCCAGATCCCAACCTCACTTATGCTCACTCTTTGGTAGCAGCTGTGGATAAGGGTTCTATTCCATTTGGTGCAGCATCTGACGGAGACGGTGATCGAAATATGATCTACGGTGCTGGAGCTTTTGTATCGCCCGGCGACAGTCTAGCGATCATCGCCCACCATGCGCAACTCATCCCATACTTCAAAAAGCAAGGTGTCTACGGTCTTGCCCGAAGCATGCCGACATCTGGTGCTGTCGATCTCGTAGCGAAGGCTCAAGGCCTGAACTGCTATGAGGTTCCCACGGGCTGGAAGTTCTTCTGCGCCCTTTTTGACGCCGATAAGCTGAGCATCTGTGGCGAGGAAAGCTTTGGTACTGGTAGCAACCACGTGCGCGAGAAGGACGGCCTCTGGGCTGTCGTAGCGTGGCTCAACATCATTGCCGGCTTAGGAGAGGCACACCCTGAGACGAAGCCGAGCATAAAGCAAATCCAACAAGACTTCTGGAAGACTTACGGCCGAGTCTTCTTCACTCGCTACGACTATGAGAATGTGGACTCCGACGGTGCCAACAAAGTCGTTGGTACCATAAAGGACCTTGTTGCTGATCCAAGCTTCAAGGGCAGCAAGATCGGTGGTATGTAAATAAATTTGCATGCTCCGTGCTCGCAAAACTAATCAGCATCTGACAGAACGAACGGTTACCGATGCGGGCAACTTTTCCTATACTGATCTAGACGGGTCTGTTGCTTCTAACCAGGGTCTCTATGCCCGCTTCGATAGCGGCAGTCGTATCGTCGTCCGACTTTCCGGCACCGGCTCCTCTGGTGCCACGATCCGTCTGTACATCGAGAAGTATAGCAAAGATCCGTCGACATATGGCCTGGACGCTCAGGACTTCCTCAAGGATGAGATCAAGTTTGCAACAGACCTCCTCAAGTTCAAGGAGTACGTTGGTCGTGATGAACCTGACGTAAAGACTTGAACGTTCTATGGATGGACGTCTGCGTTCGGGTTCTGGAGGTAAGGGGCAAAGTTAGGCAGGAGTGAGAGTAGTAATCAAGGTTTGGAACTTTTGATGCCGACACTATATGATTATCTCCAAATTTCATGGAGACTAGAGAGACATGGTAACAAGAAAATTGACCCACTGGAATCAGCGGATAAATTCACTTCAATATAGTCCATTACCTATCCGTTCCCTGCTGTGTTTACTTGATATGCGTGATCTAATTACCATTTTAAGGTGTAATGCCAACGGGTTCTCCCACAAGCCAACACACAATTTGGAATCGTCTATCCCGTGTCACCTCTCCGCCATGTACGATGTCACAAATAGGTTCCATCCGCACGGAGACCCTTTTATCACAGTCGTTAATATATCCCTGAGTGATGCGCAGCTGTTTCCCAGAGCCAGAAGTAATGATAACCTTGACAGTGGTCAGCCAGGAAGGGACATATTAAGTAGACGGGGAGAGATCCACGGCTAATATAATCTTTACCTATCTTCACCTCTATCTTAACGTGCGATAGCTTCCCCAATATAGTTTGTAAACAGATTTAGTTTATATACCTTATATATTTGGTTAAACCTTTTTTCATGATAAATTCATTCTCATTTTTACCATTTCTAATCGTCGAGTTATTGCCGAGTGACAGCATGTCAAAATGGCCATTTGGGTGGAAAATGAGAGGTAGGTGGACAGGATATTTTTAGAACACCCACCTTTCGGGGCGGGCCGCAGGCGTTAGCGCTGCGCAGCGCAGTGACTTCAAATGTTAGGATGCTCGAGTTGCAAGAATCTGTTTACAAATTTATATAGATGGATAATGATCACCAACTTGCTCGGACCGAAACCTTCGAATCTATCACTTAGAGGAACGGAAATCAGCAGTCTCGTCTTTTCGAGTGTTGTCGAGATGGATACATAAGGGTTTATTTGCATCGGCAGTGGCCAATCCTTGAGAAATGTTCCCAGACCCTACATGTAGGTTCTAAGCTGGCATATTCAGGTGGGGAACAATAAGATAGGACTCCTCCAGAGCCTTGTCTTGGGAACCTCGCTCTTGCTCTTCACCCAACTTTCAAGCAAGAGAAAATACTTCGCTTTCGCGCATCTCTCAAAGGAATATGGCAAGTACGTCGGCGGGAATGGATGGTGGCGACGTTTCCATTGATATGATCGGTCTCAGAAGGGCGAGGACGTCTGAATCCTGGGATTCTCGGCAACTCTACGACTCCTTACCGGTTCCAACAGCCAATCGCTCTATCAGAATCCTAGACATTGACGCCCCACCAGATCTCTCAAGCGGTACCAGTCTGCCAGTCAACCGAGCGGAAAACTTCGTGTGGTATCTCTTAATTCCAGTCCCCAATTCGCAGCCCACGCCAGACGTCCTGACGATCCGCCTGGACGATGGCCGGAATGTTCATAAGAGAATCACAACTAGCTGCAGAGACACCATCCAGGCTCTAGACAAGAAATTTGGTTCTATAAGCATCTGGATCGATGTGGTGTGCATTAATCAGGACGATGAGCAAGAGAAAGCCTCGCAGATCTGACCCCGCCCACTGTTAGGTGACAGCTGATTGGGACAGTCAAGTTCTGCTCGGGCTCATTACCATTGATTGGTCCCGAACTGGAGGACCTGATACGGCAAGATTGGGATCATTGGAGCCACGCGCAGCAGACGAAGTTGATTGCTGCAGCCCTGAAGTTGGCGCACTAGATTCAGTAACAGCTAGGCTCTGCAATTTGCTGTCGGGGAAGAGAAACATCTTCGTATCTGACAGGGGATCTCTAGGATCCGGGGCTGAAGAAATGCAGATAATGATGAGATTAACTGGGTAGTCGGCGTCTCAGTTCCTATGGTTCTGCGGCGAGAGAGCTCAGAGATGAGTGCTGCGAAATTCAGTGTAGTAGGACCCGCGTTTGTTTATGGGTGTATGAACGTCGAAAAGATTGACAAAGACGAGTTAATACCCATTGAGTTGGGTTGATATCCTTAGGATTTCTGAACAAAGAATGATGATGTTTTGTTAGCTTGTAGCCTTAGGTACGCATTGTTGGATAAGATATGAAAGAGAGCAAAAGATACAATCATGATCCAAGATGATTTTACAGGTAAATATTAACATAGTTTCGACTGCTCACATATGCCTTCATCGTCAATGTGTCTTTTGATCTTTCCATCCCGGATAGCACTCTGTGCACATGCCGCAACAGACTGTGATGGTCATCTGGTAGCATAGCTACCCCTTGACATCTAAGGGAACTCTCCTTCTTGTGGTTCGCTTGGTCGATCTGAAATGACTGACAGGTGGTTAGGGTGGCACCTATTGGCGTTAATGGACGGTCAGTTCCCATGATGCCTCCTTGCGGCAGATGAAGGTGGTTATATCGAACAGGTCAACAGATCCTCGTTATCGAGATGATACGAAAAACAGACTCAATGCTGAAAATCGGCAGGCTATTAGGATCTACAAATCATGAGTTGTGCTTCCCTTTAGCATTGAGGCCAAGCCCTATTTAGTTGAACTTACTCCTTGTATACAGAATGTTCAATTGAGTGCCTAAGCTACATAGGCACCAAGCCTCGAGGAATCTACACGACTTATAAACAAACGTACCTACCGATACGTGACAATCCAATTGTTCTGACTCACCTTCTTGTTTCTTTCGGAAATAAAGAAAACAATAAAGTCAGCTTCCATAGGTATTTTCACTCTCAAGCATCTACTGTATCCCCATCAAAAACCAGCCAGTAACGATTAAAATATCTCCCACAAGCCGCTCTTAAATCACGAAGAAAACAATAGGAGTATTTGAGATAACCATAGACCCTATCTATCCACCTTGTTCGACCACCAGTCGAAATACGATCACGATGTGTCTCTACGACGATGTCATCGTCAAATGCAGACACTGCAACGAAATCATTCGAACTCTGATGAGCAACTGGGACTTTTGCGATAGTCGACCTCGCTGCAATTACACTCGAAAGAAGACCCAAGTCTTGTTTGAACTATGTGATCGCTGCAAGAGGCATCTAGACCAGTAGTACACCATGAAGTAGAACAAGAGATAACATGGCACTCACTGGCTTTCTATTGCAATACCCAGATAAATAGGTAATAATAGACTCGGGAAAGGCCCAGTTGGCTGCTGCCCTTAAACTATATCGTACAGATTGACAATATTCATGACAGGTGCTTAATATCTTGTAGGTAGTACCATGCTCCATTAGAGCCATTAGAGAGACAACTCAGCTCGCTGATCTCCACTTATAACTCTCTGCGCCTTTCATTCCAACATTGAACAGAAAATCTCACACCATTAAAAGGTCTAATGTTATGTCATGTTTCAAATTCATCAGTTTAGTTCGGTTCGGTCAATGGAATGTTGTTAGTTCAATGTCGAAGTTTCGTAAAAGTATACGCAGGTACCGTACCTGCTGGAATCGTACTATTCTACGTCATATTCCATGTAACACCTACGTCATCACCTCCTCACATACAAGAATCAATTGATTGCTTTACCTTCAATTGCTTTTCATTGACATATAATTCCTATTCCTGAGTTTCACTATTTATTTTGAACATCGTTCTTTAAGCCCTGATCGACTCAAAATCAATTTCCGTGTACGCATGAGCAACAATGGCTGAGCAAGATCGATACGGCGGCTGGTTCGGTGGCAACAAGGCCGACAAGGTCCAGGAAAAGGTCCAGCAATCCGTTCCCAAGACCTCCGGTGCCGAGCAAGACCGTCTTGGAGGATGGTTTGGCGGGGACAAGGCCGACCGAGTGAAGGATGCTATACCGGAAGACGTGCGTAGAGCTTCCGGAGCGGAACAGGACCGCTACGGCCGCTCCTTCGGCGGAGACAAGCTTGCACAAGCTAAGGAGTTTGGCGGGAAGCTCCCCGAGGCGTCGACTTCGGGTGCTGAGCAAGACCGCTATGGGCGCTGGTTCGGTGGGGATAAGCTCCCTTCGAGAGCGGACATAGAGAAGCACCTTCCCCAGACATCGGGTGCTGAGCAGGACAGATACGAGCATTGGTTCGGCGGCCACAAGCTTCCGACACGAGCAGATATTGAAAAGCATCTCCCCCAGACCTCGGGTGCTGAGCAGGACAGATACGGCCGCTGGTTCGGCGGCGACAAGGGGCCGTCGGCCAAACAGGTGAATGAGAGTCTCCCGAAAGGCTCCGGTGCTGAACAAGATCGATACGGAACTCATTTCAGATCCAACCCGCCCAATTTCGCCAGACTTGGTGGCACGACCTCCACACTCGGACTGATCCAGCACGCGATCCTGCCGTCTTTCGGCTTCCATGGTGGACTCAGTCTCATCGCGTACGGAATAGGTCGCTATACCGACACGGTGGAGGCTAAAGATTGGCTGTGGCCAAGCGGCCAAGTTGCCAACGCCTGGTGGAGCGCCATCGGGGCCCCTGTAGTCTACGGGGGGGTGCCCGTGTCAGTGGCCTGGTACGCGTTATCATACAACCAGAAACTCCTCCTTGCTGGCGTCAGCGCCTGGGGATTGCGTTTCTTCTACCGCGTTGCGTCACGGGGCATCCGACGTGGCAAGGACGACCCCCGCTACGACATAGAAGAGAGGAAAAAGCCGGGCTTCTGGAATAAGGCGTTCTTCACCATGTTTCTCCCCGAGGCTCTTGTGCAGACTATCATCTCCTTGCCATTTACGCTTCCATTCCGCGCTCCGGTCGCCACTGCCCTTGCTTCTCCCTTGCCCGAAGCATCACCGATCTTCCACAGCATCGCGATCTTCTTGTTCACCGCCGGCTATGCTCTCGAGATCCTAGCCGATTCCCAGCTCGAGGCGCACCAGCGCAAGAAGAGCAGTGAGCTCAACAGCGAGGGCGTGTGGAGCATTGTCCGACATCCCAAGTAAGTTTCAAGTCCTAGTGATATATTAAGTGTATGGTCGACGATGTGCTAATAGTTACAGCTACCTTGGCGATGCGCTATGCCACATATCGTTCCCCCTTCTTCTCTTTAGTGCCGGGCAACTGCACCCCATCACGCTCCTTGGTCCCGTTGCCAACTATGTCTTCCTCCGCTACATCAGAGGGGACAGGGAAACCGAAGAAAACCAAGAGATCCGCTACTCCAAGGAGAACCCGGTGAAGTTTCAAGAGTTGCAGGAGTACAAGCAGACGAAGAACAGCTTCTGGCCCAGCCTTGCCGAGGTAAACAACACGTGGTTGTGGGCCGTTGCTGCTGCCGGTGCCGGTGGCATTATTGTCGAGAGGTCGCTGTATGGTCTGCTGAGATCATGAGATTGTAATATTACCTAAGTACCTCCCTACCTAGAATGGTCATGTCTTGACGTGTATACTATACTTTAAAAGAGAAATCCTATTTTATATTCATTGTGCATGGTGACACTACTGTACGATTTTAGCCCTCGTCGAACACTTAATTGTCTGTCTCGGCGAGTAAGGGGCTAACAGCGGTAAAGATAGAATGGTTCAGTCATATGAACGGTATGTGGTTAATTTGTTGGGAGTCAAGAGTGAATGGTTATCATACTATTTCACACGCGCGCTACTGTTCATAGGAGACAAAGACTCGATTACGACAAAGTGATATGATCCGTTTTATTCTCTCTAGAGCTAACGTGTGGGTGTGTATGTGGGGGTGGGGGAAACAATCTGAGACGAAGAGTAGAGATATATACACATGTCGAATATATACGGGTAGGTTAGTACTACGTGGCGGAGAAGGGAGAAGAGAGCATCTGGAGCTTCTTCATGAGCTGGCTGCTGCTGCTGCTGCTGCTGCTTAGACGGTGACGGTGGAGCCGATGGGTCCGAAGCGGATGTTGGACCAGACGACCTGGCTATGAGGACTGTTAGCAGTGTAATGGTGGAGTGGTAGAATGGTGGTAAGGGAGGGGGCACGTACGCGTTGGGGACGCTGGCCTCGACGTCGGACGGGACGCCGGAGTCCGGCGAGCAGTCGCCACGGTCGCCGCCGGGCTGGCCGGTCTTCTCGGGGGGGTAGCTGGAGTCGAGCCAGAGCATGTTGGCGTAGTGCTGGAGAGTGGGTGGATGGTTAGCTAGCTTCACCTATAACCCAGGAGAAAGGGGTGGCCACTTACGTCGTCCCAGATGGACATGACGAGGACGACGGGAATGTCGAGGACCTCGTTCAGCTTGGACCAGCCACCGACCTCCTCGAAACGGTTGCGGTCGCCGAAGGTGGTGTACTCGGCCGTGCAGTACTCGGGGGTGATGGAGGCGTCGGCGGGGAAGCCCTCGAAGGTGGAGCCCGGGATCACGATCTTCTTTCCGTTCTGGACGAAGAACTGGGAGAACTTGTTCTCGGCGAACTGGGTCACGACACTATCGGAGGGCTTGCGTTAGCTGGCTTGTTTCTCGGCGGAGATTTGGGTGAATGGATGGATGAATGTGAGGCGGAAAGGAATCTGCTTACGTGAATTTCTTGCTGGTGTCGAGGGTCTTGCCGGCGCCGTAGAAGTCCTGGTTGCCCATGCGGTAAGGGTTGTAGTCGCAACCATTGGCATCACACTTGCCGGCGAATCGGTCGGGGGAGTAGGTACCACCGCAGTTGTCCTCCTCGCAGACGTGGTACTCGTTGGTGCTGCAAGGGTGGGGGGTGAAAGCGAACGAGTGAGCGTTGGACTCCCTATTCGACTTGTGGTCAGCCATGTTTCGCTCTCCTTCTACCTAGTTTGACTCCCCGCGGAGGATCCTTACCAGACATCGAGCTCAGCACAGCAAGCACCGTACGGGCCGACACCGGCGTTGGGGTCGTTGGTGGAAGGGTTCCATCCCTCAACGTTGGCCTTGCCGCCGACGAACTTCAAGTCACGGGCGCACTGGGCGTCACAGTATCCGGTACCGTACTTGGCGCCGGCCTTGTTGGTGGAGTAGCTGGCCTTGCCACCGTCCTCCTCCATGGCGACGAAGTACAGGGCGGCGTTGAGACCGCAGTCGACGGTGGACAGGTCAACGTCGAAGGTGAACTCGTTGCCCCTGAGGGTAAAGGTCTGGTACTTGTCGGCACCGTTCATCAGGTAGAATCGGGAGCCGATGTTGGTTCCGTACTCGTGCTTGGTTAGGAACTTGAGGGTAAGAGCATCGCCGCTCGTGGAGGCACCGTAGGTCTTGCCGTACTCGGCACCCTCGATGGCGCACTTGGTGGCGCAGTCCTCAGCGGTGCTGCACTGCGACGTCCACTCGTTGCCGTCGTAGCAGTTCTCGTAGCCGTTGACGGTGTGGAGCCATCGCCAGTTGGAGTCGATGGTCACCTCAGCGTTGGTCGCCGTGCAAGAACCACCGGCGGTGCACTTCTTCCAGGTCAACTTGGGGTGAGTCTCGGCCTGCTGCGTGCCGACCTGTTGGGCAGACGCGAGCCCAAGGAGGGCAGCGGATACGGCGAGGGACAACATGATGCTGGTATATCTTCAAGAAGTTATGAACCTGAAGGGCGATGATGAAGCGAGACGAAACGACCTGGTGTGGTATCTGGGACTCGGTCTGTTAAATACCCCAAGGAGGGTCTTCGTACCTAGCAGTCAAACCTTTCAACCCCATATTGCCGGCAATAGGCTCCGTCTGAACAAGGCCAAATGATGGCAAGGCATAGTCGATCACTAACCATCTCGGCCTTATGGCCATCTCCGATTAGATTAAACCCTAGGCGTTCTATCAGAGCTCCGGCGGGTTTTCCGAAGAGGCAAGCTTTGGTTGAGCCCAACCAGAGGATACGACGTATACCAACATCGAATGTGGAAATTTGGGGACACTAGTACAACAGGGTAGTCCCTATGTTCAAAAGGTGACAGGTCACTGTCGAATACAGTTGTGGTACGTATGGATAGCCAATGGGACGTGTAGGTGTGGTGGGTGGTGACGATCAGTACTATGAACCAAGGCCAAATTCAGTGGCATCTTGAGTCTGGGGGTATATTACTTCCGACGCGGTATAGATTAGATGGTGTAAGTTTCAGGATCATGGCCCGAAGTAACCTGGGGTATTTGCGGGGAATGGGGCGGAGATGGTGATTCGGGCGTTACCAGGGGTGGCGACGTGGGTTATATTTCAGCGATGGTGGCTCCGCGGCCCGTTATGTCCACATCACGGAGATCGAACCGCCGCTGTGGAAGGGAGAGGAGATGACGAGGCGGGGCCTCCAGAAGAGTGTCGCTAGAAGAGAACGGAGAACTACGGGACCCCGGAATTTCTAAGCGAGCTCAAGCCGAAGCCGCATTCGCGCCCGTAAGACCTCCGAATCTACCATATATGTGTCGGCCGCCGCACGTTCAAGTCTGACTGTAGAGCAGCGAAGTGAAGAGAGGCGCGACAAGAACGGCCAAAATTCTACAAGTCTCATTTTCGAAATGGCTGGGTTTGGCCACCGCCCAGCCTAGTACAGAGGATCTCAATGAGATCTAGTGTAACGCAATGGGTGACGGTAATGGACGGGCGGCTTGATATAGGAAATGATCGACATCTTGAAATGCCGTTCATGTCCCATGAAGCCGAGACTAGGGTTGTGGAAAATATCGACGGCATATTATCCAGGGGTGTAACGGACGCCAAGTCCAGCAAGGTCCGCGGAGAGACCCCACCACGAGCATTCTGCTGTCTAATATATTTAGCCAATTGATGCCGGGCTCTTTGGAGTAAACTCATGCAGGTCCTCTCGTGGTGTGGTTCGTTCGAGCTTCACTACACCAAGTGACCAAGTTGCCAAGATCGGCCTACCGCCAAAAGCCGGTCGTCTATTTCAGGCGCTCTCCAAGCACGGCGGTGGGATGAAGGCGGTGTTTACCAATAGCATCACGCAGCCCAGTTATCGTCTCTACTTCGTACTGTACCTAGTACACATATGGCTGGCTTCTCCTATTGGAATAGATTGGATAGACACCTACGAGTCTCTCGACCTCGTGAGATATTTCTGGGCTTGGAATACTGTAGACTGACACGCGCATGACGCTTTAAGCCGATAATATACATGATGAGATGAGTTTAGGCACGTAGAGACTCAACGTCAAACAGCCAAAGCCTTTTGACCTATCATTAAGAAGCTTGCTTTCCACTGATGTTGCCACTCGTCTATGAATTGAAACCATATCTCATATTCATCGCGGTGGGATGGCTTTCCTAAGTTTGCCTCCTAAATCTATCTCAGGGGGGTTTAACAAGGTAGCTGCAAATTAAGAAATTCAAGGGACCAAAGGTTTGTTGCCACACACGAGCATTACTACCCCATATATTACGTAGGCGCCACATAGCCGCCTTCCCATGTAGTTGGTCTATCTAAACGAGTCAACATCATTTTAAAATACTGGGCAGGTTTCGCTTCATCGGGGACACTCATAGATGAGTACATTGGCGACCACCTCCAGCGATACCTACCGAAGTGTGCAACCCAAAGAGGATACATCTATGACCTATATCAGTCAAGCACCGGCTTACCTAACCTATCTCTAGGTATCTACTATCATCCGTATAGACTTCACTAAGATGTAAGGGTTACTTCTTTAAGTCGTTACTGGTGGTGAAGTCTAGATTGCCGAGAACTATAGACAACGCCCTGCATAACTCTCACATATTGAATTGCTACGAGCTGTTTCTAATAGCTAAAGCGTACCCCGTTCGCTTTGACGATCTTTTCTAAGAGCTACATCATATGTTGGCTCTTGGATATTAACTAGGTGTACCCGTACGCGAGAAACTATGTTGTCATAAGGGAAGCTGGTTTGCTCATGGCATAGTTTTATGCCTCTATCTACGAATATGGATGCTTAATATAACAGACTGATCACGTCGCAACTCTGTTCTATCCCCTCGGGCGCGAGATAGCTACAAATGCCAAGCTCTTGAAATCCATAAAATCATGACCAATCAAATTGGGTAGAAGCTCGTTTTTATAGCATATGATTGGTTATAATTTTTCTGGATTTAAAAGCTTGGCATTTTGTAGCCATCTCGCGCCCGAGGAGATAGTAATACATACGAATCGTACTGAGAAGAAGAAATAAATAAAAAGAGGCGAGACAAACTTGGCCCATAGAATCGCTTGGTGGCCGCTATGAGTCTACTTTATGCTACCATTGACGACTTCAAGCCTCGATAACTATTATCTCGATACATGTTGGACACGGCTGAAGACGGGTAAACACCAGAACGGCTACTTTAAATAGTCATACCGCGGTGTATAAAGCCAATCGTTGATAGAAACGTCATTTAACGCCACTCAATAAGCTGTCTTGTCTATCAAGGCAGACCGGAAGGTCTGGACCCAGTAAGTCGATGGTTTTCTCGAAACCGATCGACTAATGATCGACAGTCCAAGCCTAGGAGGTGAAATCATCATGGTTGATCTCGATCCCCAGCTATCTACTGAATGACAAATTGTCAATAAATGATCAGATCGCACACCAAAGCTGTGTAGTATAATCCCGTACAAGAGAGAATATCAGGAACCCAGCCCTTTGGCCCCTGAGTCAAGACCAAAGATCCTCGCCATATACAACTGCAGCCCCAAGGCTTAGGTTGGGAGCTCCTCTCCTACGTCTTCAGGCTTGTGTCGCGAATGACGTCTCTGAGAGGTCTCTGAGAAGCTAACGTAAGGACAATAAGAAACCTACGATACCACGACCTTGTAACCCAGAATCATTGTATGTCCTGGTTTCGAGTCAAACTTCGAGCCAGGACTGAGCCTTTTGTCAACTTTTGTATCCCCTCACTTTACTACATTGTATTTATTCATTCTTATTTTCTCCCAGTCAAGGATGCTGGTTCACATATTTTCAGGGGCCAAAACGTCCAAAAACAATCATTATGATAGGTGATTCATTGCCATCACCAGCATACTTCGAAAATCACCAAAAAACGGCCATACTTCAAAGTAGCAGGATCCAGTGAAGCCCCAAGCGGTATGAACATAAAAAAGACGACCATAAAGGGGTATCCTCAACAAATCTCAGCTTGCCGACTAGCCAGGCTCACTTGCAACCACTCAGCCGCCGAAACAGCTGGCTAACCAGCCACCCCATCTACATACCTACGAGTCTTCCTATGGATCTCTCTCACCACCGCCAAACATCATTAAAGACGCAACCGCGAACAGCTCAGCTTCTAGTTACCCAGCCAAAAGCCACCTCACAACAGCTCATCGTCCCCCGTCACATCATCCCACCTCTTAGCAGGCAGCTTGCGAACCTTCTTGGTCGGGCTGCCGCTGCTCGACACCTTGAGGACCTTCTTATCCTCGGAAGCCCCGCTGCCGACCCGCAGCTTCTCGAAGCGGTTTCCGAGGCCGCCGACAGCGAGAGCGTCCGCAGCAGCCGAGGAGGACCTAGCACTCGGCATGTCGGCTCTCTCCTGCAGCGGGTTCCTCTTTGTCGGCGTGCGGCCCGCGAGCTCGCGCTTCAGGATGCCGACCTCGCGCCTGAGGCGCTCGTTCTCCTGCTCCAGGTTCTCGATGAGCACGTTCTCCTTATCGGCGTCGTCGTCCTCAGTCATGTTCTCCTCGTTGGAGGACGACGTGGAGCTCACGCCCACGCCGCGCGCCAGCACCTCGACTTTGCGGTCCCAGTGCTCTTCGCCGAGCTCCTGTTCCAGCGACAGCGAGGCCTTCCATCGGCCCATTTCCAGGGCGAGCCGTTGCTCGAAGTCGGTGTAGCATTCCTCCCGAATCTCCTGCTCGAAGTCCGCGACGCGGTCCTCCATCGACATCAGATGCGCCTCCGCGGCCATGCGTGCTTCGGACTCGCGAGCGAGCTCGGCGTTTAGCTGGTCGATGATGTCGGCCATCCTAGCGATTTCCAGGGCAGCGTTCTCCATTGTTGACCGTTCCGTGTCGGATATGGGCGAAAATGTCCGGCTATGGGTGCCGGATGGGTGGAAGTACGGTTTATGTTGTGACAAGACAGGTGAGTTCGTAGGGCTACGGGAGCCAACGCTTGATTCCGACTGGTGGGAGTGTATTGTGGTATTCGCATTGGCGAGGATAGTTGATGTGATAGAGGGAATACGTGGAACCGTAACCTCGCGAGCCAAGGCACTATACCGTAGGATCTGGGAGGTGGCGTTGAAATCCCCTAGCGGATCAGCAGTGACTATCATGACAGCCTTTTGGGGTGCACGCCTGCTGATGGCAGAGTGCGAAAGCGAGGGTGAAGGGAAAGAGTTGGAGAAAAGGAGCTCTGTAAGCTTGCATTGTCGGAAGGGAACTAGGTTCGGCTGTCATATTTGTTAGCGAAGCTCCCAAACTGTGTGCTGGTCTTCCGCATACCTTTGCCATGTTACTAGCGTCACTCTGCATCTGCAAGCACTGCCCAAGATACATCAAGCTCTCGTTGATCTTGCCGGCCTCGGCAAGAGTTGCGCCTTGCGTCTTCGCATCTCGCGCTCGTTCACTGCCGGCTAGGTCAACAATACTCAGAATACTGGTACCCCATCGGGCATTGGCCCGGCGCCGTCTCTTCTTGATCTCGACGCAGAAGAATCCGTGACTCCTCGACGATACGCTGTTGCTACCTGTACCGGCGACTCGCCTCTCCTGGAGCCCGGCCTCGAGAACCATCAAAGCCTCCTTGATATTGCTGCAGATGATCTTTCGGAGCCCAGCTACAACCTTACGGTCGGGGGATAATTCCGTAGACTTGAAAAGTAAGGGTCGCCGTCGGTATTCCTTGGTGACATTCGACTTGATAGGGGGCGTTAGGAGGTCGAAAATTCGGTCGTTGTATACTTCGTACATGGAGATGACGATAGCATATTCGGCGGATGGATCGCAGGACGCTCGGACCGCGCTGATATCTGGCGCGTAAGGAAGAGCAGACGGACGCTGTAGGTGGCGTCGGGGTGTCGGTGGCGGTGGATAATCGCCCTTAATCGGAGACTTAGTAACATTCTTCTTATTTTTCGCAGCTGAAGTGAGTGACATGTAATTCTTCTTGGGTGACAGGAAGCGAGCCAGCTTTGGCGTAGCGGACGCGACTTGCGTCTGGATCGGTACTCTAGTCGTCTCCCTTTGACTGGGAGGTGTTGCAAGCTGAGTCACTATCGACAGTTCATCTTCGTGACTGACTAGTCGTATACTCTTGGGGCTGTCTGGGAAGCGACCAGGGAGATGAGGAGTGGCATTGTGCACATAGGAGCGATCAGAGACTTGGTGGGGCCCTACAATCATTGGAGTCGCAGCTCTCGATCCAGCTCGAGATGGGCCACTGAAGTCGCTGTACACCGTCTCGAGGAATGAGGGCGCAGAATAGATGCTTGCTTCAGATGCGTCAGAGGACCTTATGCTGGCCTCCAAAGTAGGAGATGTTTCGGAGTCGACCATGTTCGAGTCGATCGATCGGAACACGACATCAAGAGCAAGCTGAGTCAAGCCTCGCTGACTGCGAGATCCGAGCATGGTGTGCGTCTGTTGGAGCATAGTCAGTAGTTGTACATAAGGTATTAGTAAAGTATTCCTATGACCGCGACTGGACATACCTTGCCCGAACCAGTAACTCCTAGAGTAGCTAACAAGCCGTCGGTACCATCGCCGCCATAAGGTGCCAATACCCCCTCGACTAAAGGAAGCACTCTGGTACCCTGAAAAAGGTCGAGTTGTGTGGCATCTTCCTCGAACACTCGTGTGAATGCGAATTTCTCTATGGCTCGTCTTCGATCATTTGGAGGGTTTAGGGTTATATGTGTTGGAGCATCGTTTTCAACGGTCTCCTCGACGGAAAGGAAGCGCTCAGAAGTAGGATTTCCGGCAGGAGGAGGACGTAATCGCAGATAGACTTGGAAGAGGTTCGCATTTGGTTTTTGAGGTGGCTCCATATTGGCGACAGGAGTACGATGCAATGAGAAGCGTAGGGCCAGCGGTGAGAATATGTTTGGACAGTGACTGCAATTACATGCAGCAATATATGCGTAATGGACCTTTGAAATCTCAACACTGCTTTAAGATGCACGAAATGTTCCGTGCGGCATGGATTTAATGCAACAGTTGCAGAAGAAAATGGAGAATTGTTGGAGTCCGGAGGATTGAAGGTGAATGGGAATTGGATGTATTACGGGAAGTATGTACAGTACTATGTACCTATGTAGGTACATAGGGCCTACCCTGCTACTAACTTAGTCAATATTTACTTTTGGAAAAATGTTTGTTTCGCCGGCAACCACAACGGGCCTTAGGCAAACTCTCCATTTTTGTGTGTGCGTACACAGACCACCTCCCAGATGCCACTGAATTCTGCCGCCCCACACCGCTTCCAGCTGCACACAAAACCGTGGCCGTCCCTCGCCAATTTCGACTTTCCTTTCTCTTCTTTTCTTCTTCAGCTCTCTTTGCCTTTTGGCTTAGATCAAGTGTAGTATCTGTTCTTTTCAGTTTAATCTCTGAAAGAGTTCTACTTGAACTCAATCTAGATTATTCTAATTTTTGCAATTAGGGGGCGTATCCTCTGGGCTTGCCCACGATCGCTCCCACCGTGTCCCTGGTATTACACTGCCTCCAGGTGACGCGAACAACTTCAATTCTTTTCATTGCCTTCTCTAGCTTGCCTAGGGATGCGAGGAAGAGCTGTGTGGCTTCACGGCAGGATCCTATGTAAATCACTGCGTTCTTCAGCTACATGTGGATAGTTCTGCCTGTCATACTCGTGACTCGGTTTACTGCACTTTGTGTCCGCCCCTTGCCTAAAATTTCTTCAGTACGGTATTGCCAGCCAAATAAGCCACGTATTCAGGTGGAACTTGATTTACAGAGGACGGGAGATTTTGATTGGAATATCATCTTATTGTTGCATGAGACCAATCGTACATTTATAAGTAATGGTGCTCAAGCATGGAATCCTCATTCCAAGCATGTGAGTTATGACTCCGCACTAGCTCTTTGCCTGCAAGTGCCGCCAACGAGGTTCCTCGAGTCTATTTCCGACTGGCTCAAGGTCAGACTGGGACGGTTGCAATTTCATGACATACATCGCTCGAGCAATAATATGTCAGCTTCTGATGTTCCCGACCCTTTGGCCCCAGACATACAGTACACATACTATGCATTGGCACACCGCACACCTGCTCATCTACAATTGTGACTCCCCAGCCACATTGGTATGTAGAGTCATAGTAGATTAGCCATCGCTAGCGTGGATAGAAAGGAAAATTTGAAGCTACGCGATCTCGATTTCATGCAAAATGCACGTCACCAACGATATCACCTTCCAACACGAATAAAGTGGATGGTGAGTGATGGAGTGTCAATGCCTGTTCATAGCAATCGAATTTGGTAAAAACGGAGAAAGAATCAATTACGCCCGAAGGAGGAGACCTGTGTACATCTGGGTATGATGGGGAAATGTATAATAGGTAGGTAACTTGGAGATCATCGTTGGAGCCCAGTCACCTTCGCGGGTTCGTCTCAACTGGATATCTGGTCACTGCGGAGAAGAATGAACGAAATATCCTGGTTTCCTATGTCCAAATAATTGTGTCTTGTCATCAACGCCGAGGCAGGAGATGAGCTGCCTGGCTGGATGGGCCGATGGAGAATATCGGAAGTTGACGACATGCTCGAAAATGGGTTACCTACGTACATACATGCATTAGAACGTTGACAAGTGGCCCCGTCTCGCGTCTTTCTCAGTTTATGTGACGAAGCAAAGCACGCAGGACAGAGGAGGCTCCAAGTGTAGCACGCTGCACCACAGTACCATCTCATACTAGGGGGGGCCTTGAGGTGCCATCCATTTCATATAAAGCTGTCTAGAAAACCGACCACCCGGAACGGCATCCAGATGAGGCAACTTGGTGACCAAGTACGTAGGTACACTCGACTGTAGATGGTACTTGAATGTACATAAGTATTTGATTAGTTACGCGTATTGTATGTACATTAAATTCTAAGATCTGAGCCAAGTCTGTTTCTGCGTGTTGTGTCGTGACGGTCCTTTGAAGAGGAGAAAATGGATGACCCGCCGAGATCCCTCTCAGGTGCGTCACAAGAGAGCCTCCGAGCATCGAACAAGTTTTGGGTGGATGAGGCAGATGGTAGGACGTGGAGTGTTGTTCTGCTGTTCGTCACTCCAAAAACGTGGGTCGTAAAAAGATGGAGGTGGATCTTGGGAGCGCAAACGGCTCGAAAACTTCACGAGAACAGTAGGATCGTAGATGCGGCTTGGAGTTTAGCGCTAATGCCTCTTCTGCCAGCACGGCACAGCAGCGAGGATGCCTGAAGATGACCACGAACAGACCATTCATAGTGAGCCTTATTCCGTACAGTGGACCATATGTGATAATTTCAATGGTTCCGAGCGGGTTTAGGCTTTGGCGTACTGGGTTGATGCAAGTCAAAAAAGGCGGTGACGCATCGCTAAATCGAGTATAGTTCATCTTTCTCCGGGCCGCAGACGAATCAGGGTCCTTGCAGTTCTTGCAGACCTTGCTCTAACTTCAATAAGCTGCGGGAGACCAGGGCCAACCCCACCAATGAGAAGTACTTAGATACCTAACCTTAAAAAAAAAGGTAGCTGTAAGCTGCAGTGTACGTACAGTACCTACTGTGTACGGTGCAGGTATGGATGATGGATCAATATATCCGCAGCCAAATTTTCCCGGGGAGCATTTACACCTTTTTTTTTTCTTTCCTCACTTTTTTCCTCTAGGAAAATCAAACCGCCACCAAACCAGACAACGAAGTCGCACTACAAACAGCATTCAAGATATTTCAATAACCACATTACAACTTCGTCGATATCATGCCTTCGGCCGTCGCTGAGCTGTAAACCCCCACTGCGGGACATGTCTGGCTGATCCTAGGCATGTCCCGTAGTCCAACAGTTCACCGAGATATTCCAATCGCAATTCGACAAACCTCGACGAAGTTATACAGACTTTCACTGTCTTGTGTCCTTTTTTTATCAAAAGGACATCCCCCGGAAGTTTGACTATCCAACAGAAATATTAATTGTTTCGCCTATTCATTACGGGCGTTTTGCAACTTCGACTCAGTCACGACGACGAACCCCCTGATTTCTCTCTCCCATTGATTGACATATCCTGTACTCCGTCACACACGTACCCTTCCAAGAATACCTACATAGGTCTACAATTAGTTGTGCCGTCGAAGACACAATTATTCAACATAAAACTTGAGGGTCTCCACAGTACTACTAGATCGTGCTCTCATCGATCATTTCTCGGATACCACTTAGGCTTCACCGCCGTTTGCCTCGATACCCTCGCCCCCGAGTCCCGGGGTGGATCCCTTGTTGGCCCCTGCATAATTAGTATATCTCACCACCCGCCTAAGTTACGATGTCCCGGAACGTACAGGCACAGAGGCCCCCGTCCACTCCCGCCAAGGTCGCCAAGCGTCGAGCCTCTGACGCTTCATCGTCGCTTGACCTCTCTGACGAGGGTGGCTATTCAGGGGTAGACGATATCAGCGATTCCGAAGATGACGACGAGGAGGATGTGAACGCGGCCGAGGAGGAGCACATTCTCTCTGATGAACTGCAGCACGTAGTTCACAGCTCCTGCCCCCCTCGGCCACGTGACGATGAGGATGAACAAGAAGACAAAGACGATGAAAATGATGGCGATCAAGAGGATGACGAAGAAGATGAGGGTGATTATGAGGGAGATGATGACGGCGCGGACGAGAACGCCAGCTGGGACGGAATATCATCCAACGCAGATGCTGATGACGACCTTACCATTGACCAAGGCTACACTAGTACCGAACGTCGTGTCCGCTTTGACATCCCTGAAGACTCATCAGATGGCGACTCGACTGAAACCGATGAGGAAATAGATCATGGTTTCTTCCCTGATCTCTTTGTTGATAAGAGCATCCTAGACCCTTCGTTCCGCCGCGAGATCGAGCACGATCCTGATCCGTACGACTCGTCAAATTCGGACGCATTCTGGGATCACTATGGTACTGCCTTCACCAGCAACGGAGGCAATATCGATTCCGAGTTGGAGGTTTTGCTCCATGGAATAGAAGATGACGATAGTACACCAGTCGCCACTCCCATGACTAACCACGAGCCATCAACTGCAGTGTCTACCCCAGTTGGCTTGTCCGAAAACGACGAAGTGTCCCTCGACGGTTACCAAAGTGAGTTCGTAGTCATTCGGCTGGTATCCATGTCTGTGCTAATCGACCCCATCCAGCTGATGGGGATACTACCGATGAAGAGGATCCGCCTGAGAAACCCGTTCGACGTAAGTCTCGACGGGAAGCTGTAGGTGATTCCGATTCCGATTCGGATGTGGTTACACTCATCCGGCCTCGTCGCGGCCAGCCGCGTGTCGGTCGATTTAACCTCGACAAGTCCAGCAAGAAACCCATAGCCATCCTGAACCCGAGGACGGGCAAGATGATGATCTTCACCCACCAGTGCATGAAAGGAAGAGGCTTCGATCTCTCGCCCGAACAATTCAACTTTCAATATTTCGAGCAGACTCAGTCCTCTCCTATCCTCAGCAACCCGGGCAGCATCATGATGAGCGGCATGATCTCCTCTAGCACTTACGGAGACTTCATGAACACTCACGCTGTTGGCCCTGCGGAAGCCTGGTACTCCCAAGCTTCCGACGGAAACGTGGTCGATACCTCTGACTCGGACGATCAAGTCGTTGACGAAGCAGAGAAGAGCCTGAAGCTTGAAGATTTCATCACTTTAGATGACGATGATGGCTCGTCGGATGAAGAGAAGATTGTTGAGCACGAAGAGGCAGACGACCAAATATTCCGCACGCCCGGCCGTACGCCGGGTCGTCCTGGTACTGCATCCAGTGACGTGACTTCTCTTCTCGATCACTTCCAACACAATGCCAATATTGTTGGCGCGTTTCGCCGGGACCAAGCGAATCATCAGTTGATTAGCCGTAGCAAAGCTACTCGAGAATCGCTGGCGTTCTCCGGTCCCTATTACGAGGGCACCCTCCGTGGTATCAAAGATGGGCGCATCGCTACTACCAATGTTCCCATCTCTCCTATGCGGAAACAGAAGAAGATGCCAGAACTCGCCAGTAGCCCTCTCTCATCTATATCACAGAAGAGAAAAGCATCGTCGGAGCACCATAAGGGTCACAAGCGACAGAGGAGCATTCCCGATGTAAATCTACTCAGAATCTCGTCCTCTCTGCATTAAACCCTCGCCTGACGCCTTTATCTCAAAAGACGCCGATGGACGGTATGGCCTATTTCATAGGTCATTTCCTGGCCATTAATTTCCAGATACAATACACATTTTTCACACTATTTCCTATCGGTTCCCCTGTTTCCTCTAAACCAGCAGCTCCCCCTCTTCCCATACCGATCTTCCCTACAGCCTACCTCGATTTCCAGTTGGCATTCAACCAGGGCAGACATGGCTACTTCGGATAAGGAGCGTTCTATCCATAGTCATGTCCCAAAAAGATCGGATGAACAGTTCAAACGAGGGCAGGAGTCCTGTTCAAGGCATTGCAATCTAGAGACGGGCATCTGCATCGGTTTCCTTGAGTACCTCCTTTTCATCATGGTTATTGTCGAGCAACCCAGTATTCGACAACACCAAAAAGCAACCTCGGCGCACAAGCAGACAAACGTGAACAGAAATGGATCACGTCGCTCGCAGCACGGCAGAGATAATTGTTGGTCAGGATATGCTATCCGAACCAGATACCAAGTGTGTTTGTCATCTTGCCGAAAGGTACAGGTTTTACGCACACATTTCATCGCCCTAATCCGTATGCTGGAGACTACGCATTGTGCAAAGTCGAAGGCAACTATCCCATAGCAATTTACATGAAGTCCTTTATCATTTTGCCTCGTCTATGGTAGTGTGGTTATCATAAGTAACTCCTGTATTTGATCGATGGCCACTGATTACTACGTGACGCCGGCTATACGCCTCTTATCAGAGAAGTATGATATTCGGCGTGATTATTCCTTAACTCGCCCAACGTGCTTAACTTGGCAGAGTAGCTCCAGCGAGCTTGTATATCCCTGAAATCTCTGCATCTAATCGTAAGTGACCCTACACGTTCCAGATACTATTCCTTCTCTGCTCAACATGGTACCTGCATCCTAAGTTAAAACCACCCAACCCTATCTCTAAGCACAAAACCACCCTGAAACGCCAGTAAATAAATAACTCAGAAGCTGAGAGGTGCCCGTTCCACTGAGAAGCTGTCGTGGGCCGTCACGGCTCGGACGCTCCTGATGTTGTGCAGAGGTAGGCTTAGCACTCGAACACTTCTAGCTCCCCTAAAACCCTCCGCCAGATTGGAATCCGTCCAAGATAGACGGCGAAGGTACCCACGATTCATCCTCTTCCCTTCTCAAAGTCATCACGTGCTCGCTCGGCGGTCCGAGGTGGACCAGCCAAAGCGTGCTGCGTCCTTGGTAGACCGGTCTGACCGGCTCTAAGGCCATATTATATCCTGTATCTTAGCTATGTGGAGTCAATGTGCTTGAAAAAACGGGAGGCTTAACTGGGTGAGTACCTACCTATATTTCTACGCTCTGCACTTAGTACACGCCACTTGTGACACGAGACCGGTGGTTTCCTTGTGATACGCCCACTGACCCGTTAAGGCCTCACTGGCATCCTGGACCCTCGGGACCAAGTAAACGTCAGGATTGAAGATAGCAACGGGATATCTCTCGTCGAAGCTCGATGCAAGAGCCGAGATCTTGTAGATGCGTAGACTTTAAGACATCACCACAACGGTATCATTATGTAGAAGTATCACACGAAATCGTGGGTTCATTCCAAAGTATTATCATAACCTTCTCAATCTCAATCTCAGCTACCTAGTCAACTAGAGTATTAACCTCTTTGCCACCTCACCTTCACCTGGTTTGCTACCCCCGGCGAACAGGAGCAACCTCGACAACAAAATTGGTAGTATCAAGCGAGTCGGTATCTTTTCCTCCTGTCACCCAGCTCGAGAACATCGCGAAGACCTGACTACCTTAGCGATACAACTGTTTTACAGACCATGCCTTTTCTCCTTTTTCCGAGTCGTTACCTCCTGCGCATCTCGATGATACTTCACGTCAATATCCTTCTCATCGTGTCAATCCTCCAACCCAAGGTGATAGGGGAAGACACGATTAAACAGAATCAAGAGAAAGAGCTTATAGCTCCTCTTTAAACTCGCCAGCCTTCTGCTTGGCAGCCTCAGACCCGGCGCCCAGCTGGCCCACAACCCACTCGTAGGCGCCCTTAACGCTCTCACCCAGCTTGGCGAACGCCGTGTTCGCCGGGTTGGTGGTGCCATACTTGAAATACGTCGACTGCTTGCGGGCTAAGGCCTTGAGCTCGTTGATCTTGGAGCCTTGGGGAACAGGCTATATTTTTCGGATGTTAGCAGACTGTTATACCAATCTATATCTGGTTGCACCAAGGGTATAAAGGTTGAGGGGATGAGGGGAGAACGTACAATGCCATAGCTGTCAAGATAAGCCTTCAACTCGCTCTCGCTCCAGGTATCAAACGTAGTCTTTTTGGCAGCTTCGGTAGCCTGAGAAAGGTAACTGGTAGCAGAAGCGTAGGAGCCGCCACCAGCGCTCGATGCAGATGCATACGCAGACTGTGCGGCTTCAACAAGATCATCACGGGTCGCAGCGCTGCTGTCGCCGACCTTCTTGGCGGCCGCGTTTCCACTGTTGGCCAGGTACTTCCTAAGAGTGTCGTACGACAGATCATCCCAGGTCCAGGCGCCGTAGGGGTTAGCGGCCTTGTGCGCGTTGCGGCGCACCAATGCGCGCAGCTCGTCGGTCTTGGAACCTTGCGGGACGGGCACACCGCGCGCGTCCAGGTACGACTTGAGACGGCTCTCCGACCACGTGCCGACCACCTTGTTGAAAGCGTCCTGGGCCGCGAGGCTAACGTCGTCAGTGGCCTTGGCGTATTGGTTACCCGCCATGCTAGTGGCGGCGCCGAAGGCGCTAGCTGCTGAACCGGTTACATTGTCACCGAGAATCTGGGCGCGGTTCTTGCGGACGAGAGCGCGGAGCTCGTTGACCTTGCTACCTTGGGGAACTACAAGTATTGTTAGCTAATACATAGAACATGGTGCAAAGACGCCTCACCGTTAATTCCATTCTTATCGCAGAACTCCTTGAGCTGAGACTCGCCCCAGGCATCGATGATCTTGTCAGTGAGGGTAGCGTATGCGGCGCTGGCGCTAGCAGCTGCGGAGGATTTCTGATCCTGCATTCGTAGATACGCGAGACGCGAGTTGCGACGAACCATGGAGATGAGCTTGTTACGCTGTAATCACGAGTCAGTACTAGATATACCAGTAACCTAGAAATAGAAAGAATATCCTACATCGGTGATCTGCGGGGCGGGAAATCCATGAGTGTCGAGCCACTCCTTGAGGTCAGACTCGGACCAAGATTCGTAGAGCCAATCTCCGGGGTACTCGGCAGTCTCTCCAACCTTCTTAGCTACGATCTCGTAATTAGATCGGGCCTTCTGAAGGAGAGTGTCGCGAGTTCGAGGTTGAGGGACTGCACACCAGATTAATAAGTATTGGACAGCCAATGAGGTATCGGAATAAGCCTACCTGGAATGCCATGCTTATCAGCGAAGGCTTTGAGGGAGCTCTCGGTCCATGTATCCAAGATCCAGTCATGTACGCTGGTCCATGATGTCTGAGCCTTGTCCTCAGTCTCGTACCAGGAATTCGATACCTGGGAGACAAGCGAATCCTTGTTCGACTTGGCCGACTCCTTGGTCTCTACGCCCTTCGACTTCAAGTAAGCCGTGAGTTTGTCAGAATCCCAGTTCTTGTAGGGGGCAACGGCGTAGGAGTCCCAGTTCTTCTGGATCAGGTTCTCAAGATCCTTGCGGTCGGCGGGGGTAGGGTAGGGGATGTCGTTGTCAGAGAGCCATCGCTCGAGCTCAGTCTCATGCCACTTGTTGTAGGCTATTTGTTTTAGGTTAGCAAAGGATGCGATACATAGATGGAACATGCGGATGTGTGTATGATAACTTACCTGCTTTGCTGAACCAGCTGCTGCCTACGACGGTCTCAGCCGTCAGGGCAAGGGAGAGGACGGTCGATAGCCACCTCATGATGAATTAAGGTACCAGGGACAGTTTGTTCGTGATTGTTGCCTCTCAAATAAATTGTTTTCAATATCGATTTATCAGGGAGGGGCAGGTCTGTTGATTGGTTGGTCGCAGTATTGCGTGGTAGGTAATTCTCGTGATGGATGGGGGAGGAAGAACGAGAGATGGTTTTGTTTGAGGTAAGGTTAAGAGGACAGGGTGGTGTGGAAGAATGAATGATGATGAAGAATGATGATGGGGTAGAAATGTATCACGTCACACTTTTGTTTTGTTTACCGTGACAAGCTTGACTAGAAGCTTGGGCCTTTGGGTCACGCAGTTCAGGTTTGCATGAAAGATCGATAGATGTGCCTGCCTGCGTATAAGTGGTACCTATTGATATTGTGAAAGACTCTACAGATCAAATGTACCTTGACGTGCTGGATAAGGTTGAACGGTACCTTGGATTGAAAACGGCCAGTGTCGTTTAAAGCTTAAAAACCTGCAAAAGGGTACATATCAAAGAAAGTATCGTCAATCCCAGGGCAAGGACCACTGGGCAGTTCTTTCGTTCTTCGAGAGAGCAACCACCATGTGGTCATTGCGTTAGACAAGAATGACGTAGTAGCTACAGCAACTTGTGGCACGCAAAAGTCTAAGACCTTCAGGCTTCAGGCATTGACCGCTGCTAGTTACCAAAGGAGGAACGTCTTGTTGGTTTTCTTATTCTCTTTTATCAAATAGAATCGACCACAACTTGCATGCGGCTAGAATCTCGATCATAGGCTGCAAGGCTAGGCGAATGATGTTCGCCATTCGAACAACACTTATGTGCAGCTGAAGGAGGGAACAAATGCTCCGGTGATGTCATGACGTTGTATTTCCGCCAAGCCACACTCTTATTTGACAGGTGGGGTAGGAGCAGGTGGGGAAATATGGCTAGTGCCCGATGCCTAGAAGGGCTAGTATTTATGTGTATGTACATACCTTGTGGCTTTACCTGTCATCCATCATCTACACGCATGCCTGGGCATTTTTCCCATAGCGACTGGAGTCACCATCCGACTGCCTGGTCTGATCAGTGCTTTAAAGAGGCATTTAGTAAGTGATGGCATTAGTTGCTATCATGTTAAGTAAGTATGTAGTTGAGGTAATAGACAAGCCTCGCTCCCATAACCAAATCTAACTTAAGGTATCCATTAATAGACCTAATCCCAAGAACATCAATGGAATACGCCACCACCACCGTCCACCACACCTCTTAAACTCCTAGGTCGGATTGATATTAGTGATATTAGCTAGATCTATGCTCCCGGGCATCATATCTTCGTGGAGAGATGCTTATCAGACCCGGAACTGCCCACCGTCAATCTACGCATCTTGATTGACGGTAAACTGAAGCTCCCACGCTTCTTCGTGGTCTTAGGCGACACGTCTCCGTCGTCATCACCGTACCAAACCGCACTCTCTCGCAAGGACTCGAACTTGACGTGGGACCGTGGGAAAAGTCCTACCTTCCCGTTCTTCTTCATCCCGCACCAACACCAGTCATCTTGATTGATCCCTGCGGAAGAGTTAGCCACCAGAGAACAACTATGAGACCTAGAACAGAAACGATCTTGTTAGGCGAGGATATGACTTACAGCCGACATGAGACAAGGTTTCCTCCTTGTCAAACGACAGCCATCCAGCCGTGGCATCCTTCACATCCCACTTCCAGCGCGTCGTGATAAACAGGCCGTCAACGTCTGTTTTCGACCCTGGCCGTTGCGCAGGCGGTTCCAATGTCACAAACTTCGCAGAAAAGACCCCCCATAGACCGTCATGCCAGCCGGTACACCATTTGCCTCTCCATTTCTCCGGGAAGTCGATTCCCATGATGCGTGCGCCTTCTAAAAATTTCAGGACCTGCTCCGTACTGCCATTAGGGTTGACCAGATCACGTCCGTACCGCTTAACGTGGCTCTTCATGGCTCGGGCGGATGGTAACTTGGCTAATTTTTTTGCGTCCGGAAGGATACTAGCAACAGGGGGGTTCGGAAAGTGCAAGTCGTAATCTTCAGCATAGGGATCGTCCTTGGGTACTTCACCATACAAGACGACCACCCCGGGGATCTCGGGTAAGGGTTGCGGGTGACGCGCCAAGTGCCTGAAGAGCTGCTCTTGTGTTTCAAATACGGTCGCGTCGTCCGGGTAGACTGTCTGTCCCTTTTGCGCGCAGAAGAGGCAGCCATAGTGCATAGTGAAGGCCGAATCCGAGATGAGGTGTGACTTGTACAGAAAACGGAGACGATAGAAAACGCCAGACTTCTTAAAGTTTCCACTCGCTAGGGTATCATGTAAGTCGAGTGAATTGGCGTCCTAGGGGTTCAGGCCTACTTACTGTCTTGCGCTGCATCGAGCTCAAATTCCAAAAGGTTTTGGACAAACTCGCACTCGGTACACCGAGAAACGTTACGCCTCGTTCCCTGTTCGCCCAATGTGAGTACGAATCGCATAGGTATTAATCGTGGTCCATTTTATCTCTACAAGGTCACCGAGGCCGCGGACATAGTTGAGTATACTTACATATTCTTGCACGGCCCTAGTCGCATTCTTCCGCCCCTTGACTCTAAACGTCAATGCGCCAGGGCACAAGCCTTTCTGTTGGTAAAGAGTACTGTCCAGCCCGATCTGGTATCCGCATGTCGAGCTTTTACTTGTTGAAAAGAGCTCGTCAGCAAGTATGAGACCATCGTCGTAAACAAGTGGGATTGGTGCTGAGGTAGGTTGAGAATCTCTCGATCCTTGGTTCTCAGGAAAACTCTGAGCGGTTATCGCAAGCGAGGATGTTCTCTGATCGCTCGTAGGTATGTTGAAAGATGACCTAGGCCCCGAAACATAGCTACCAGTGCTGGTGTACCAAGAAATTCTGCTGTTAGAGGTGACTGGACTGTAAGGTATACTGGGAGGCTTCGGGAGCCCCGGGCCACGAAGGGCAAGAGTATCAAGATTGTTGGTGATCCAAGGCCCCACGAAGTAACTGTCTTCGGGGATCGAATTGCTGCAAGGCCAGGACTTCGTAGCCGTCGTCTGCTCGTTGACCCAGGCTGATATTCGCGAAGTTGGAGGCGGAGAACCTGAGCCTTCAGACACAAGACTGATACAATCGCGCTCCGCCCCTAGAATGTCAGGGCTTGAAGGTCGTCTGGTAAGGGTGCCAGAACGGCCGATTCCACCATTTACATTTAGCCCTAAGGGGGTCATCATAGCCTCATTATCGGTTCGGCTTCTGTTATCCAGCGTCCGAGGAGATAACTGCGGCTGTATCCAGGAGGCAATGGACGACGTGGACGGTGCAGCGCTTGAATCAAGATGTATTCTCCTGATACTCTCCAGGAGAGTTAGAGCAAAGGACTTAGACGCCGCTTGTACCTTTGCGAATTTGCGGGCATCGAACGAGTCGAACTGGACAAAATCGTCTAGATCGTAAAGTAGATCCTCTAACCGTCTCTGGCTATCGAGAATCCGATCTGCAAGTCCGGTGTCAGTTGGGGTCCTACGAGACTTCGGCTCGGGGCTGACCGCAAGTTGGCCGCAAAGTCATATCTGATAATAGTAGGTGGGTTGTTCACCATTCTGTCGCATCGACTCTGTGAACGCGTCGCCATATTTGTCGACACGCTCCTTCCAGAGTGGGAGCAGTCTTTGGAGAGCACGGTCGCCTTCCTTCACCAGCGATCGCGCCGTCCTGAGCATTGCCGTCGCATCCAGAGTTTGAGATGCTTCGGTTGTGTTCTGATCTGTGCCGTCGCTCACAGCAGCCGCCGCCGCCACCGCCGCCTCAGCGTTATTGACTGCTTCCTTGCCCCGCTCCACCACCTCCCGAAACGGCTGGATGATTAGTTCTTCGGCATCGATGGCCATCCCCGACTGTCGTGAGGCACGCACGTATACGCCTCCAACATCAACTAGACAAATGTAGAAAAAGATACCGAGAACGGAACGGTGCTGGGCCTATATCCTCATACCCTATCCAGGTTAAGCGGTCTGGACGAAATTTACCGTCCCTGCTGGTTTGGTCGCGCGCATACACTATGCAAACATAGATGTCTCTGTAAGCTGGGATACCGTGGAAAGGGTTATGTGCATCCACCTTTTGAAAAGGTGAGTGGTGAAATAACAGTAGATATTGATTGAATTTATTTCCAAGATCGACCTGACGAGGACTTTTTTTTCAAGTTGGAGACCTTCCCTTTTCTCGTTTTCTTACCTTTCTTACCGTTGGGCGCGGTCTTGTGATCCCTAGTCTGTCCTAGCGATCATCACAGCCTGCTATGGTCCATGGAATAGGCGTGGGGGGTACCCTAAATCCGGCATCCTGGTTCGCCCAGCTCTTGGCCAGCTGCTAGAATTATAGCAACGTGTAACGTGTTATACCCAAGTCGAACGAATCACGTCGCTCAGAAGATCCTCTCGGCGGGAATTTCGCCGCGCAAGCCAACAGGACTATCCAGTTTTCGCCACATGCCTGCCTGACGCATCTGCCGCCCACGTTGTGACTGACCGACGGCACGGATTTGGAACTTGAGCGACCTTAAACAGCAGAGCCTGCTGTTCGATTGGTTCCCGGTGACTGTTTCAAGACATGGCAAAGAAAACTGAAGCGGAAAACACCCGAAGATCGCACTACTTCCAGCCTAGCTTGGAAAGGTCTGGAAGCACGCTTATCTCCAGTCGGCTTTGGCTGTCGTGATGCATACTGCATGTGTGTACGGATTACATGTAGGTATAACTAGAAAAGCTGTAGGGTGCAGGAGGAAAGGAATTGAAAATGCAGGATTGCGGTGTGGTTTTCATCCTCGTACACTAAACACCTACTTTACTTCAATCTGCATCAATTACATAACCCACGACCCCCACGTAAACTGTCAATTACTTTCAGCACGGCCTCAGCTCTCCCGCCTTGAATACCAAGGCTCGGTTGTCTCCTCTCCCCGCCACTAAGGTAGGTACGTGGTGACGCCGAGGTCTTGGTTCGATGAGTGCAACATCACAGCCGCAGCTGTATCTGGGGAAGAGTGTCTTAGCTGAACAGCCCGGTGCTTCGTACCTACTACACACAATAATACTATGTTATTCAATGTTTGCGAGTCCAAGAAACCGCTAAGGAAGTTCAAGTTAAAGGCAGAAAGGAGCGCCAACGAGGTGCTGATTGCGCTAATGGGAATCGAATCTAAGATCGTTGACTTCAATACCTTAAAATCTTGGATACCAGGCAACGTTAAACTAGAAATACCACCTTTAATCGCGCTGCATCCTCGCTAAGCACCTTATAATATATATATAGGTAGGCACCTAGACACGTGCATCCTCCAGTACAGTAGCGTAGGATGTATCAAGACCAGGCTGGCATTAGGTAGCAGGATCGAGATAAAGATATCCTGAACTAGCTCCTATACCGGGATATCTTCTTGAACCAGGCCCAATACGCGACCAGCACGCAACCAGCCATGCCTAACATGTAAATACAACCTCAACGCTAAAGAATGTTTTCGTCAGTCCCTACCTGTAGGTGGAGGGCACGGATTACCATAACATAGGGCATATTCCCTCATACAATCATAAAAATGACCAGAACTCATCGATCTGAACCTATTCTCGAGGGATCGCATCAGCCGCCCTCCTCAGCTATATTTACCTCATCCTCTGCATGACTGTATGCACGTGCCTCTTTAATCAGTAGGTAACGTTATTTTTTGGCTCTCTTGTAGCTATGGATTGGGTTCTCTACCTAAAGGCAAACCGTAAGCCATCGAAACCATTTCGTATCTGATGACTAGGTACATAGGTAGATTACTCATCCTCCTGATTGACCTTTCTCATCTGAGTTAGATGTTTGCTGATGACGGTGAAGAGCAAACCTGACGTTCGATGAACGGTCAGGGGCTTCGAAACGTCTTATATACAGGGATAGCAGGAGAGGAAAGGACATGTTATAGGAAAGCGGTTTGTCTCACCTATGTATGACTGGGAAAACGAGAGCCATCGAGGCCCGCTACCTACCGCGTATGTATTCCACGACGACATGGATTAAACGGGACTACACGCGTAAGACGACTGGAGAGTCCGCTTCACCAAAGCTTCCTCCTTGGCCACTCTGCGTCAAGAGCGGGTTCCTGGAATGCGGTGGTAACGGTCCACAAATATCGAGGCCTGTTGGCCTCCTATCAAACAGGAGGACGTAATCAGATGTAGGTATGAGTCTTTCCCAGACAAGAGAGCTCCACCAAGGTAGTCATACAAGTGACACCGGCCGGTTCACGGAGATCTCGGGAGATAACCTTGAGTCGCACAAGCATCTTATAATATCCCGATCAGATAAGCTAGGGTTCGAGCTTCGGATCGTCAAGTACGTCCCAATGGCCTCACCCACCCGAGATGAGGACGCGGGGGTAGAGCAAGAGCCTCCAGCTAGCAAGGCAAACCTGCGCGGTATTACCTCAACCCAACCCAACACCGCAACGACGCATGTCCCAGAACGCACTCTGGTGTTTCCTCCCAGTCATCCTGAATGCGCAACGGCGTGTCAGGAACAACGCATGCTGTACTTGAACACAAGACCTGTTCGAGGGCTCCCGACGAGCTTATATGAACGCCTCCTTTCTCCATCCTCTACGCTTCCTTTCTTCCCGCCCACCACCATCTGCAACTCTAAGACACAACCAACACACACAAAGACAATCTTGTTTTCTACTCGAGAACAACACCATACCAAGAACAAACACGGCGGACAACCCAATTCATCTATCCAAGTCAACACCGACCAAGATGCCTGAGGACCAGAAGGCAAAGGAGGAGCAGGCGCGCCGCGAGGAAGAGCGCAAGCGAGAGGCGGAGCGCAAGCGCGAAGAGGAGCGGAAGAAGGCCGCCGGAGGCGGGGGTCCTAGCAGTGGGGGCTCCGCGCCCATTCCCTGGAAGGATCACACAGGCACCGGGGGTAGAGTGTCCTGGGGCCGTTGATCCGGGCCGGCATATCTACCCTACCCACCCACCCAACCCACCTGCCTACCTACCACCTAGCTACCTAGGTAAGGTAAGGTGGGGAGTAGGCAATAAGGAGTGATGGGGAGGGGAGTGAACGGGTGAGCTCGGGCAGATGCTCTGCGCCAGCCTCGAGATGTCGAGATGCAGGAAGAGGGAGAACAGATAGTCAACTAGACTCATGCAAGACTGTACTCACGGCCTTTCCCTGAATAAATTTAAGCGATGACTTTCATAACCTTGTATTGACCTCAGAAAAGACGAATGAGAACTCACTTGACTCTAAAACAATCCGTGCTCGCAATTTAAGCTTACCAAGACAACCACCTCGTTGTTCACCGACAATAGGGGTCTCTTGGTAAATCAAGTAACCCGAATAAAAGCTAGCAGTAGGTATCTAGTTCAAGTTCAGTACACCAAGTATACGAGCACAAAGGTCACAAATAAGGGGAAAGATTTCAAAGGTCAGAGAGAAAAAAAACCGCTGCGTATAATTAACATTCGGGGTAACATCAAAGACACACGCCCGTGACTCGATGTTGGTATCTATAACATGTCATGCCGCATAAAATACAATCCAAAAGTTTTCATTACCAAGATAAACCAACAAGAAGCAGACCCATCCATCAGACACTTTTACCGCCGTCCTTTCTTCGAGGTACTGCAAACAGTCTATTCTATGTATTAGTACACCTCCCATGGTAATTCTCGTATGGCTTATTAGAAAAAGAGGGTTAAAGCTTACCGAACGCCTCTGGGTAAAATCAGTGTAAAACCCGTTCCACAGATTCCTTGCCGAACAGTCCTCCTGACCGTCCTTTGTCACGCAATTCGGTTGCTTATCTTTGCGCATAGATTCAGACGTTGTGATCCACGGCTTCGGCACGGGCCAGTCCGAGAAGTGCAGGAACTTGGCTTCATTAAAGATGGCGACGGGATCCCACTCCTCGCGGTCGGTGCCGAGATAGTTCTGGTGGTTGTCGCCGCGGAACTCGCCTGTCAATAGATCATAGGGACGATGCGGGAGGATCATGGCAGAGTCCGCGTATAGCTGGTTTACGATCTCCATGTCGTAATCGTTGCGCCCGGCAGATTCCATTTTCTTCATGATCCTGTCAAATTCCACTGCGCTGGGTTGGACCAACATGAGTTGGGATGATAGAATCTTATTGTCCGGGAAAAGCCAGTAGGCACGAGGCATCGCAACAGGACACGGAGGCATCAAGAACAGCTCGTCCATGGTCTGAAGGATGGTGGCATCGGAATCAACATTTAATACACGCTCATATTGGGTTTGGTTGAAAGCGAGAAGCTTGGTGAATGATTCGGCCCAGGTTGCTGGAAGCAGAGATTAGACATTGACATTATGAAGACGAAGACAAAGATAGAGTAAACCTACAATCACCACCGTTCCGTCGTTGAACCGATACTGGTACCATCTTGACCTTGTACTGGTCGCGAGCTTTGGCTAGCAACTTGGCTTCTTCTGACGAAGGGTTCTTCTCGGCAGGGTCCATCATGGTTTCGGGATACATCATGACACGATCTGCCTTGCTGCCCAAGCGATTCAAGGTCTCGAAGATCATGACGGAGTTGCAAAGATACGCAGCATTAGTGACATATTGCGTGTAGGCATATTTCGACCAGTCGACCTGTGCTTCTTCGAACGAGGGCACGACGGCAGGAGCGCAGTCTGATTTGGAACCGGCAGCGATACTTCCCCCTCTTAAACTCTGAATAGACGGGAGGCGGTCATAGTTTCGGAAGGCGAGAAAGAACAGGCCGACGAGGGCGATGGAGAGAGCAGCGTAACGAACACGTTTCGACATGAGGATCTGGCCGACACTCGGTTTGAGGTGGGAGGAGTCTGTCGTGGAGCTTGCCGTCGTGCCCTGCTCTCCATTCTGAACAGGACTGTATTTAGATAGAGAACCCCAGGTGGAAGACCACGAAGAGCCCCAGAGCGGAGCCATGTTGTTGACTTGCTTCTCGATAGTAGTTATTAGGTCGAGTAGAAAGGAAGTTGGATCGATCGGTAAGGATTCGCCGAGAAAGGAACCAGTACCGATTAGAGGGTGAAACGGCAACTCATCAGGAAAGACAATGTATAATAGCTAGCAAGCAAGCAAAGTGATGGAAATCAGTGAGCGAGTGGATACCTATTGACAGAGACGCATCTGCCTGCCCGACAGTAACAGTAATCGTGGCGCAGTTGGAAGAGAAAGTGTGGTGGCTATGGTGGGTTGGGCATTCGATGCTGCGAACAGGCTGAATCCCGTTGGTACTTGAGCGACATCCAGTATTATGCATATATCAAGCATATATAATGCATATTTTATATTATGTATGTCGCGCTAAGTGGAATTTTTAACTGCGCGCGGTTATTATTAAGTCCCACTGACCCATGAAACTCATTTACGTCACTCAAGAATCGACTGTGTATTCCGTCCTACTGCGCAGCCCATCTGCCATCGACCTTCACCTCGATAATGCCTAGATCAATTGGAGTCAATATCTACGAAGTATTTCATGTATGCAGATGGGTTTATTAACCTGACACAGTCTTGTCACTCACCTACTATACATACATGCTGATTGGTTGCTAGGGGGCGACGATTAATGCGTTGGGCATGGAGTTCCACTCGCTGGAAGGATTTGCCCCGTAAGAACTTACATTACATACAATTGGTAACAAGTCTACATACGGGGCCGCCGAATGCAAACTGCAGAGTTCTGTTGCAGTGACGCTCTCCCCGAGTCCCCGAGCCTCATATTTGAAACCTGAAATCGTCTCATCAGAGTACTGCTCATTGCCCTTTTGTCTAAACCCAGCGGCAGGCGTTTTTTTTTTTTAACGAAGTACGAAGTACACGATATACTACGGCTTGTGAGCTGGAATCAACAATAAGGCCCCCGAGCCCCCAGCGAGTCGACCACATCAGTACAGAGGGACGCTACGTAATAGCTAGGACTTGTGTCTGCATTTCTAGCCTCCAAAGGTCGGGCGGGACCTGTGTTCCCTATATGGTATGTAAGCAGCGGATCCCAAGAGTGAATGGCGGTAAAATGATCAGTCTCCATAACGGATGTCAACACTTCTAGCCCTATCAGGCCAGAAACGAAGGAGTGTATTTTTAGTGGTCAAACCGTCAAAGTCCATGCGCCCACCTAAGGCATCAGCCTAGCCCTTTCGTCTCTCGATTCTACCTGAAGCTAACGGATTCAAGCTTCTTCAGTAGCTGGGTCAAATTACCGTTAGGTCCGTCAAGTATAATGAAGGTCCAGTCCAGACATGGCAACACTTTCTATGTGTAATGTAGCTCACACCTCTTCGATGTCGACGATATATCTCCTCCTTGCCTCTTTCTCGGGCTTGATCTCTCCAGAAAATAGCCCCCAAACTCGCCCAAGTCCCCCTGCTTAATGCTTAAATTTACACCCATCTCGGAAAGAAAAAAGGGGCGCTGTCGACCAGCCGTCCAGCGTCGAATTGAAGTTGCCAGCGGGAAGCTGATGAAGGTCTTAACTGAGCCTGGTCTAGTGTCTCCAGGATTAGGATCCTCTCAGTACCACGTTATGGTAACGGAGGTAGGAAACGACCCTGGCAAGTCTCACTATCCGTAGCCTCATCTCCCAGGACTCTCACTCGCCTAGGCTGGGCATGGGAAGACCATAGCTTGGCGGCTGCTTTCCACAAGCGCTCGTTGATCCTACGCTACCAGAAGACATGTACTGTACAAGGCGGATTTTGTCCCCAGTCGACGCCGTTCGTCGGTCTGCTCTGGGGGTTATCCAGCCCTCTTTTCTCTGCTTGCACTCCTCTGATCTTCAGCCTTTCCTTCCTTTCTTCTCGTTGATCGCGACGTCGAGTGGAATCTCGTACGAGGCCGCAAAACTGTGCGTTACTCGCGTCGCGCCTCTGTGTGCTAGCAAACATGGCTTCCTCTACTATATCTCTGCCCATCTCACTTATATCCTGCCTGGCCATCTTTACACCTGTCAGGGCATCTACTAGACCTATCGAAGCAACATGGTCCTCCTCAACCTATGGACCAGATGGTCCTTGGCCAGCAGTTGAAGTGACGCTGGGCAACGAACAGAAGATATCATTGTACCCAGGGCGAGAGTTTCAAAGCTTCCTCCTCACGAGCGACTACTGTAATCACAATACATCGATCCCTTGCTATGCTAACCAGGCTGGAGTCTACAATGACGCCCGGTCGCAAGTAGATACTACTGGTTCTACAGGTCAGATCCAGTTTCAGGCGGGTGCGAACTATATGCTGGGCTTGGATGTGAAAGGTGAAGCTACAAAATCATGGGTCGACGCGATGGAGATAGGCGGTACGACTATAGAGAACGTGTCTCTAGCCTTGGTGGATGATGCGTACTCGGCATATCCCAATGGCCAGTGGTATCCTCTGACCGTCGGTTGCTTAGGCATAGGAGCCCCGGATACAATCAACCAGAGCTTCTCCAACCAGTTTGGGCCAGCGATCAATGCCAGTCTGGCACCGGGATATCTATTTGAGCACAACACGACCGCGTCCAACTCTTTCGGCATGCATATTGGCTCGGCGAACCCTCGAATGTCCGGGTCGTTCTATTTTGGCGGCTACGACCAGAATCGTATCGTGGGAGACATTCTCACGTTCCGAGACGACTACACGAAATCGATCACTCTAAAGGATATCAATATCAAAGTGATTGATGGCTCTTCCCCGTGGGACTTTGAGTCTTTGGACGGTCTGTTGGCATCGGGAAACTCGTCTATAAGCTCCGGAGGCCTTCAGGTCTCCGTCGATGGGTGCTCTCCTTATCTGAGTCTCCCCCAGTCGACGTGCGACGCTGTTGCGAAAAATCTACCCGTCACGTTCAACAAAGACCTCGGCCTGTATTTCTGGAATACCGATGATTCAAAATACACGCAAATCGTCAACTCGGCTTCCGTCCTGGAGTTCGTTTTCATCGGCGACTCGAACACGAAGAATGTTTCCATCTCCGTTCCGTTTCGGCACTTGAATCTGACGCTGACAGCACCGTTGGTCGACACAGCAACACAATATTTCCCATGCTACACCGGACCCGCCGGGTCCTACACGCTTGGTCGCACATTCTTACAAGATGCTTTCGTCGGTGCAAATTGGGGCACCAAGTCGTGGTGGCTTGCGCAGGCTCCCGGCCCAAATATCCCGTCTCCATCCGTCGTCGAACTCGCAGACGGTGATTCAGTCAGGGCTAGTTCGAATGACTGGAAAGAATCATGGTCCGGATCCTGGACAGCTCTCAAGCCGGAGCAAGTTGGATCCTCAGCCACTGTGAGCGCCCCCAGCAACCCTAGCGCAACTGCAAGCGCAGCGGCAGCAAGTAGCAGTTCAGCAGCCGGACTGTCGACGGGGGCCCAAGCCGGTATTGGCGTGGGTGTCGGCATTGCGGGTTTGGCAATAATCGGTGCTATTGCTTTCTTTTTCCTACGCCGCCGGAAAGCAGGCGCCCCAGATGCGGCAACGTCTACTACGGCGTATAATGCCAACAATATGTCGGAACATGGCTACTACGCACCTGTCAAGAACCCCAGCTCTCCCGGCGCAACGGATGCATCCACGGTTGTTTCGGGACACCCGCCGAACATGATGTACAACCAGCAGTACCCCCAACAATACTCACATCAGTATCCTCAGCAATACTTGCAGCCATACGGTCAAGTGTACAGTACCGAGCTGCCTGCTGTTGGCAACACACCAACAGAGCTACCCGGGTCAACGATATACGATCCGCAATTCCTTGACGGGACCCAAGTCCATAATCACGCATCTCCACAGCAAAGCTACACGTCGCCGACCTCAGCGCACTCACCAAATGCCGGCGCCGGCCCATCGCAGGCACATGGTCAGCCTGGTGTAATATGACACTGGTTCTCGCAAAATCTGGCGTTATGGGGAAAGCGGGAAACAGGCTTGGGTATCAAAACTCTCTGGCATCTATTTTCCTTACTATTTTGTATTACAATGCTTTAACTCGCACGACTTTGTTTTATTTCTCAAGTTGCATACGATCTGACCTTCGACAAGCGAGAAGGGGTTTGGAATTGGGGGATCAGCGACCGATTGATACCATTTGGTTGGGCATGTTTCAATCCTGATATGACGAAATACCGCAGTAATGGCTATCGTTTAGAGGTACTATGTAGATAGGATACTACGAAGTACCACGTGCACATATAGAAATATTCCGGCATATATGTACTATTTTCAGCCATTCTTCATGGGCTATGGTTACATTTGGGGCCCCCAACTCCCACACCCTTTGCTCTGATTCGTCCAATCAATACCGAGAGCTCCTTAAAGAATCCCTATGATGCTAATGTTGGAGTCTTGGATGCGCGGCGTTTATTTCGGATCCAGGCCACGCGAATAGATGCGTTTTCTCGACCAGGTCATCCGATGTTTCTGATGCGTACCTGACCTGGTTTACTGGAATCGCGCCGCAGAGATACACGACCTAATCGTCAAATTAAAGGTACGCGGTCTCGTTCATTAGCCGCCGCCTCGTATCACCAGTGCTCAGCCCAGCCTGGCCGACTTCGCTAGTGGCGGATAAGTTATAGAGAATGGGACACCAATGCGGCCCCGACCTTATCGTTCTTCACGCTGTCGTGTAATACGGACATATTAAGCGCCCTGCGGCTGGGGACTCTTTCTTTTTCACACTACTGTGAACACAATCCGAATGTGAACTCGCATTGGTATGACTTATCCGGCAGTGGGGCCGCGGCCGCGGCCGCTGACATACAGTTGGAAGCATACAACCAGGACATGTGCGTCGTGCCACTTGGCTGGGATTTCGACGACTTACCACATGTCTTTCGCATTCCGAACGATCAAGTCATGTCAATCGGTCTCCGCGTGTCAGCCTCAAATCCGTTTCTCATGCTAGCATAGAAGCTTACCACCAATGACGACGCGAGAGCCGGCAATGCCCATTCTTACGTGAGACGGGACGAGCGCCACGAAGATCCTTATCTCAGCTCACAGAACCACCTCAATAGACGCGGTCTCAGTAGGTACTTCGTACAGATCACTCGTCACCGTGTAACTACTAGCCGTGGGTTATGTAACGATTCCCCCGCGAGAAATTGATGCCGCCTCTGGCCATTTGTTGTTACAGCTGGTGTATACAGTAGAAGACTTGGTCGTAACCGGGTTATCAGAACTCGGTCACGAAGCAGTAAGCTTCGCTTCATGGAAATGGCTCCTACCATCTCCGCATCCGTATCCGTACAGAACGCCGGCGTCAGGGAGTATTATAGGATTCTTGCACAAGTACAGTACTACCGGTACAAATACCTAAGTCGCAGTTCGACGGGTATCGGAATCTTCTTGGGCTGTGGCGCAGCTGCCGCTGTTCCTTGCAATCAAGCTGCCAAGTCATATAGGTAATCTACACAGACTACATACAGTAGATACTGGTGGTAGCTAGGTACATACTTACATGGACCTGCACTCTGGATGGTTCCTGATGTGGTAGTATTATGTAGGTACGGATGCATTATTAAGGAGTCGGGGGCACTCACCCGAAGCTGAGCAGGATCCAACCAATGGGAGGACATCCGGCCTCGGCGACGACGACCTCCCTGTTTGATGTTGAGATATTTGACATGATGCTGCGACGAAGCAGGTTTTTTTTCCCCTCGCACTCTTGCGATCTCTGTTTGATGATGATGTTGTGCTTGGTGGTCGACCACCATTGACGTTGGACATACAAAGTACCTAGTTGCCCGCATACACCCATCATCAAGGCTGCCTCGGCGTTGTGTTTCGGGTTTGTTCGTGCAGGACCTGGCGCACAACACAAGCACCATGGCTACGGTATTCTACAAGCGGTAGGTTGGATGCAGGGGGATAGCTGATTGTCGATGAAATCAATTTAGGGGAGATTTTGAAAACGCCAATCAATCGCGTCTGCCCAGGTGGTGAGCCACCCTTGGCGATCTTGATGTCGAGAGTCCTACGCCATATCGATGACTAGGTAGACTTGCAGCTACCTACCTGCAGGATAAATCAGGTTTCGGATTGGCGGGGGTCAGATATAGTCAGATATCAAACTTCAGGTACGTTACTAGGTGGCATGGCAAGCGACAATTAGTTTCGAGATACTTGAAAGGAAATCTTGTTTGACAATCGCATAAACTTCGTCCAGACCCAACCTAGGGTAAGAGGTGAGCGAAGGTTTAGTGCAATATGATGCTATTCAGAAGCTCGCTAGTGACTACTTAACTTAGATGCCGCTCTAGTGGAAAAACTCGTCATGCTGCCGTCAAGCCCACGCCGCGATGTTGAAAAACTTATCGACGAGGTCCCGTCATAGAGTGCCTCGAACTGAGGGGTTTTTGATGAATAACCAGAGCATCAGACGCATATAGGCAGAACGACTATCTCACATGTCGGACACGACGTGCTACCAGTCTTCCTGAAGTGAGAGAGGATAATCATCGAGTAAATCTCAATCACTTGGCTCTGAACCAGAAAGAATATGAGAATGCATTCAAATTTCCTTCTATTTGCCGCCATGGCGGCCGCATCTTCTGCGGTTATTGCCTCAGACAACCCGGCAATTGTGGTTCATCACACTGGCATTGCCCGTCCAGATACGACTGTAACGACAACGGTCAACAGCGGTGGCAGCTCATCGACGGGCGATTCTTCCGCTACCAGTTCCAATGCTGGGCCTACGACCGACTCTACCGCCTCCCCCACCGGCTTTCCCACCTCCTCACCAGGATTTCCCGCGCCACCATACTCGGGCCCGACTTCTGGCTCGAGTACCGCGACCGAGACAGGAACTACCTCTTCCAGCGGCACTATGACCAGTCCCACAGACTCGAGCACCTCAACCGAGATGGGATCCACGTCTTCTAGCGATACCATGACCAGTCCAACGGACTCGAGCACCTCAACCGATATGGGATCATCTTCTAGTGATACCATGACCGGCACCATGGGTTCAAGCACCTCGATGGAGAGCCAGACGACGTCTGGAGGCACCGCCGCATCCACGTCTAATACGGGTATGGCGGTACCGGTTAGCTCCTCCGCTTCGGGAGGGTCGGGAGGTGGGTATGTGTCTACCGCTGCGGCAGCGAGAGTAACTGGGGCCCCGGCGGCGGGCGCAGCAGCCGCGGTTGGGATGGCGGCAGTGCTACTTATTTAGCAGGAGGGCTTTATATATAGGGTTTGGGGTGTCGTCGGAAGGGTACTTCAAGTACATGACATCGGGCAAAGGCATCAGCAATTATGAAGATGTTCCCAGAAGCTATCAAGACATCTCCAGGGAATGACCACATAAAAGTATCATCTCCAAGAAATCAGTTCCCTTCCTTAGCAAGGAATATTTATTATTCCTTCGTTAGTAACCTAATGCAAATGCTAACCCACCTCATCTTTCTAATGACTAAGAACATAAGGTGCCTCTGGAAGTATTAGACCGTCTCGCATGTCCTTCTGATACCTACATGTGGATATCTTCTTGCAGCCGACTACATGTAGATACAAGTAGTCATCCATCATCAAGGTTGTATATGTAGAGTTCTCGCTCTCACTACATTATTTCGTCCGTCGAGGTACCTAGCTTGCGTGCATTAATCCGTCCTTTTGCCATAACTAAGGTAGCTAACCTAGTCAATCTAGGGCCATCTTAGCACCTCCGCGGATCTTCGAGCCAATATTCATGTCGCTGCTTTCAGTTCGGCGCGGCGATGCCGAGTAGCAGGTAGTAGGTGGTCACTAAAGAACCAAAGCACGAATTCTATCCCATAGCAGACTAATAGAGATTTCAAGTTATTACCATGGAATCCAAATCAAGCCTCTCGTGGTCTGTACAGGGCGGAAATCTGCGGAAGTTGTCATCACCATCGCATTGGTATCCCGTTAATCGGGAGTGCACTCTAATCTTCAATAAAGTGGAAACCCTTCGCTAACTTATTATTAGCCATGATTTAGGGAACCTACTAGGAATTTTAGTCGTCGCCTTAGAAATCTTAGCCGCCTAGCCGTAGTGTATGTCCAAGGACGATAAACATGTAACTTAATCTGTATCTACTCGGAAACGGTGCCGACCCTAGAGGAGAGACGATGTATATCGGCCACCCCGAGAGTATGGCAAAGCATCGGTTTAAGGTTTTGTCGCGTCGAGATGCGGCATCTCGACTAGTCCCCGCTTCGTTACGATCTACGATGACATCTACTTACAATCTAGGTAGATTGTCTACCCACCCATGGACCATGGTTCATTACGTCCCTGGACAGAGGGGCTGGCGTTACCAAGGAAAGACTGACTCGTAACCTCGGCTTCTGATGTGCGAGAGTGTATCTTGCCTACTATCAAGAATGAGACGGTTGAGGGAATCCTTATGATATCTCATTGACACTCCTTTCCGAGTCATAGACAGATGAACGGTGGCCAATGAAGCTAAAAGGACCGCTCCATTCATATGCATACTACATGCAACGAGAGGAATTCGAAAGGGTGGAAATTCTTCCTTATGGCCGTAAAACAATGTCGTGTACAACTATCAGTTCCAGATGCCTCTACAATATGGTGAGAATAGGATTTTGGCCCACGCTATTAAGTATTAAGAGGACGTCAAGGATTTAGAAACACGTAGTTTGAAATCCACAATCTCTGCCTTGTACACAGTTTCACCAATATCCAGTCTGTGGGTGTCTTTAAGGCTGTCGCTGTATCACTGCTCAAGAGACGAGGTCCCGTCTTGTTAACAAGTTAAGACATACATCTATTCCAGTTATTCCTATCACGTGCGTCTATGTTGCCTGCTACGGCACACTACAGAGTATGCCTGCCAGCTATGATGCCTCGAAACGTCCAACGAGCAATCTGCCTGCTGCTTTTATTACTACCATCCCTCCCCTTTTAACAAGCACTCATCTATCTGAATTAGATGATGTCCCGAACTCCAACGTCCCGAGAGCTCTAGAGCCTGTTTCATCCAGATTGGTAGAAGATAGTCTGCTGCTGGTAACTGGACTGGCGGTCATCGCCTTTCGAATCTACGTGCGGGTCAGGGTTGTCGGGTGGAAGAAGCTCCGGGTCGACGACTACTTGATGATACTGGTAGCGGTAAGTTGTCTTTCTCCCGAGATTTATCTTTAAAGAAGCTGCAAACTAACGCGTCGGGCAGATTCCATTCACCGCCCTGATCGTGTATGGTCATATTTTACTGGTGGACTACAGGGGTATCTCCAATAATGGAATGTCGCCAGAGTATCGTTCCTCACTCGATCCTAACAGTCTTGAATTCTCGGAGAGGTAAGTCTTGCCTTCGTGTATAAAAGAACCATCTGTGGACCATCTGTGTACTCTCAATTCAGGCGCTGATACTTCCTGCAGAACAAGTGGAGCAAAACTCGAAATCGTTGTGAGAGTCTTGTATACCATCGTCCTGTGGCTCACAAAAGCCGCGGTGCTGGCGTTCTGCAGTCGTCTTACGGTGAGCAGCAACTTGTAACTCGATAGCGGTTACGCTATGCGTCAGGACTAACGCGACCTATCTTCAGGAACGATTTGGAAAATACGAGAAGCGGATACGTGTAGGACTGATTCTACTCGGCACCACATGGCTGGTTGACTTCCTTATAACCTTGCTCAGCTGCAGGCCGTTTCATAAGAATTGGCAAATCCAGCCTGATCCAGGACGTACGTTTCGTTCCCCACGAACCCGTACACTCTTAGATGGGAACTAATCTTCTGAAGTGACCTGCCACCCAGGAACCTCTCCGTATAGCATGTATGGCACCCTCGGATTCAATATCCTGACCAGCCTGTACGTGTTCTTCGTGCCCTTACCGATATTGTGGATGGCGAATACCAAGTTTTGGAAGAAGGTGGGACTCGTCATGCTCGTGTCGGCGAACTGCTTCGTCATTGCGGTAGCGATCCTCCGTGGGTATCTGACAGCTTCAAGCCCAGTCGAGGGAGCAAAGCATGCCGGTAGATGGAGCCTCCGGGTCTGCTACGTTGCGGTCGTGACGACCAACCTCCCGCTATTCTTCCCTCTAATATGCCGGGTGATTGGGCCATTGGTCAAAAAGAAGCGGACACAAATGCAGGGGATGATTTCAGCATGGGAGCGCTTGAGGCTGTATGATGGGGAGGATGACAATGATTATACTCGTTGCTCGAGTGATTCAAGTGACGGTAGGAGCGGAGTCACAGTTGAGACAGAGATGGGCCTTGAGAGCATCGACGAACCTGCTGGGCGGGAACGTAGAGACGCATTATATGAGCGATAGGGATACTCAGTCGTTGGTATCTTGAGGTACTATCACTCTTTGACTACCTACCTATGACCATGATGTGATGGATTAGAGACGTAGCACATGTGACACTAGTAATTGTCATAAGACCGTGTTCCTCATAGCACAACTTGGCACATCGCTCTTATGACGAGAACGGAGCTGCTTCGTCTACGTAATACCACTGATACGATTTATTCACCTATATACATCTATTATCTCCCTCAATCATCAACTGATGGACAATCAACCTTCGCTACGTTTTATGGACCAGGAAAACTGCGAGACTTGTATATCGTTATGTATCGTTGAACTTCTTGAAGCGTAGATACTTCGTACTTCACCCAATTGATCAACTAGAATCTACATCACGAAGCCCGTTCCGAACCCGCGCTGGGCGACGTGATGACCTCTGGAAGTACGACACATCACATCGACATGCTCGGAACTCCCTCCCATGGAACTCGGCACGTTTGAGTAGGGTAAGTTCATGCTGCTATGTATACCTAGAGGCTTGGTCAACTAAGTCGGTAGTCTGTCTGCCTAGGTACTTACGTCCGATATGACTCGGGTGCGGAAATACCCAGGTCGACAGCGTTATATCCTTTAGCCCGCCGATGATTCAGGGCGGGTCCACCTGAATTATTCGAAAGCCTTACTCGTTCCGTGTGTGTGCTGCCGTATCAAATAGCTCAGACCCCTTTTTGTCCTTAACAGGATAGGGGTATGAATCATGATACTAAACCATCATCCGGAAACGAATTGAACGAAATGCCCAGCCCACGTGGTTTTTTAGTTATCGTCTCACTGGCGGTATCAAGACCTCGAACTGCACCTATTATTGAGGCCATCTCACAATCACTCAATCAGATTCAGGTCATGAAAGAAGAAACGGTTGGTTGAATCAAGGTCTTCTGCGTATATATACACCTATTGTCGACCAACTATGTTGCCGTCTCCCTGTATCCAGATAACCCTCGTAAGAGAATCGTCCAGAATATACTATACATTACACCTTTTCCCAAAGACCTAGCAGTCTATATGTTGGTGTAAAACCTTCCAACCAAAGATAACATTACAATATCAGGCCCAGATCTCATCGAGATGTGAGACGTGACGTTCGAGCACCGTGATCATGATGTTGGTGATGTTGGCGATGAAGCTGAAGAGGCAAGTCGCAGCTTAGTCCACGACGCCGGTAGGGGTGTCGCAGAGGATGCCCTGCTCGAGGATGGGCAGGACGCAGCAGCGGGCGCGCTGGCCGATGGCGGAGCAGATGGAGCTGAAGTCCGTCGCATCGGTGGGCGTGGCCGAGGGGTCGGCGCAGTCCAGGTCGGCGACGCCTAGGACGTCTGTCGCGCAGCACTGTGCCGTGCCGTACAGGCCCGAGCACGGCGCGTACGTCTGTCGCTGCTCGATGGCGGCTGGGACGGCGAGGGCGGCGCCCGCGAAGATAAGGGTGGTGGCAGCGAAAAACTTCATTTTGACTTGTGGTTGGTTGTGGTGTGGTTGAGCTGGTTGCTTGTTGGTTGCTGGTGGTAAGAGCGAGAGACTTCTGAGCGAGCGGAGTCTGGAGCGAGAGTAGTGCGGGTGATATTAAAAGTCTTTGGGAAAGGCTTTGTGGTTGTTTGTGTCTTTGTGTTGGTCTGGAAGATGGAGAGTAGATCGAACCCTAAGATCTGGAGGATGCCGGGACTCTTTATACAACTTCCTCACCGCCCCTGTTCCCTCCCAAGCTCATCGACGTTTACTGTACATGCCTGAGGCCTCGTCGATGCTGTAGCTGCCGAGAGAGATGAGATGTGATGCGATGACGACGGAGACCGGGTTCCAACTCTGGATTCATACCTGCCTAGCCACACAGGTTGCTTAGTCTCGCAATGCCCTGCCAACAAGCAAGCTCCGAACCCATACCAGGTTCTGGGGATCCCTGGGTAGCACCGACGCAGAGAAATTTTAACAGGATCGTAGATCTTAAGATGGGCAGATATAACCCTGACATTACGAAACGAGAGTGATATCTTGATGATCGTCGGTGACATGGAATGTTGCGGTGCGGTGTACCTGGAAGTAATTGTGACATCAAACAACAACGGCCTTACGTTTGGGTAGTTCCTGGGGACGAATGAGAGCGCGCCTCAGTTCTCTATGCGGAAATCATGGCCGATGTCCCAACTTCAGTCGACCCAACCCGGCAAGCCTGGGTTGCGACGTACTGAGCACCGCCTCAAAGGGGGTTCGTTGCCACCTTCAACCTTGCCTGAGTAAGCTCCCTCTTCGTGGGGATGCTGTAGCCCTATGCTCACGGGCTGTATGTAGGCCTGCATTGCATGATGCCCTCTGCACCAAGCTCAGGATCAAGGTACGATCGAAAAAAATTAACCCATACGTAGGTGACATGGGCACTCGGGAAGAACAATCCATCTCCCGGCAGAGGATTACGTCAAGACACAGCGACGAATAACAAGTTGTTACCAGGTCCCAACTATAGACAGGGTGCTTATAAGATGTCCCCTCTGGACTCCGCAAAGCAAGGACGGGGAGACAACAGCAAATGCCGCTGCAAGGGGTTCAACGGCAAGGGGAACAGCGCACTAGGCTATCAACTTCGAGAAGTATTACCTATGCTGCCCTCGTGTAGCATCGTGTGGCACACATTACGGCAGAGCGCCACAGCTCCGAAATGGATGGTTACCCTTCTTGCATCAGGGCGCATGATAGCCTCAAGAGCCGCCGCCCACCCATTAGAGAGATCTGGGGAGATCGTCACTGCTACGGCTGCTAGACACCTCGTGTTCAAAAAATAGCGACGAGCCCAAAGTCTTCTAGCAGCAAGCCATAGTACCACCCACCATAGGTCACTAGAGCCGCAACTAGGGAAGTGGGAAAGGTGACTAGTCGTGGAAATTCCCCTTTTGGACGGAATGTTCCGAATCTTGCTGAACTTGCCCTGCTCAACTGCTTACCTAGCTGCTTAGAGGTAAGCAGAGATACATATCTTGGGTAGTTGTCATCGCATGAAACATAATCAAATCAGCTTTCAAGAGGAAAGGGGGTACGAAATGCCCAAACATGACCACGCAAATGGAACGGCGAAGCGTGGTCGAACAAGGAAAACAAGGAAAATCCGAAGAAGAAGATCGCCAGCAACAACTTCCGAACCTGGATAGCGGTATCAATGCGCTAAACTCGATGCTTCAAGCCCGACGCTGAGAACGGTGGCAACGATCAGAGAATTGCCTATCATTTGCCAGCTCGTCTTCTAAGATTAGAAAACTCTGATTTCTTCGGGTGCACGACATTTTCCTAATTTTGCGAACTTCCCGCCGACGTCGACACCGCAAAGACACGGAGAATAATGACATGAGCCGGCGGCCGCCTTGGCAACATACTCCGTCATCTATCCGGGGATGCCCCACTGACTCCCTTGTCGCGTTGGCCTCGATACATAGTAGGTCCTGGATGAGGTTACATCCAGATCCAAGAATGGTCCTGGAGGCTGGAGAGAGCGTCATTCTTTTTCTCTGTGGTTGAAAAGACCCCTGAGTAATCTCTTCGGTGTTCCAGATGTTTACTAGCTCTTTTAAACTAAGCTGAATCTGTGGTTATAGAGATGCCAACTTAAGGCTTTGCTTTCAAGTACATTGAGCACTGCATTAGGTAGTCTTGTAAGTTGTATGGTTTGCGCGGGTTTCCCTGACTAATGAGATTGCGCGCATCGTGATAGTAGTAGGTTGACGAAGTTAGACGTCAGAGGGGTATAGTAAAGAGTAGCTTGTTATAAGAGGCAAGTTACAGAGAATAGTAAGGCACCTAACCTATCATTCAGTTGTTGGTGGAGGACCAAATTGGAGATGCGACCGGGGTAGAGTCTTTCGGGTGACTTCATCTTGCGCCGTCTCCTCGTGTTGTCATTTGATGTTGTCATTCAACACTGGGCATACTTGACAACTCCCCAACTATTCTAATTGTTGATCAAATAACTCAGCATCGAAGTTCAAGCGAGACTATGTACATATGACTAAGTCGATGCAACGTTCTTGCAACCATGCTAACAATAGACACAATAGAACAGCAATGTAGGCTGTAGCAGACTAACAAAAAAAAGGGCAATGCACAGCTTGGCTGAAATGCTATGTCGACCATCCAAACTTGGTGTTTCATGCGTCAGGGGCCATGATGTAATTGACATGTTGGTGTAACAGCGAGAACTCGTAGCTCGAAATAATAGAGACGCTGGGTCGTGGGTTAATGGTTATCGTCAGTGCAGCGATGTTGTCATCGTCAATGAATATTACAACAGCAGTCCTCCCCATGTCCATTTCATGCACACCTGTGTCTTTACGTCAAATATATACTGGCTGGCAGACAGACGTGTAGTGTCGGTGTTCTACGTGAGCAGCCAGTTTTACGGTTCTTCATTTCCCTAGATTGTTTTGAGGGCTCTGTTTCTTCGATTTCACAAGATACATACCTGACTCTACCCACTGCGATAGGATCAAAATTAATCTGGACGAGAAGACGGAATGAAAAAGGCTTTGACAGGTTCAGAATCCACTCTCTAAAAGGCACAAGACGATATATTTGTATTGTCATGTACTACCTGGCCAATGAAGCAAATCTTTTCGAGTCATCAACGGGAGAGATCGCGTAAACGCAAGTAGAAAACCGTCCAAAACGACGTGAGATGATGCTAAGGGCTAGATCGTCGGGCTCTCGGTCATTGTACTTCGCATCAGGGACTAGATAGAAGGCAGGTGTCGAGGTAGTTCAACCGGCAGATCGCTTCTAATTGGACGGATGCGCCGAGCTATATTACAAGTCCCTCCTGCTTTCTTGAGGTCACCTCTGACATGAATGCCATTCGCTCCGACTAGATATGCTTTATGCGTAGAAGTTGACGGTCTATAGGAGATATTAGCTCGAAACGTCACAAGAATTGGACATCTGGAGTCAGAACTCACCTCCTTCTTCTTAGACTGCACCTCGGCAATGGCATCCACATAATGCTCATGGCTGATCTTGTTCTTACCCATTCTCAGTGCGATCATGCCCGCCTCAACACAGACTGCCTTTAACATGGCACCGCCGAATTCATCCGTGCTACGAGCGAGCTCGCTCCAGTTAATGCTCGAGTCTACCTTCATCTTGCGCGAGTGAATCTTGAGGATCTGAGCTCTGGCTTCCTCGTTCGGTAGAGGGAACTCGATCTTTCGGTCGAGACGTCCTGATCGCAGTAGAGCAGGGTCAAGCACATCGACACGGTTCGTGGCGGCCAGTACCTTGATTCGATCGTCTGACGCGAAGCCGTCTAGTTGGTTCAACAATTCCAACATGGTTCGTTGTACTTCCCTGTCGCCGCTCTTCTCACTGTCGAATCGCTTGGTACCGACAGCATCGAGTTCGTCAATGAAGATAATGGCAGGGGCCTTCTCCTTGGCAAGTGCGAAGCAATCTCGGACCAACTTGGCACCATCTCCGATGAACATCTGGACAAGTTGAGGACCGGCCAGCTTTAGGAAAGTCGCGTCGGTTTGGGCGGCGCAGGCTCGAGCCAGCAGGGTTTTCCCTGTCCCAGGAGGTCCATACATCAGAGCACCTGGCACAGCTTTGTGAGAAGACACGCAAGACTCGGAGGCTTCGTAGTAAACATACCTTTGGGGGCCTTGATGCCAATCTTCTTGAAACGATCAGCCTCCTTCATGGGCCAGACAATCGCTTCAACTAGTTCCTCTATTTGCTTATCCAAGCCACCGACGTCGGTGTACTTCTCGGTAGGCTTCTCATCGACCTCCATAGCTTTGACACGGCTATCGTACTCGGCGGGTAATGTATCGAGGATCAGGTAGGAATCCTTGTTAACTCCGATAAGGTCACCAGGCTTCAGGGTGTCGGGGTCCACGAGGCCAATCAAAGGTAAGAAGATGGTTTGTCTGGTGGAAGTTTTGATGACGGCGGACTTGCCGACTCGGGTGGCGTCGAGGTCAATGTTGGCACCCTCTTCGGACGACTCTGCGGTAGGATCGAGGTCGAGTAGCTCAACAACATTGCCAACGAGGTAGGGTAACTGTCTATACGAGGGAGGGTTTGTTAGCCAGCGATGAGTTTCCGGGAGCTGAAGACAAACCGATTATTTGCAATCTTCTCGTTGTTCTCCTTGATCCTCTCGCCCATGGTCGCCTTTTCATGAGACAATCTCTGGAATTCGCTCTTCATGATTCTCGCGTCGTTCTCTAGAAGGCGCTTTCGAGTTTTTAGATCTTCTGTTCCGAGACCTAGAGTCTCCTCATCAAGAATCTCCTCTTCCTCAGGCTCAGCATCCTTCATTATGGCATCACCATCGCGATTAACGTTGTTGTTGCCGTCCTGCGCTGCTTCGTCATCTCGTCCGTCATCCTTCTTATCCTTGCCATCATCGGGACCGCGGCGGTCGACAGCCTCCAAATCCGCGTTACTCGACATGGTGGAGTAATGAAATGAATGTGTTGTGGGAGTAGTTAGAGATGTTTGGTGCGAAGATTAAGAAAGAATGTATTTGATTGATGGGAGAGTCTGGAATTGACCAGAGCTGGTTGCTGCGAGTAGCGGTGGTAAAAAGATGGTTGAGGATGGTTCGGCTGGAGATGCTGATGTTGTTCAAGTGACAGTTGACAAATGGAAGCTCCAAAAAAGCTTAGGATCCTAGGTACACCGTAACAAGTTGAGGCTAATGCACGTCGGTACCCGTGGTAGCTTCTTTCCAGGCAGGCGTGTCGCGTAATCCGTAATCAGTCAGCCTGATGCATTAATCGGGGCATATTTTTTTTTAGTCGTAATGTCGCTTTAAATACATACTCTAGATACGAAGTGACCTGGGATCCCTGCAATTGTCCCGCCGCCTCCGGCTGTTAGCTCCGTCATCACCTGCGGGTTGGATCAAAACCTCGCCTCGTCATGTCAAGAAAAAGGGAAAGCTTGGAAATGACTTTATCAATCCTCTTCGTCCACCAGATTATAGACCAATATATACACATATAAGGTATATACGCCAATCTCCCATCGTGGCTGGGCTACTCTGGTCTCGAACACGGGCTCCACATACGGATGCCGCCGATGCGACTACTGCTTCAACGAGTTCAGCGGCTCGTGATATCATGACTGAGCCGTCTCCTCAACCCAATTTGACGCCGCAGTTCTGCTTCTCAACTGTAGCGCTCAGAGGTGCGCCGTATATGTCAGTCACTTTTGCTTCAGTGCAAAACACTTACCATTCGCAAGACTTCCTCCGAATATCCCGTGGTGCCATCGACGACTCGATCACCCAAAACCTCAATGCTCTCGTGACACCTTCTCAGTCGGGTTTCGATCCCGCTTCAACTTCTGTACGCATCACAAGACCTGGAAACCGGCCTGTCGACCCTCGGGCATGCCAGGCGTTCAAAGACAAGGTCCTCTTCCCGTCCTGGCAAGCCAGGTCCGATGTTTTGACCTACTGCGCCTATGTGACCACTAGCCCAGACCCGGATGATCCCGATGTAGCCCTCCGCGCAGCCGAGACGGAGAAAAATCGAGAGCGAGTCGTAGATGAGAGGTTGGACCCATACTCTGGACGATACTTTCCTCGAGAGCCTCGCACAGAAAGACTGGCAAACTTGTTAAGACAAGAAAGAAGTGTTGAAGGCATCATTCGTTCCAGAACTTGGGGTTTGGTTCGAGAGCGATGTGGTGATAACTTTCAGGATGCTGAGGAAGCTCTAAATAACTGGAGAAGAACAAGAGGACGGCATCGATAGTAAGCAGATGGCGTTTATCATATGTACACAGCTATAATTTATACCTGGATACCTTATGTAGTCTCAATGTTGAATACGTCGCCGCTTAGCACACCTATGGGCTATATTGCCGCCATTACAATGTCAGTTATCGGTCTGAGTAACATCAACCTGCCTACCATTTGTTTCTACTACATAAACCTCCAATTAAACCATTGGTGCAACTTTTAAGTACTCGACACGCAAATATGTATCTACATTGAATTAGTGTATGCATTATTCGGATAATTATCGGTTAAGGAGCTCTCAGTTTCAGGCATGCCCAGGTACAATCATCCCACTTTTTAGTCGTCTGTTTAGCGCTACTACCGACCAAGCAGCAAGTTCAGCACAAAAGCTTTTGAAGCTTCGCCATTCGGATACCTAGCACAGGTACGATCACAGGTGCGACAGCAAGGTCGGCGAGTTCCATGCACGCATCAGCTACGCCTCACATAGGAAATTTATGGTTCATGACTGGTCACTGGGTAGATCCACCTATACTACGCCGGGGTGAGAGATCTACAACACACATCCCACCAAGTACGTTTCTGACCAAAGGGCAAATTATCTCGCACACAGCTAACAGCAGAACACCCTACGCCGCAGACCAGTTCCCTTGAGAACGCCCGTTACCTTTTAAAGTGAGGTCTCGAGGACGGGACACCGACCCATTTACCGACCATGCCCCAACCTCTTAGCGCGAAAGAGAATTCTCTCTTTCGACAAGTTATTCGAAACTACGAGGACAAGCAATACAAGAGGGGATTGAAGGCGGCCGAGCAGATCCTCAAAAAGAACCCCAAACATGGCGACACAATGGCCATGAAGGCTTTAATCATCAACCAACAAGGAAAGACGGAGGAAGCTTTTGTCTTGGGTAAGGAGGCCTTAACAGCCGACATGAGATCCCACATATGTTGGCATGTTTACGGGTTATTATATCGGTACCAGAAGAACTTTGAAGAGGCTATCAAGGCATACAAGTTCGCGCTGAAGCTGGAGCCCGAATCTCACCAGATTCAGAGAGACCTTGCCTTCCTGCAGATTCAAATGCGCGACTACCAGGGCTACATACAGAGCAGGACCGCTATGCTCCAAGCCAAACCCCAGCTTAGACAGAACTGGACCGCGCTCGCAGTCGCGCACCATCTTGCTGGTGACCTTACCCAGGCCGAAAAGGTGTTGACGACGTACGAGGATTCCCTGAAGGTACCGCCTTCCAAAACCGACTACGAAAATTCGGAGGCTGTTATGTACAAGAACTCGGTCATCGCAGAGACAGAAGATTACCAGAAAGCTCTAGACCATCTCGAGTCTATTGAGAAGCACAGCCTCGACCGACTGGCCGTCTCGGAGCTCCGCGCAGATTATCTATCGAAGCTCGGGAGAAAGGAAGAGGCTGCAGATGCCTACCACATTCTACTCGATCGCAACCCGGAACATCCCGACTACTACACGAAGCTCGTTGCCACGTTAGGCATTGAGGCTAACAACTATTCCGCGCAGAAGGCGATCTTTGACGAATACGCCGAAAAGAATCCCCGTTGCGACGCTGCTAAACGGTTACCCATGGACTTCCTTATCGGTTAGTCACGTCGATGATATGTTTTTATAAGGGGCGGAAACTCACGACTCTTCTAGATGACGATTTCCGAGAAGCAGCTCGGAGCTACTTGTCATTGATGTTAGACAAGGGCGTTCCTTCGACCTTTGCAAATCTCAAGCACCTGTACACTGACCCGTTCAAGAGAGAGACACTCGGTTCCGTAGCCCAGGAGTACCTCGAATCGAAGCGTACATCCTCTGGCGAGGGTACAGCGGCCAATGACGATGCTCTGAAAGGGGAACCCGCAGCTTTATATTTCCTGGCGCAACATTATAATTACCACCTAAGTCGCGATCTCGCCAAGGCGATGGATCACGTGAATAAGGGGATTGACCTATTACCCAGCAACGTTGAATTCCACATGACCAAGGCTAGGATATTGAAGCACTACGGCAATGCCCAAAAGGCCTCTGACACCATGGACCAAGCTCGCAAGCTCGACCTGAAGGACCGATATATCAACACAAAAGCGGCCAAATACCAACTACGGAATAATGAGAACGACACTGCTCTGGCGACAATGGGTCTCTTTACTAGAAATGATTCCCTAGGCGGTCCTCTGCACGATTTACTCGACATGCAGAGCGTGTGGTACTTGACAGAAGATGGGGAAGCTCGGGTCCGCAACGGGAACATCGGCCTAGCCTTGAAACGCTTCCATGCTGTCTATAACATCTTCGAAGTCTGGCAGGAGGATCAGTTCGATTTCCACAGCTTCTCGCTGAGAAAAGGGCAGATCCGCGCTTACGTGGACATGATTCGATGGGAGGATCACCTCCGTGAGCATCCGTTCTACACTCGGGCCGCCCTCGGAGCCATTGCAGTCTATTTGAGTGTGTACGACAGTAGACAGATGACGAATGGCGTCGGCGGGTCTGCCGGTACCAACGGTGATGAGGCTGCAGAAAGGAAGAAAGCTGCGAAGAAGGCCAAGAAGGAGGCCCAGAAAGCTGAACGAGAGGCTGCCGAGAGAGCAGCTAAACAAGACCCCAACAAGCCAAAGGGCGCCGCCGCCGAGTCTGTCAAGAAGGACGATGACCCGAACGGATTGAAGCTTGCCGCGACAACCGAGCCCCTGGCTGAGGCCACGAAGTTCCTGGCGCCTATCCTTCAATATAGTCCGAAGCACATCGATGGACACATCGCCGGCTTCGAGGTCTTCATCAGGAGAGGTAATTCTGGAATACTTTCAGTTACATCCTATCTGCTTGCTAACTTGCGCCAGAAAAATACCTCCTTGCCCTTCGATGCCTTAACGCTGCACTGGCCTTAGACGCGGAGAATCCCACAGTCCACGAACAGGTCGTCCGATTCCGTCAAGCTCTCAATTCCAAGATCAGCTCTCTGCCTGACAAAGTTGCCGATGTTTTGAAGTCTGGGTTTACCGCCGTGGATCGATCAGCAGACCTGAAGAAGTTTAATGCCGATTTCAGAGCGAAGCATAACGACAGCGCCTCTCACGTCATCTCCGCCATCAAGACGGAAAGGCTGCTGGGCGGCGATAAGCCTAAGAGTGAGAAGGACCTCGCGGCGGTACTAGACATCAAGGACGTGCAGTACGAGCAGGCTGCGGAGGCCCTATCTCTTCTCAAGCAATGGCGCAGCGGCGAAGCCGATCTCCTCAAGAAGGCTGCACACGAAAAGTGGCCGGAGGTCTCGGTTTTTGCGTGACGGTGCCTTAGATAAGGGCTCACTTATCCCCATGTCGACTATCACTCCTCACCCTCACCTTCTCCTTTTCTCGTATCTACCCATCTTTCCGTCTCAGTCTGCTCATCCTTCTTCGTTCGTGAGCGAATACACATAGGGAGGCTTATCGTGCAGGGCATCGCATCTACGTTTCTAGTAAGGATTGACTAGGGTCTGGGGTCCGTGTTCTAGGGGGCGTGGTGTTGCAGGACTTACATAGGTGGAACCGCATCTAGCATTCATGGGTTTCGGTCACCCGTCCTAATTAGTTTACGGAAGGGCTGTCAGGACAGAGAATTAAGGTACATAAGCCGGGCGAGGCTGTCGGGAGCAGTGTGATGTGCGTCGAAAACTCGCTGAATATAAGATGGAGGGTTCCCGAGAGTGGGCTTACGACCAAGTAGGGGTGAGAAAGGAAAATGAGGCGAGAAAAACATGAATGAAGTGGAAACGAACTAGAGCAGAAGCGACGGGAGAAATGAAGATAATAAGAGAAAAGAAAAGAAAGAAAAGGGAATACAAAGCGTGTTATCAAGTTAACTTATGCGTGCCGTGCTTGCTCATGGTGTTGATGATGTGGGATTTGCCGTGCTGGAGCAAGTGTGCGTAGATGAGCATCGTGATAGGGTGGTAAATACGGTTCTTGGACGTGTTACTAGCACAATAGTAAGATGCCTTGTTATATTGCCGATCAGCATGGGGTGTGGTATTCATGCATCGAGTGAGAGTGTATGCTTATGTGCTCAGGAGAGAAGGAGTAGGGAGGGCGAAGATCATGCCGAATAGACTACAGAGAGCGCATGAGAGTAATATTGCATGGTCAAGCAGCTTGTTGCTGGTGTAGTGAACAACAAACTAGCAGGGGATCAACAGCCTGACACGGTTATCGCAGTCTCGCGTATATCGCAATAGCTGCAGAACGTTGCACGAAGAGGAACGTTCAGGTCTGCCATAAACGTCTTGATTTTATAATCCTGCAATAGTTGAGACTAATCGGACGATAGCTTCTTGCTATGCTGCTGAGTCCAGGCTTAGGAGTCGTTCCTACCAGTGCTATGCTCAATTACCTAGGTACCTAGCAGATGCCGCATTAGAAGATCTGTGCATAACTGACAATGGTAATTAAATACGATGAGAAATCACTAGTACAAGTGAGAAGAACGAGGGGGAACGTGAAGATTATCACAGAGGTATTATGTTAGTGCTGGTTGGTTGGGTGCAGATGAGATAAGGGGTTAGGGGTTTCGTATTAGCCGAAATCTTACCGGTGCTAGTATATAAGCTCACTAAACGTCGGAGATAACAATGGAGACCATCTCCTTGTTGGTTCAATACCGTATAACAAGGCTGCCTGGCGAAATGGTATCGCGTCACTTTCCGGTTTCTGGAACATGGTGAAGATTGCGGGTTCGAGTCCCGTGGTGGTCGTTAATTATTGTTTTGCTTTTCGCAGTTTTGACAATTATCTCTAACAGATACAATTTGGTTAATTTTCGACATTTCTTTTGGTGCCTTTATGACTTCGTACATCTGGTCTCTATGTGCCAACCCCGCGATCCATTATATCCATTATCTTGTCCTCTCTGAACGAGGCATTACCTACCCCACATGCACGATAATGCAATAACTCTCAGAGTTAAGTAGGTATTGAACCCGACGAAGTGATGGAAGAGAACCACCAACCCATTTCGCATGCCCTTGCATAATGGACACAGGAATATGTGTATCCCAATAAAATGCTGCATCCAAGTAAGATGCGATCAAGTATAATAGACTCTGAATTGTAGGTCATGACACGATGTTTTTGAACGAGAGATCTACAAGTCATCTCGTCTGGTGAACGAACATTTCGGGTGACTTGACCCTGCTGATATTAGTTTTATTATTTATGTACTCCAAACCCACAACCTATTGATCTCGGCACACTATGAAGGGGTTTACAGCTGCTCGAATTCCTATGTACCCTTTCCTAGCACCATAGAATGTACCTTGGCGTGTTCTCGACTCCCCCACGCAAGCGTGATAAAATACACCGCGAGTCGATCAATACACGTTTCTCGCCATCTGCACCGGATTCTACGCGAGGATTTAGTTAATACCCATTCCTTGGCTCCCTTTTTTCCGTAGCTTGACTCGCCACTGCTTCAGACCGGCTTGCCATTCTCCATAATCTTCTTGCCCTTAGTATCGTAGGTCGTGACGCTGAAGGCCTCGTAGTCATTATCGTCGCGGAGGTCATCCTCGTCCATCTCCAGGCCCATCATGCAGCCCATGCCAACCTTGGGCCAAGCAGGCGGCACCGAATCCGTCGACGACTCTCTCGCACCTTGGTCCTGGCCATCGGCACCGCTGGCCTTCGCGCCCGGCTTCGAGTTCAAAGAGTGGGAGTCTGGCGTTGACACTTTGCTAGAGTAGTGGGTCGGGCCGACGTTGGATGGCGCGTCCATCTTATTGCGCGGGCTATCGTACGACGACCGGTACGCCCCCTGAGCGCCGCCACGTCGAGGTTCGTGAGCCGGGAAGATTGGTAGGTCGGGGTGGAGCTCCGTGCTGTACATGATGATGTTGACGAGCTGCGTGTGAGGGACGCCGGATAGGTAATTTCGTTTCTGTACCATAAACCATCAGTGACCCAACACTCTATATATAGACACAAATATATATGCGATGATATTAGCGATGCGCGCAAGAAAAGAAGAGAACCAACCTGCTCATCGCTCTTCCCATTCCAGCCGACACCCTTGTAGCTCTCGAGGGTCTTCTTCTTCACGAGGTGCTTCTCGCGCTTGGCGAGGCAGCGACCGCAGAACCACGAGCGCGACTCGTTGCTGACGAAGTCGTCGTCGATGTACGGGTCGTGGCACATCTGGTGCCAGCAGTTGTTGCAGCCGTCGCAGAAGACGATCTGGTTGGAGGCGGGGCTGCGGCCGCGCTGGCACACCTTGCAGAGGGCCTGCTCCTGCGTGCGCTTGCCGTAGTGCTTGCGCTTCTGCGACAGGTCGCGCGCCGACTGCTGCGCCGGGTTGTACGGCGCCGGCCTCTGCACCTGCCGCCCGGACTTGGTCATCATGGGCGCGGCCTGGTCCTTGGCCGAAGCGGCTGCGGCGCTGCCATCGGCGCCCGCGGCGTCACCTTCGCTATCCGAGGCGAGGTCGCTCAAGCTTGTCGATGTGTTGTCGTTGTCGTCGTCGTTCTCTTTACCGCGCTTGCGCTTATGTCCGCGGGGAGCCTTGCTCTTAGGTTTCTGTGCTGGCGCGATTTGCGATGCTTGGTTGGCTGGTGGCACAGGTAGAGGTAGAGGTAGAGGTAGAGGCAAAGTCTTGGCTGAGGCTGGAGCTGGCGCTGGAGTTCTCAGCTGGAAGGCATCATTCATTGGCATGCGCATGGTATTTGCTGATGCTTTCTGGGTTGCTGAGGAGTTTTTTGGCTTGGTTGTTGGTATTGGTGTTGGTAAAGGCATAGTTAGGGACGTATTCATGGTCATAACCAGACGCCTTTTGGCGTCCTCGAATGTGGACTTCTCAATGCTGGTCTTGGACATCGTTGAGGAGGCTGATGAGAGTGCTGATGACAAACTACCTGGCTTTGCGTTTATTCTCTTAAGGATCATCTGCGTCGCCACTGAGAACTGCGGCATGTAGGGCGGGCGACCGGTTGAGCTGGTGGTACTAGGTGCTGGACTTGGTGCTCTAGGGGTTGCAAGTTGGGACGATGAGAGGCCATCAGCTAATGCAATAGCTGGGCCGCCCTCTTTCTCCTTAGTAGATTCCATAGTCCTTGTCGTTCAGCAGGTATAGAAAAGCAGAGACTTCTATCATCACCAATGCCGCGTCTAAGTGTTGATGTGCGTTAGCGTTAGCGATGTGATGATTGATGATTTGAACGGGTACCTATACCTAGATTGGATGAGATCCTCACCACCAAGCTGAATTGACACAGCACGATTGACCTTCTAGGAATGGTATCTTTACAGAGATATCAAGATATCGACTTGACTATTGAATGCCTCTATTAAAGGGTGCAGAGTTGATAAATTGATGAAGAAAGGTTGAAAAACGCAAGTGGAGGCTAAAGCACGTGAAATTCACGTGATGGTGCAATGTCCCCGGCAGCTTGTCCGGAAGCTCCTACCCAATGTTTGTCAACCTTTTTCACTGTGTCATGTGTCATAGGTCATGTGTCATCTAATTTCTTCTGATTTCTGATTGCCGATATCCGATTCTAAGTGGGATACATCCATAGAATGAATATCTCGTCGTGACTCCGCCAGTCCGTCTTTCGCGTTACCTAATTTCTGACATTTTTTTACACGGTGCGTGGCATTCTATCTGAAAAGCCTGAGTTACTACAAGAACGGGCATGCACCTCCTAAACAGATTCCTATCTACCTATCAGGTACCTAGGTATTCTCGGTTGTCTATGAAAAAACCTAGAAGGTTTATTTACGTCTGTTATCCTAAAATACTAGGTACCTAGGTACCTATTGCCTATAACTCTTCCCTTCCTATCAGCTACCTTACGGCACCCCTTTCCTTCAATAGGGCCACCTCGCTGGCTTCCAAGCCAAGGATATCTTCTAGAACTTCATCCGTATGCTGTCCCAAGGTCGGTGGCGCAATTCGGATGCTGGGCTTGCTCTCGCTGTATTTGACCGGCGTGTTGACCAACTTTATTGGCCCACACTCCTCGTGTTCTATCTCGACTACCATATTTCGCGCCTTGGTATGCTCGTGGTTCAGTGTATCTTGGACGTCATTGACAGCAGCGTACGGCATGCCTTTCCCCTCGAAGATGTCCAGCCACTCCTTCGTCGTCTTCTGAACGCTGATCTTCTCGATCTCGGCCTCAAGTTCGACGCGATTCGTCACACGCTGCGAGTTGATGTCATATTTCGTGTCCGTCTTCCACTTCGGCTGGCCGAGCCCGTCACACAGAATCCCGAATAAGCGGTCGTTGCCGCCACCGAATAGAATATCGCCGTCTTTGGTCTTGAATGACTTGTACGGGACAATTGATGCTGCGAAGTCCTTAGTGGATTGTAAGCCGATGCTATCTGCTTGACTTACGATGAGCGGTACCCCAGCGGCCTGTGTCTTTCTCCCCACTGATGAGACAGCTGCTTGCAATGTTGGCTAGTGTAGCAGTTTGGCAGTCACTGAGACAGACGTCGATGTGCTGACCACGGCCCGTCTTTGCCCGAGACAGAAGCGCGGCCATGATGCTGTTGCTCGTGTAAAGCCCTGTGGTCAGGTCGGTAACAGCAACACCAACTTTCACCGGTGGCCCGTCTCGACTACCGGTGATGTGCATCAGCCCGAATTCTGCTTCGACCATGACATCGTATCCAGCTCGCTGCGAGTACGGCCCTGTCTGGCCATATCCAGTTATCGAAGCATAGATCAGACTGGGATTGATCTTGTGTAACGTCTCAAAATCCATCCCATACTTCTTCAAAGTGCCGGGGAGATAGTTCTCAACCAGAATATCGCACTTCTCTGCCAATCTGTGCAGAATATCCACGCCCTCAGCATGTTGGAACGACAAACCTAAGGATTTCTTGTTGCGATTAACCTAGCATGAAAATTAGGATGAGCTCTGTTATAGACAGCATCGGTGGTTGGTCAATTTACACCCAAGAAGTAAGCAGATTCGCCCGGGCCTTTTAGATCGGATCCTTCTCGGTACGTTGCATAAGGCGGCCCCCAAGCACGCGTATCATCTCCGCGGGTTGGGTGCTCGATCTTGATGACCTCTGCACTTGCATTTGATGCGATATTAGCTCAAAGAACAATTGCATCTCGAAAAGTGATGGGTCCTCCATACCCAAGGTCGCCGAGGATTTGCGTACAGTATGGCTAGTATATAAATATCAGAATAAGCAAGCGAGCACGTGGCTAAGAAGATTGATGAGCAGTCTTGCTACATACGCCGGCCAGCACCCTGGTCATGTCTAGAACACGATAGCTTGCTAAGGGGAGAGACGGATCGGTGTTGCCCACGGCAGAATACCGTCGTACCGAGTTACCCGGGTAGCTATTCCTAAGAACTCTCGTGCTATGACTGGCACGAGCTATTGTGCGACTGAACATGGTGTTCTATTGGTGGTAGCTAACAATTGAACGACGGGTTGTACCATTCGGCATCCAAGATTTGGGGGTGCGGAACGTTGCAGAGGTTCACGATGGACACTCGAGATCTTGGGGGCTACGCGCGAGGAGAAGACGTTACACAGTAGTACTTAGGACCTAGGTTAGTATGAAGTACATATTCGTACATTGTAACAAAGGAATTGGTCCATGTTTGGTCCCACGCCAGTGGAGAATTCCAATTCCGAACTGCCAGCGGCCACCAGGTATTCCCAACCAATTTGAAGGTTATATCTACTACCCCGCAATCCAACCAAGGGATTTATTCCAACCGTCTTGCAAATAATCTATCCGCACAACTGGTACTACTAGCACTGTTTGTTCCCTACAAATGCACGGGTCGTTGATGTGTGGCGGGCGCTCAGCCCGCCACATTCTTTGTTAACAGGTAGTCCGAGCTTTGAGCTACATATGTAATATATCACATATCACATTGACCAATACAAGGTTCCTTCCAAATTCTCGAGAGAGCCGTGACCTGGCCGATAGATGTCCTGAGGGAATTACCCCTGAATATGCTGCCGTCGCTGCCTATCTCACCGTTTTCCCCCAACCAAATTTACGAATATGGCCTCTAACAACGCTGCTAATTCACCATCTAACAAGCGACGACATCTATCGGGATCTGAGAAAAATCCCTCTTTGTTGAAGAAGCCTCATATGTCGCCTTATAACGATACTGACATGACGGCAGCGAAGGAACAGTCCTCAGCCACAATCCCCCCTCTCTCGGGTCGAACGAAGTCCGAGGTCTGCCGCCTATCTCGAGCCAAACAGGCCACAGCCTCCAGAATCCATGGAAGTCGAGCCTGCTGTACCCATGGAGGTACATGACATTGCATGGCCATCGGATGCCTCGACGGCCGCCGAAGAAGAAGAAGAAGAGGAAGAGGAAGAGGAAGAGGAAGAGGAAGAGGAAGAGGAAGAGGAAGAGGAAGAGGACCCCAGGATATCATTTCTCGACCATCCAAGACTATTTACTCAATATTCATGACTGGGCTTTGGGGGACCGGCTGGACCTTATACAAGCGGCAATCATCAGCGAAGCCGAGGCAATGAACGCGGACCCTGGGGTTGAAAGACCCCGGCCAAAATTCGAAAGCCATGACCGTACGGTCAATGTCTTCTAGAGTATTTACCCGAGATGGTTCGAGACGGCAGCCGCTAAGCAAGGAAATGGACAGACGAACGGACGGTACGAAATGCTCGTTTCTCGAGCTCCTTGGGCAGCGCCAGGTGCAGCGACGCCAAGCAGGACTATAAAGTGTTGGACGGGTCAACGGGCCAGACAGAAGCACCAATAGCTTTGGTCTGGTTCATCTTTCTCATCTTTCTCATCTGGTTTCTGTTTCTTATCACGCTCGATATAGGCCAGAGTCTTCATGTATTTTTTATATGAATCTCAAAAGTAGAAGTATTGGGGTAGTTTTTGGACGCTGGAGTAAGTTTTGCCCGTCTCGTTCATTACGTTACCTAATTAGAGCGCGGTCTTCTGCTCTCTGCTGGTACTAACCACTCTGGAGTTGTAAGTACATAGCAGGCTATATGTAGTAATGTACATGTATCATAATACCTCTCATTCAGAATTGAAATGTGATCATACTTGTTTCGGGCGCCGAATGTTTTTTACGAATGAACGATTTCCAGGTGGCGGCGCACCTGTTGGGAGCAAGGGAGAACTGAAATTGTCCCTCCACTGCCAGGAAGGCAGTAACACATCGCCATTTGTATTGCTGGTATGGCTAACTGCTTGATAAATAGCCCACAAAGGACTCGGGAATTTGGTTCGCCGTCCTCAGCCTCACAATAATACATTCGTATCTATTGACATGTAGTATATCATATTGAACGACGGCGTACTCGGGCTATACAAGGTGGGAGCAGGCGTTGTCCTGCCCTATCGTCGTTCTCGATCTCAGGCGTTTTATTCTCTGCAAAGTATTTTGATATGCACGACGTGTTACCTGTTGCTAATTCTAGTTCATCATTAGATCCTCAGTGTACGAATGCACGGACTTAATGTACAGTCGTTAAGTACACACAAGCGTCGACATAGGCTCAATATGCTCAGCCTCCACGCTTGCGATAGATTGCGGCCGATGTTACCCAGGGGCTAAAAACAGGCAGATATGCAGCTAGAGTCGGTGTACCTGCAAATTTTGCGAGCGCTTCTCTATAAACAATCTTTACATAGGGGACACACGGAGTTCTTCATTTTATTTTTGAAGCAGTAGTTGGTGCTACCGAGTCTTGTTTTATGCACCGCCTTCTTCCCGTGCTTCGGCAACTCGGTAAAGGCAGTGCAGGGATCCCGATATGCTCCATCATTACCCATCATTCTGTATGCCGTATGGATGGCCGGCGCAGATGCAGCTTGCGACCCTAAGTAAATGACCATTCGCACTTGATTGGTCTAAGAATAGCTTATTCTCTCGACATAGTTTCGACATGAACCTTCTAACTCGATCTTTCTCGTATCGTATTTCCTGGTGGATTGGTAACCTATCTAGGTATAGAAGCCGAACCAGGCTGTAGGCTATGAGAGAGAAGCCTGTAGAGACCAGAATTTAAAAGATGCAGCCTCTCCGTCTTATTATTCACGTCACCTACATCTAATAATCCTTCTTTGGAACACGATCACATGATAGATATATCGAGCCATTTCCGGTGTTCCCTCGCTCTATCGAATGTAGGAGTCGATTCCTACTCTGATTGAACAACATGGCACCATCAATATATCGACGAGGGGAAGTTGACACAATCAGTACACAAACAACTCAACCTGAAGAAAGCAGCGCCAATGGCGTTGTGGCGAGCCCATGGTTGATAATCGTCTTCATCGTCGTCGGGGTCCTCGTCGTAGTTGCGGTGTTCGAGTTCTTCGTGTTCCGCTACGTCAGAAGACGGCGGGCTATCGCCCGAGCAAACGGTGCAGACCCACTAGGTCGGCCGAAATTGAGAGTTCGGAAGATGAGCGCAAGAGATCAGCATGCTTCGGAGGAGATGGAGCGGGCGATGATGATCCGGAAGTCTTTGGCCAGCCGCAACTCGTCGTGGAGTACATCGAGCTTCGGAGGTGCAGAATATCAGCAGGTCGACCGGGAGGATAGCGAGGCTTTGGCTCCCAGGGAGACAGGTCCGTATGGCCCGAGAGCGACGCCCGGCGTTTACAACTTGGAGATGGGAATACATCCGGCATTTCTACCTCATCCTCCGCTAGCCCTCCCGCCACGATCTCGAGCGCCTCCTCAAGGAGTCAAACCACCACTAATAATCATCCCGGCGTGGTAGAGGCCCGGTACACTGGCTGGGGCGGTCGGTCCTGTTCGTTACGGCATTGTCAGCAGTTGGATAGACCGAATCAGCTTCTCGACGTGCGGGGAAAAAAATACCAGGGATGCCAAACTCAACGTGTTCGTTATGCGCCCCAGGTTAGGGCTGCACGGATATGCCTCGTAGTTTAGTTCGCCCTGCATTATAATAGACTTATAGATGGCATCTTGGGATCTGGAGCCAGGTTTTGGAATTGATACCATGAAGGAGCATCACGTCGGCGCTAATAAAAATTGGTAATTGGAAGGATAGCTATGCCTACCGCATCAATAAAATATAAATAATAATATTTTGTTGTTGTTATGAAGCTTCTCAGCGGCTCTGACGTGATCAAGTCTGGCGTGGCTCAGGTCCTCCCCAAATGGTGGCTCCGTACCTTTGTTAGCGGACAACTTACAATAGCATTGGCCAACTCAACAATCGCACTGACAAGCTGTGTTGCTGTTCAAGGAACAAAGCTGACAATGAAAAGGGACGCGACCTTTGTCTTTCTTTCCTCTCGTCAGTCTATCCAACTATCCCATCTTCGACATCGGCACAGCTCCTTTCAAAACAATCCTTCTTCCAAGTAAGAAACGTAACAACATCCACCACTCGACAGATTTCGATTGATATTCCCTTAATCGACATCCAAATCTATTCGCAATCAAGTCATCACTATCCTACAAGATATCTTCGTCACGTACTTTTACGTACGTGAGGTACGCGCCGAATCCCACGCCGAGTCAGCACTGCCAGCAATCCAGGACAGACGCAGGTACAGAGATACATAGGTACGTACTGAGGTACAGAGGTACCAGGGTACGTATGTAGAAGCTTTGACCGTGCATGACCCACATATTCTGACATAAACGGGAACCTTCCACAGGCATCCACTTCGCGTCTCACTTCGCACTCTTCACCTTTGTGTCGAGCCGCTCTGAATCTTTCATTCCGACAACCTATCGACTCTCATCATCGGCCATTGCCATCTGTGATCATGGCGAGTGTCGTGCCTCGTCCAGACTCCGACCCGTCCATCCAGATTCCGCCATCCGTCGCTGGCAAGAATGACAAGAACGACGAGTACAAGGAGAATCTCAACCAGCATCTCATCTGCCCCGATTGCAGAGAGGAGCCTCCCAACCTCGTCGAGGAGTTCTCTTCCGGCGACATGGTTTGCGCCTCCTGCGGCTTGGTCCTCGGCGACCGTATTATCGATACTCGATCCGAGTGGCGCACTTTCGCGAATGACGACCAAGGCAACGACGACCCGTCTCGTGTCGGTGATGCTATGAACCCTCTTCTCAACGGTTCCCAGCTCGAGACCAGCATTGCATTCGGCGAGGGCATGCGCTCGAGAGAGTTGCATCGTGCTCAGAACCGAGCCGTCAATGACAAGGCTACGAAGACCCTCCTGTCCGCGTACCGAGAGATCACCAATCTTTGCGAGGCCATTAGCATTCCGAAGACGACTCAAGATTCCGCGAAGCACATTTTCAAGCTGACCGAAGATGCCAAGCTGTTCAAGGGCAAATCTCAAGAGGCGGTCATTGCCGGCTGCATCTTCATCGCTTGTCGCCAGTCGAAGGCTCCCCGCACGTTCCGAGAGATCTACTCGTTGACTAAGGTCTCCAAGAAAGAGATTGGCAGGACGTTCAAGGTTCTGGAGAAATTCTTGCAGAGCAACCGCGAGTCCAACGTCACCGGTTCGCTCCTCATGGTCGAGAATTACGAGGCCACCGTCACTACCGGTGCGGCCGAGTTGTGCGCTCGATACTGCAACAACCTCCAGTTCAAGAACCCCCATCTCATGGAGAGGGTCTCCAGTGCTCTGGCCTCCAAGAGCTCGGCTCTCAAGGATCTTGCCGGACGATCTCCTCTATCGATCGCCGCAGCTTCGATCTACATGGCCTCTCACCTCATGGGTGATTCGCGAACGTCCAGGGATATCGCGGCTGTTGCCGGTGTTAGTGACGGCACTATCAGAACCGCCTATCGACACATGTATCCGGCTCGCGAGGAACTTGTTGAGAAGGATTGGCTTGCCCCGAAGAGTGTTGGTCGTATGGATCGGCTTCCGCTGAACTAGGAACGAGGCCGAGGAAGCCTAGCAGCAAGTCCGGCGAGCTGGTAATCGAACTCGTCGTTCAATGACATCCAGAACCTCACCAGAACCTTACGGCTGAAACTACGCCTTGGTAGATCGACGTTACCGATCTCTCTGGTACTCGCACAATCTCTCAACCAATCCTTCGTCAGGGTGAAAAGATAGCCGCGAACAAAAGAAACCGAAACGTACTCGCCACCTTGGGTGATCTCCATTGGCCAGTACCAAGTTTCAGTTCTCTTTCACTGCCTTGCTCTTGAAACATAGAGCTCGCAATCTCCTTTGCACACACGTCTGTTGTTGGAGTGGACTCGCCGTGGTCGACAGGATCGCACCACTAGGTCGATTATAGCCTGCGAAGTTTCTTTACTTTCGCGATAAGGCATGATGAGGCGTGGCATTCGGTGGTATAGGCAGGCAACCTATGTTATGGCAAATGCCTTGCATTGTTCTCTTTACGAATCTCGGGGCCTAGGGATCGTATAGCAATCAATCAAGTGCATCGATAGGAGTCTTCTTCGGCTGTGAATCGTGCTATGCATTTGGCATTTGGTCAAGTTGTGAAGGTGAGAGTGTTTGATGATATACCCCTATTCCCTCTACTTGGTTTCCCTATCACCCATGAAGATTCCTCGCAAAGATACCCTCGCGGGTCAGTAATTCCTAGGATCAGGTACCTAATCAGTTGTACCAATAAATTTATAACATTGTAGTATGTAATTCCCCTGGGCTTGTGCCTATCCAACCTTCCATGATACCCGTATTCCCATCGTGAGTCAACCATCTCTCCATATCATGATTGGGAAACTGCTTCTACGTTCATAGGTAACTCGTAGGCTGTGTCTTGAATACTGTGGGAATTTGAGGGAAGCTATCTAGATAGATCCTCGGTAGACAATGCTCCGGGCATTTGGAGAAAAAGCACCGATATAGGCTTCTCGGGACCCCGCAGCCGTTCTTAGCTCACTCCGCTCTTCAGTTACACCGCATACTGCATGAACCTTAATATTCCCTCCCACTCGTGCAGCTATATGCATGTATTTCCATGTTCATCCGCCCACTTACACTTTCTACACGTCTGCATTTCACGCTCAGAACCTTTTGCATTACACCTAACAACATGAAGCTCCTGTACCCCACGTCTCTCAAGCTCGACGTCAAGAGCCTCGAGGGCTTCGCTGCAGAGCTGCACCCTTACAACGTCAAAGCCCCGATCCCCGAGGACCTCGTCGACGCCGAGTTCCTCGTCACCTGGGCCAACAGCGCAGACAACCTCAAGGACGCGGCCAAGCGCCTGACGAAGCTACGCTGGATCCAGAGCCTGGCCGCGGGCCCCAACGACGTCCTGGCCGCCGGCTTCCCCAGCAGCGTGGTCGTGACGACGGGGTCGGGGCTGCACGATCGCACGGTTGCCGAGCACGCCCTGGGCCTGCTGCTCACGGCCGCGCGCCGCTTCGACCAGATGCGCGAGTTCCAGCTGCAGCGCAAGTGGCCGCAGCACCTGGGCGGCCCGCAGCCCGACCGCCCCAAGGACCGCTTCACCACCCTGCGCGATGCTAGGGTCCTGATCTGGGGCTACGGCAACATCGCCAAGACGCTGGCGCCGCATCTCACGGCGTGGGGCGCCACGGTGCGCGGCGTCGCGCGCTCGGCTGGCGTGCGCAATGGTGTTGAGGTCTACGCCGAGGATAGGCTCGCTAATCTGCTGCCGCAGACCGATGCCCTGGTCATGATCCTGCCCGGCTCCGAGAGCACCAAGGACGCGCTCAACAAGGAGCGGCTCGCGCTCCTGCCCAAGCACGCGTGGGTTGTGAATGTGGGCCGTGGCACGAGTATCGACGAGGAGGCCCTGGCGGACGCGCTGGAGAAGGGGCAGATTGGCGGCGCGGCGCTGGACGTGTTCAAGACGGAACCGCTGCCCGAGAGCTCGCGGTTGTGGGCGGCGCCGAATCTGCTGGTTAGTCCGCACGCCGCGGGTGGGAGGCCGCAGGATGCAGAGGAGCTGATTGCGTATAACCTCCGCCGGTTTTTGGCGGGGCAGGAGCTGAGGAATGTGGTTTGACGGTTAAAGAGTAGGATATAGGCCCCTGGGGGGAGGGGCGAGGTTGGGGAGGCCGGGGTTCGGCACTTGGGTCTACATGAAGGACAGTAGATGAATGGTGAAAATCCGAGGGGCCGGTTGCGATATTCATCAGAATATCATGCGAACGACGGTGAGGTGTAGGGGCTTCTGTCAACTAACTGTGTGAAGATTAGAATAATAGATACGTTTAACACTACATCTAGTCAGTCAAGAACTAAATGGATAATAAAGCAGAATACTTTTATATCTACGGATTTGATATCTCGGCAGACCACCACGACGCCAGCCCTCACCAAGCCCCTCCAAATAGAAGGTACCCATCAACGAAGTATCGCGTTCCGGGTTCTAACAGAAACCAGCCCGATTCACAGCAACAACCTTCGCCGGCTCCGTCCCTCCACCCGGCAACGTGCCGCTGGTCGTGACGTAAATGACGCCGCGATCCAGCGGCGTCCTCCCGAACGCCACGGCCGTGTCGCCCGCAACCGTGTCGTCCGCCGCGCCGCCGACTACCGTCGACACCGTGCCGTCCGGCCGCACCGCGTCGACCTTGTTGTCCGCGTTCGTGGCTGCGAACAGCACCCCGCGCACGTCGATCGCGATGTCGTCGATGAAGGGCGCGTCTAGCTTGGCTACCGTTTGCACCTGCACTGTTTTCGTGGCTGGCGCCGGAGCGGGGTACCCGTACGCGTCTATGGCGACGCGGTATAGCGTCGTTGTGCCGCTGTTGCTCCAGTACACGTGGTTAGCGTGCACTTTCAGCCCGTTGACGCCGAAGGGTAGGGTGGCGCCGGTGGGCGCGGAGAGCTCTGGCACGCGTAGGATCACTGCGTAGTGCCCGTTTGCGGTGTCCAGGCGGTACAGCACTCCTGCGTAACTGTCGGCTATCAGGACCGTGGTGCTGCCGACGCTGGCGACTCCGTTCAGGAGCTGGGCTTCGGGGATATCGGCTATCTTGTGTACGGAGGGGGAGGGCGAAGCGGGGCCGTGGTTAGGGTTGTGGGTTTGGGGCTGGAATGAGACTGAGTATGCGGCCGCTGTGCCGGCGATCGGCTGTCCCGGGCCGGAGAATGCGGCGGCGACTACTACGTAGGTGTCGGGCGTCGTCTCGGCGATGCCGCCTACGCCTGTCGCGTTGTCGAAGGTGTGCAGGAGAGCGGGCGAGGGCGCGGATGAGTATGGGCGCTTCAGCGTCCAGATCGAGGCGCTGGGTGAGAGCATTGTCAGGAGCAGGTCCCCGTTGGGGCGCACGGCGAGGTTCTCTAGCCACGTGCCTGTCTCGTTAAACTGGAAGATGGTCTTGGCCGGGAGCTTGGCTGTGCGGGAAGCGCGTAGGGGAGTTGCGGCGGTGCCGCTGGCGAGGACCAGGAGGGAGGTGAGGAATTTCATGGTCTGTGTAGTTGATTTGGACCTGGATTATCTCTATATGGTCCTGGTTTGTATAGAGAGGGAGTGCAGTTGCGGTTGAAACGAGGATATACAGGTGCACTTAGTAGGTACCGATACGCTGGACTGATCTGACGAGGACGACATCGTGGCTACGAACCCTTTTCTTTACGTCTACATGTGTCTTAAGTAGTCTGAGATTTTCGTACAAAAGCGCATGGTTGAGAAACTCCGCCCATTTCGTCCAAGTTCGTGACCCAAGATGCGCCGACGGGAAGATTACAGCTATTACGGTGCTTACGTGGGGTAAGCACCCAATGTCCTGATGGTACATACAGTAGTATAAAGCAGACAGGGGCTCCCTCTTCCAAGCGGATGGTTTTGTGACTTGTCGTCCGCATAGGGTAGAAGCTGAAAAGATCCCAGCATACTAGATGTAGGGCTTTACCTAATGTATACTTATTTGTCGAAGCTCGCTCAAGTCGAGCAAGGAACGGAGTAATGTAATGCACCTGAGCGGCTCCATGTTCTGCCAAGGCTGTCTAGTGCTGATGGGAGTTCATGGTACTATATCTACCAACAGCTTTGGGCCTTTGATGATGTGATTTTAGATCTATCCTAATTTCAATTCGTGTTCGGGGCCGAAGTGCGGGATAGAGCCTAGTGAATCACGAATCGCATCGTTGGAAACATCGTCATCTTCAGTAAACGGGAAATTGGCGGGACTGATTCTTCTACTGAATAGGGCCTCGTCGGGGTGGTAGGTAAAGGACGTGGCAACCTAGCAGTCTCGCTTTTGAGCATGGTATAGGATCCTACAAAATCCAAGCATGCGCTAGCACATATCATTTCTCCAAGACCATGTTTGAAAAGACTTTCGGAGCCGAACAATTTCGTTAGTCTTGCTCGTGAGTTCTTTCACATTTGATGACAACCTCTCCATCTATACTAAGTACAGCGAAGTCGAAGGGATTGACCTAGAACAGCAAGGACTCTTCAGCTAATTCTATGTATAGGTCTGATGCGTGGCCGAATAGAAAACAATGTGTGCCAAAAGTGCATATTACCAAAAGTTGCATACGATACGAGCTCCCGAGCTATGGAGAGACGAGTCTTGCCGCATAGTCGCAGAAGGTCATGTACGGAAAGTGAGACTGCGTTGGAAGCCTAGATTTACCTTCTGGACACCGTTCAACAGTTGTGCTCGATCCAGGGCAGATCGCAGAAGTAAATGAGGGCCAGAGTTGATACCAACCCAAAACTCCCCTGAATATCATGGAGCCTTTCAGATATGCAGCAGAGTCGATCCTATGATGACTTCCTATGAAGACACATGAAAGTCATGCAATGCGGTTTGGGCAGTGGTATCAACAGTAAACCCCTGAAGGCCTCTGGATCAACGATGTTTCCTATAGTTATGTCATAGGTATGTACTGCTTCGGCCAATTCTCTCGTGGTTAGGACAGAGCTTCATATACGGTAAGGGCTGATGGAGTTGAATTGAGATAGCTACATGGACGGGGTTTGAGGGTTATCGACGACGGCCGATGACCAGACGCTGGCTGTTCAATGACAACTGAATTGACCAACATATTGTATGATCTATCACTTGATGTACTGGACATCCTCTACTTCATCCACCAACACACCAAATATAGGTCAACCTAGTCAGATCCCTCCTACCCAAATTTGCACCTCATCTTCCTCACCTTCTCCAGCCAGGCCACACCATAAACACATGTAAATCAACGTCTGTCCATCCAACCATCCAATCATCCACCTACCCATCTACCTCAAAACCCCCATCTCCCTCCACTTCGCAACAAACAACCCAACAGTCTCCCCACGCACCGGCCCAACCCGAGCCAGCGTCAGCGAATGCTCCCGAGCCCGCGCCGTCCCCATCAGCAGCCCACCACAGCTAATCCGGACAAAATTCTCATCCAAAAAGTCCGCGAGCAAAAACGCCGGATTCGCGCCCTCCGCCGTATTATCCGCAGCAACAGGCCACCCGCGCACGCGACGCACCCACTCAGGGAACGGCAGCGTAGCCATCGCCCCCGCCCCCGCCGCAGCCGGAAAACCGAGCTCCGAGGCCAGCACGGCGACCATGTCGTTCCACCGCTGCCTGACCGGGTTCTCGACGTGGTACACGGGGTGCAGACGGACGTCATCCGGCAGTAATAGGACATCAACCAGCGCACCCGCGACATCCTCGACAGGCGTCCAGCCCAGGGTAGCGGCGGGCCCGAAGTCAGGCAGCGCGCCGAGCGTCTGCGAAGACTTGACCAGGAAGAAGACGTGCTCGGCGGGGTTCCAGTAGCCGTTTTGCCGACTCCCGGCGATCTGGCCGAGGCGCACGACCGCGGCGCGGAACCGCGCCGGGTGCCGGTGCAGCGTGGCGTCGAGCAGGCGCTCGCAGATGTACTTTGCGTCGCCGTAGCCGGTCGGCAGGACGCTGTTGATCGGCACGCGCGCCTCGGGGACGACGGGCTGGCCCGTCCAAATCGGGTGGTGCCCGACCGTCGCGACCGAGGACACGAACTCGAACGTCACCGGCGGCGATCCGGGACCCCGGCGCGTTGAGATGTCCCGCGCGAGGCTGAGCATGTTGGCCATGATGCGCAGCTGCGGCTCGAACCGCTTCACTGGCCACTTCGAGTGCATCAGCCACGCGTTGTGCACGATGTGCGTGACCTCGTCGGTCAAGCTGTTGTATGTTTCCTTGGACAGGCCTAGATTGGGTTTGGAAAGGTCTGTTTCAATCACCTCGATCCGGTCCGCGACGTCGTCAGGGGAGACCCCCGTGCCTTTTTGTACTAGTGATTGCATTTGTCTCTGTCGTGCTTCCTGCTTGTTGTTTCGGCGGTTGAGACACACGACACGTGTCACGTCGGCGTGAGCTAGTGCTTTGGCGATGAGATGCGATCCGAGGCCACCCGTGCCGCCAGTGATCAGGACGCATTTATGGTAAGATTTGGGAAATGTGTGGCTAACATTAGGGTCAGAGGCTGGGAGAGTCTTATCCCAGCCAGCAGCCAGCTCGGCGACGTATTTAGCGACAACTCGTTCACGTTCGTCACAATCGGCCGAACCCCCATTTCTCTGCTGAGTAGTCAAAGCCACCTGAGGAATATTGGGAACGCGTTCATATCTGGATCATCAAATCAACACGTCTGAGAACCTCGCTCGATGACTATGTATTGTAACGACTACATACATCAGGGGGGAATTTCTCCGACTGACCTGCTCTCCGGGTTTGCCGCCGCGATGATGAACTTCCATATCTTACTCTCCTCGCTAGCCCCGTCGATCCAATCCACGTGGCCGTAGCCGCTGGCCTGCAAGTCAGCTTGCCACCTCTCTTCGTGAGCAATCACGTGCTCGCGGCCGTCTTCGTACATCCACCAGCCTTCGAATAGGCCAAATACAATATCGACCCAGTACATGGGACGCGTCATCTCGACCAGGCACAGGAAGCCGTCGGGCCGCAACATGCTGCGGATGTAGCGGGTGGTGACCTGCAGCGAATGGGTGGCATGCACGGCATTGCTAGCGACGACCAGGTGTTGAGTACCTACGAACTCGGGTGCGGGCGGCTTCTCCATGTCGTGTGCGGCAAAGCGCATGAAGGGGTACTGCTTCGCCCAAGTCTTGCGTGCCTGCGCTACCAGCGAGGGAGATAGATCCGTGAAGGTGTACTCGACGGGCATCCCGAGTTTGGCTAGTAACGGCACCAGTCGCTTGGTCGTGCCTCCCGTGCCGGCACCCATTTCTAGGATACGGAGAGGGTTTTCTGTGCTTATCCGAGTGCTGCCTGACTGCAGCCGGGCAGCGAGACGCGTAAGGAAGTCTTCCACACCAGCGTAAGTAGCGCGGTTGAGCGGCCAGTCACCGTAGAGGCCTGCAGCAAGCTCGCGGCCTTGGGAACTTCCAAAGATAAGCTTAACGCCGTCAGTAGCGCCCGAAAGCACGCGCGCGAGGTTGGTACCAGCGTAGTAGGTAAGCTTGTCGGCCGTCTGTTGGTCAGGGAAGCGAGTCGTGAGGTCATCGTAGACCTAGATATCCGGTCAGTTAAACTCCCATACGATTACTTGTGAATAGAATAGATGGAATAGAGCATAAATAGGAGGATAGTACGGTGAAATGAAATAAAGCTTGTGTGGGTATAGCTCAGATATTACTGAGGGAGGGAAGGGACATAATGCTGCGTAAAGTAGAAATATCAAACTGCGAAAATGACTAACAGCACGGCTAGATCGCGGCGGCAGGGGCACGGCCGTACGCGTGATGCTGTCCTCCCCGTCTATCTTGATAATCTGTGTCAGCGACTCGAGCATGCGGTACAGGTATGTGACTAGCTTCCTGTGCTCGGCGCCGTGAGAGATGCGCGCAAGGGTTTGGCCTGGCTGAGCGTTGCGGATACCAGCACCCCGCTCCTCGAAAGCTTCGAGCGCGAGGGCCACCGTCAGCTCGTCTTGTAACGGGAGAACGTCAGCCACGTAGCGGGTCTGCTTGACGTCGGCGATCCGCTCGTCCGTCCGGGCCTTGACTTCGTTGAAGGCGCCCATGACGGCGTCAAAGGGTAGTAACGTGCCAGCGTACCCACCATCTTTCTCGATAGCGTGGAGAGAAATCGGCGTGGTCCGCCCAGTGTCCCATAGCGTGTTGTTGGGCGTGAACGTGCCCGAGTCCTCCCCATCGCTGACATCGGACGCCTCGGCTCCGAGAGTACCAACCATGCACTTCATCAAGCCGGGTATGTCCGTGACAGCCTGGATCTCGCTCTCGGGAAGTTTGACCTTGAAGGCCGCCTCGAGCTCGTTGATGAGTTCCATGCCTACGAGCGAGTCAATGCCAAGATCGGCCAGCTCGCTGTCGGCTTTGATCTCAGCCGTTTCCAAACCCGAGAGATCGGCGATGATGAACTTGACCCGTTCAAGAATATCATTGTCGGCTTTTGGCGCCTTGGTGACAGCTTTCGTAGTTTGTTGAGTCGGCGGTGGCATCGGAGTAGTTGGCTGCTGCGGCACGTGGACAACAGGCTTGTTGAAGTTGGATGTCTCGACGGTGTCCGGTGCTCTACTTGTCGCTATGTTAGAGGCTAGCCACCGTGGATCGCTCAGTCGCTGGAGAAGCTTGCTCATAGCGCTCTTGGGAATCTGGTAATAGGCGATGCCTAGAATAACTTCCAATAGAGATCCGTCGGCCGCGTCGAATACGAAAACGTCTGACAGCCAAACCTTGTCTGACGAGCGATGCATGGTAGTGAAGACGTGTATCTCAGACGGCGTAGTGTCCTTAGCCGGTGCTCTGATCCATTGCGCGATGCCATTTGCGAGGTATGCATCGTTCGGGGATCGGCTGGTTAGAAAGTTGGCCCATATACCGGGGACCTGACAGAAGGTGTCGGAGAGATGAGGGTTGAACCTCAATCCATCTGTCTCTGCATGATTTTTGCTGGAGCTTACGGGTACCACAACACCCGCAGCCTCGTTGCCGCGTCCGACTACCTTACGCAGACCGCGATATTCATCGCCATAGTCAACGATCTCCGCGAATACGCGGTAGATGTTACGTTGGGCGAGCACCTCATCGACGTCAGGACGGGTAAGAAGATCGGTGGCGCGGCCGTGACCGAACAGACGGGGAAAGTAGGACAGCTCCCGCTGCAGCGACGCGTTGCCAGAGTGCATGAATATAACCTGTCCCGTCGTATGAAGCATCTTGGTTTCTTTGTTAGAGGTTGTACTAATTTCGGTGCTGAATACTTCGAAGCGCCAGCCGTTCGAATCATCCTCGGATCCTCCCTCTTCTGATGCCTCTATCCATGTTGTGCGGGTGTCGTTTGCACATACAGGTGACTGGTACTGAATATCTCGGAATTGTGGCGTACATCCGGTTTGCTTATAAACGGAGCGGATGTTTGCGAGGCCCTCGATCACGAGGCCGATCTGCACCGTTGCCGGACAAATGGGTGCGGTCTGGATTGTCATATGACCTGCGAGCAGTTTCTCGAACTTAGGGCTGCTTGTGTTGATGCGGAACCGAGCCACTTTCTGGGCACTGCCGTCTTGGTATCCGGCGAAGGTTACAAGTCCCTCTTCTTCGGGCTTGTTGGCTACCTGATTTGGAGATATGGCAGCGGTCGCAGGTAACACAGGAGCATGTTTCGGCGGGATCTTGAGATCAATCCAGTGCCGCGCATCTGGATCAAACTGATATGGTGGCAGGAGCAGAGGGCTGAGGTCAGTACTGGCGCGAGCCTGGAGAGGATGATGTGCCCAGTGATGCACGGCAAGTCCGGCTCTCCAGAGGCCCAGCGTCGTGTCGACGAGTTTGTTCCATCCATCATCGCAGTTGGTGATGTTGACGGCTTGAAAGTGGGCGTTCTTCAGGTTGGCATTATTAGCAAGGGCTCGCGATGCCATGTGAGTGATGGTCGAGTTAGAACCGGCCTCGAGAAATACAAGTGACGACGTCGTATGCTTGGCAGCTAGGCGCTCAAGAGCGTGGTGGAAATAGACGGGGTTTCTCATGTGATCTGCCACGAATTTAGGACCGAGGTTGCCTGTGGAAGCTGGGCTCTCGGTGGCTCTCTCTATGGGAATGACAGGCTCGCGAAACGTGAGCCCCTGCGCACTCTTCTCTAGTCTGTCTATAAGATCGTCAACGAGCGCGCAATGAAAAGCGTTGGATGTGTTAAGCCTCTTAGACTTGGCGCCCGCAAGGGAAGAGTTGACTAGAGTATCAGCCACCGCATCGATAGCGACCGTAGAGCCTGCGAGTGTGAAGCTCCGTGGGCCGTTATAGCAGGCAACGCTCGCGGGTGAAGCGTCATGCCTGCTGTTAGCCTCGTGAAGCATCTTCTGCACATTGGCTAGATCGACATCAGAAACCGCCATCATGGCACCCTTGTCAGGCCCCCACGCGTCGCGGACCAAGGTTGCTCTGTTCACAATCATTCTGATCGTATCCTCAAGTGACAAGGCTTGCGAGATGCACAGCGCTGTCAACTCCCCGAAACTGTGACCCACGACGGCGGCAGGCTTGAGCCCGGAGTCGAGCCAGCTGCGCGTACACGCGTACTGCATCGCAAAGAGAGTCACTTGTAGCCGTACCGTATCTTGGATAGGAGTACGCTCGAAGATTCCGGGGAAGATGCTGTCGACACCGAGTGCGCGGGCTACCGCATCAACGTGGTCGATATGTCTTTTCAGCAGAGCCGTGCTCTCATACACTTGACGGTCCAAACCCACAGAGGTAGAAACTTGGCCGCCAAAACATAGTACTACAACTTTATTACCTGCCGACCGCGCCTCACCCTTATCAAGTGTGGCGAGTTCGTGGTTCAACTCGTCCAACGAGGTGATACTCAGAACCACACTGTGGTCAAGGGTGCGGTTATTCTGGCGAGCCACATTATACGACAGATTAGCGAGTGAGTGGCCACTCCGCACGCGATCAAGATATTTACGAAGGGCCTTGGCACGGCGAAGAAGACCGTCGCTGTCGTGGGCACTAAGCCAGAACGGGTACTTGACGCCCGTTGGCATCGCGTTCGGTCTTATAGCCCGTAACATAGGAGGCTGGGCAAGCACCATAGAGGCGTTCGATCCAGAGGCACCGTAATTATTTCTATTGATACCTGAGGTTAGCTCTTTACCAGCTCAGAGGGTTGGGTACAGACTGGATAGAAAGGAGCTTACAGAGCCCAAGGGCAGTAGGTTGGGTAATATCAAGAGAAAATGAACGTCAGAGAAGACTTACATGAGAGCAATACGGAAGTCGGCGTCCCACGGCTGCTCCTTCGTAGGTATAATCATATTGTCCTCGGGTCGGGCTCCGATGGCTGGATTAATGGTGTTGAAACTGGCTTGAGGAGGTATCAGACCGACGTGTAGCATGAGCAGGAGTTTAATCATGGCGACGACGCCTGAAGTGCCTTCAAGGTGGCCAATCAGCCCCTTGACCGAGCCAAGTATCAGCGGTTTCTCGGCAGTGTGATTGCCGCCCCCGAGCACTGCCTTGATACTCGCATACTCGGCCGGATCGCCTACGGGCGTGCCCGTACCATGCGCCTCAACCACCGAAATCTGCGATGGCTTGACGCGCGCTTTGGTGGTCACGGTACGAAAGAGGTCACCTAATGAGGGGACATTCGGTACGAAGATAGGAGTGCAGTTCTGGTTTTGCTGTACGGCCGTAGCAGCAATAATGCCCAGAATAGAGTCTCCGTCAGCAACAGCGCGATCCATGCGCTTAAGGAAGACTGCTCCCACGCCCTCGCCGCGACAGTAACCGTCGGCAGCAGCGTCGAAAGGCTTACACTGACCTGTAGGGCTGAGAAACTGGCCGGCTGCTAGATTCTGAAACCAGGCCGGCTGCGTCATAACATGGGCGCCGCCAGCAAGCGCTGCCGAGCATTCTCCCGATACCAGTGCGCTGCATGCCTGATGTATGGCTACAAGAGATCCGCTACAGGCTGTGTCCACTACCATAGCTGGGCCCGTCCACCCGAAAGTGTGGCTTACCTTACCGGCTAGGAAGCCCTGTAGGTTACCTGTCGTGGTGAAGGCATTGGCTGCCTGGCTGGCCGCATTGGCCTGATAGTCGTTACCTGTCGTGCCCAGGAACACCCCTACGTCGCTCGTGCCATGGGAGTTCAGATAGCCACTCTGTTCGACTGCCTGATACGCTACCTGCAGCATTATGCGCTGAGCCGGGTCCATGGAAGCGCTCTCGCGGGGGCTCTTCTTGAAGAAGCGATGATCGAACTGGTCCGCCCCGCTTACCAGGTTTGCGAACCATTTTCGGCGCATCCCGGGATCGTCAACAGAGCGTGTTGGCGTGTCAGCAAAGTCGAAGCGAGGATGGCCGGCCCCGATCTCTTGGTGCTGCGGCTTAGCCGATGCCAGCAAGTCCCAGAATTCTGTAACATCGTTTGCACCGGGAAGCTTGCATGCCATACCCACCACGGCGATATCACTGTCCTGCCATGGCCTCTCAGGATAGCTTTCTCTACCCTGTTCTGCCTTGGACGTGTTGCCCTCCACCGTGGAGTCCGCAAGGTGCACCAATCTCGCACTCACCTTGCGGAGCACTGAGGGAGGCACGCACCGCTCTGTGCCAAAGGATACCAAGACCGTGCTATCGTTCTTTTCAGTCCATGCAGCAGAGAGAGTTTTATACCACGTCGGTGAATCCACCAAGATAGCCCGCAGCGCGTGGACGTGAAGTGCACCTTGGGTGAGATGTTGGCCGCCCACATCATCGGAGATCGTGGGAATAGCTACGCATGAGGCGTCCGGCAGCTGAAACCCAGCATGCTTATCGCAAAAGGCTAAGATATGCTCCAACATCTCCCTGTTCTCTGGCGAGTGGAAGCGTCCGTGGAGACTGATCTCTGACGTAGTGAGACCAAGTGATCTGAGCTTGGATTGCAGCTGAGGAATTGCTGAAGCGGTGGCCGTGACAGTAGCTCGGTTCTCATCATACCCCACTGATATGTATGCCCCAGGGATATCCTTCAGTGTCCGAACCATGGCATCGTGAGCCTTGGATGAGCTCCAACCCACACTAAGTGACTTGGACGGACTCAGGGCATATCCCAAATCAACAGCAAGCCCAACGAGCAAACCGAGACGCACAGTGGCGGCGCCATACTTTTCAAGGTCGGTGTGACTTCGAGAGCCAGCCACAGCAAAAGCACCTAGAAGCCCAGTGCAAAGACCCAACGTCTCGCCGTCTTTTCCAGCGACATATTCCTCGTGTGTTAAACCGTTATGTTGTAGGAGAGATACGTATTGGGCTAGATGGGTAGCTATGACGAGCGGGACGAGTGCTGAGTTGGGTAGGCGGCCAACAGTACGAAGGGAGCGGCCGGTGGCAAGGGCATCTCGGATGTCGAGAAGCTGATCGCATACGTGGGCTTGGTTCAAAGTTGGGAGGGCGGCGAAAATTACCTCGCAATCGTCAGCGAGATTTGAGAGGGCGTCCCAGAGCCAGGTCAAGGATTTCGTTCCGGTCACGGCTTTGCGTAGCTGGTGAAACGAAGCGGCGTCAAAGGATAGTGCCAAAGAGCCAAAGAGGAGCACGGTTGGGGAGACCCCCAGAGTCTGACGATACTTGGTATTGGTCATGGTGTCGGCCTGAGTCTGACCAGATAGAGTTCTCAGGTTTTATAACTGTTCCCCTGAAGTAGCTTGAATTGAGAGATTATGAGGTCTCTTAGAGGCGTATGGGACTGATGGAATGGATGGAGTGGGATTCCCTATACTGTGAAAAGGGGAAGTGCAAGAAATATTGGGCTATTGGTCTGGTTGAACAGCAAACCCTGAGATGATTTTAGACATCAAATGCCAAGGACTTCAGGTTAACAGCCAGGACTATGGGGTGCCTTTTATACTCTGTACCACTTCCTCTGAGAAGCCTGGCTTACCAAACGGCACGCTCTGAGACAGATAGCTACCGAGCTGATATCATGTATATCATGCCGTTCTAAGCTTATTCCACACAAATCAGAGCCTCAGTCTGTACGACCCGACCTAATTAAATTCCTCATAACTGGCTAGTTTCCCAGGGAGAACAAGGCATGGATTGGGGTAGAATAGGCGGGTAGACCTTTGCCAAGCCCCCGAAGTCTGGTTGGGTACCTTAGGCGTCCTACCATGACACCATTCAGATATCGAACTTGTAAAGAATCGGTGTGCGCTGCATTAAAGCTTTGCATTGCGTCATGACGCGTTGTAGAGATAGCAACGACCCCCCTCATTATGTGGAGAGATGTACTTGTCCTCCGGCAAGTACACGGGAGGTATAAATGACAGCCCTGGAATTCTCGCCCCAGTGTCCGTGGATCATTCGAATATAGCAAAAGGTGGATGTCGTCGTACACTGGAGATAGATGAGAATGTAGTAGCGGGCTTACACGCTCGATTACGAGTGCAGGCCACCTCACGAGAATCCGTGGCCAGGCAAAGGAGAAGAGTATCGCGATTATCCCCCTTCGCGTGTTTTGTGTAACCGTGGGTAAGAAAGATAAAACAGGCAACTAAACTGTCCGCACCAGTCCAGGCTGACAAGGAACCTTACCTGGCCAGTGCTGAGGTGAGATAAACTGGTGAGATAAACAGTCAGAAACTCCACCCCGAGATGGCATGTGAGATGGCAACGGATACGTCCCGTCGCGTAGCAATTCGGGAGTTCAACTCGCGAGTTCCACACAGGCCCGACCATGGACCCGAGTGGTTGGACCCGACTGCGGTACTCGAAGTAACACCGCGTTAATTGCTGATACGATCTGAGTAATCTTGACGGCTCCGGGCCTCCGGCCATGGCAAAAGTACCCCGTACTTCGTGCCACAATGCGGAGGTCAGATCCTTTTCTTCGTCTGTGACAATGATAGTACACCCGCGTGAAGGTAAGCTCTCGCTACCGCCGAATCCATTCTCGGGTGAATTATTTTACAGAACAACGTTGCCTATGGTGTTAGCTTACCTAGTTATGATTCAAGGTGCTCAGACTACCCCAGACCTTGCTGTGACGCAGCACAGAGTTGGTTTCGCATGGTATGCTCAACCAGGCATTGATTACCCCGCCGGCCCGTTCTGACATAGTGGATTGAAAAGGGTGAGAAAATGATGCTACAGAAGCAATAATGTCCTGTAGTAGATATTATAGCGCGTTTGATTTCAACGAAAGATGCACACTGTGCTGTAGTTTGATAGTAGATGTTGTTCTGCGTTGGCGGCATCGCGTAAGAGACATGGCACACTACCGGCACTAATCTGCCCCCGACAAAACTATTTGCGGCTTACGTAAAGTGAGACGAGATAGGAAAGCTCCGGATTTCAGACTGATGCAGATCTTTTTACAAAACCAGCAACCTTATTCAGACGTCGCGTCACTTAAGCCTCTGAATGATCATTCAATGGTTAAAGACGGTGCTTTATGAGCCGAGTTGCTTCAAGCTAAACGGGTACGGGAATTGTTGGCTGGTGCATTATAGGTGTGCATTTTCCACCAGCACCGTCGAAAATCTATAATTGTGAAACAATTCCTTTGGAAGAAGGCTAGGATGAGAACGAAGGCGCACGCGACCTGGGAAGTAGGTATACTACTATGTATCGGATCGATGGTGACAACTAAGTAAGAAAAGGACTCTGGTTTGTTTTCAGAAACGGAGGGGCCCGCCCCGACAGACAACTGCGTCGGAAGGGAGTTTTGGCACGAATGGCAGGTCCCCTATGGTGTCTGGAGGTTTGGGACCTGTTATTTAAGGATTAGGGAGCCTTAAAGCCCTGATTGAAATCCTTTTTGACGTTTCCCCCCAGGGGCTGTTGTCGTGTTGTCGTGACGCTGTCTGGAGGTGAGGGCGCCGTCGTCGCCCACTTTCTCACCCTTTGATCAAGTACCTACATAGGTAGGTAGTTAAATATGTCTCCGCATAGCAACGAAAGATGTCGATCGATATAGATCCGGTTGTATGTACTATTGTACATGTGCGTAGGAACTCAGCTTGCTTACACTCTGGACCATAAGCCCTTCAAACTGCCAAACGGCCAATTGACCATAAACCTTTGAAATTGCCTTATTCGTCTAGAGGGCCCACTATTATTACAGGGCATACCCCACTGTAATTATAGGGGCTATAGCGCATCGCCTGGCTGTAATTATAGTGAGTATAGTGACTTCACTAAAGCCACTGTAATTATAGGGGATATTCTCGGATAAGGCACTTAAGTATGCTGCTCTCACAAATACCCCTTGTAAGCTTTTGATCAACGCTATCCATATATCGTAAGCTATATGTGCTTGTAGCTCTTGATCGGGGCAATTGATTGATATAAGTTTCACTTGTACTAAGCTTTTTTTCATGATGTGCGAGAGGTTGAAAGCTGGTCAAATGGGTGCGTGTAAGGGTATCACATGATGCCTTCTTACATACCTGGGTAGGCTGCATCTTGTATCAAATCAACCCAAAATAACTCATCTCTGAGCACTACAAGCTGCTAGAAACTGGTATCATTCTGTAGGAATTTCAAAGACGAATTGAATGATATAGGTTTCGTAGCAGGATCAGAAATATTCAGGTGATGCGACCTGGTTATTCAAGAGTCATTCAACAGATCTTATCAACCACTATAATTACACGTTTTTGACCCCTATAATTGCACAGTGCGATCTAATACGGAGTACATACATGCGCTATGTCCACTATACTTATAGCGTGCTTTAGTGAGGTATGCCCTATAGGTTTTATGGAGGTGCTTTTAAGGTTTATGCGATTTGATTGGTTAAGATGTCTACTATAATTACAGCGATGCGATGTGCTATAGCCCCTATAATTACAGTGGACTTCAGGGGGTAGTGCCCTATAATAAAAGTGGGCCTTCTAGACGAATCGGGTAATTTCAAAGGTTTATGGTCAATTGGCCGTTTGGCAGTTTACGGGTCTTATGGACCAGGGCCGCTTACGTCATTTATCTTCTAGACAAAAATGTATCATTTCACGTGACTATCGCGAAGCTAATCGATAAGACTCCACACGCTTGTTGAAACTCACGATTCAAACGCGTTTTCATGATGCGTTGCCGTGACCGTTGAGGGCTTTGAGTCCAAGGCACCTATGTCTCCTTCCCTCACAGACACAGATTCAAACCGATATCAAATCCTTCCTGGTACCGTTTCTGGCAATTCCAGCTGGCCATAGCCTAGCCTGGTACCTAGTGAATCCCCAAGACCATATGTGCTCTATTCCTACGTTCGTAACCCTGTTACGAGAAAAGCCTCAGGCCGTGTGTAGCTTGTGTAATTTCCTTGAGCTTCTGGGTGAATTCCTCCAGAAGGTCAGATCGAGAAGAAAGCAGCTCGGCACCTAGCGTTAGCGGAATGCTCATGAGCGGATGGATCTGGAGAAAACAAACGTGAGTAAGCAAAGACTACCACGACAGGGACAATAATAGGGACGGGAGACACGTTGAAAGGCCGTACCTTCCAGCTGTTCAACTCAGAAAGCTTGCTCATCAATCGTATCATCTCGCGCGCCGCCTTTTCAACTCGTTGCGACGACTCGGCGTGGATAGCACGGTTTTGGTCTTGCGCCGGAGCCGACATACTCTCCGCCGTGTGCCATAGGTAAAGCTCCGCCGCGTGCCACTCCATAGCCAGAAATAGCAACATAGGATCTCGCTCCTGCGCGGCGGGCGGGTGGTTCATTGCGAAGATATCAATCCTGTGGGCCACCAACGAGTCAAGCCAGGTATGTCGGTCCCAGAAATCATTGTTCTGTTGAGTATCTTGCCTCTCTCCTCCGCTTGCACTGCTAGCAGTGGCCTGGAGGCGGTGTGACAGCACGTGGCCAGCCAGAGTCGCCACGACGATGCACTCGCCAAGCGGTGACATCTGTGCAGAGGCTTCGGCAGAGGCCATGGTATTGACATCTGGCAAAAAGCCCATGACTACGGACTCGCCGTACTGGAACGCGGATTCGGGGCATGGAAGTCGCACTGGCACCTGTGTCGTATTTGCATATGTTAGCGTCAAGGGCATTGCAGTGCAATAATGATTACAGATAGGCTGTCATATACCCGTTCGCTAAACGTTAAGGACGACCCATTCCGCAGGCTGAGGAACCGGTCCAAACAATAGGCGAACCAAAACGTCCTCCTCCGCTGCTCAGCCTCGACCCAGTATTCTTGGTGCGGTGAAGACGTGTTGTCATCCGCTGCGGACCCTACTGCCGTCGTCCATGTAGGGTCTAGCTGTATGAGGCGAAAGGCCCTCCCAGCACTGATCCAGGCGTGTCGGAAGCCAACGCACATGAGCTCATAAACGGCGAGTAGAAGCCATGCCTGCACATTCTCCGTGTCGACGGCGTCGGCGTTTCCGCGTTGGTCGAGGCTCTCAAGGGCCTGCCGCGTTTTCTGGTAGAACGAGTTTCGCAGCGTCAGATGGTATGCTGAGGTCGAGGCTGCTAAAGTTGACATGGCGTATCGCAGGGCCGTCCGTGATTCACTTGCCGAGTCCGCGGCACTGCCGCCGTGATACACGATGGGGATGAACACGTGTATCCTGTCCATGTACAGCTGGTCGCTGCAGATGATAATCAGATCCTCAGCACTTGCGGACAAGGAACGTGGAACAAAACGCTTCATGCGATCAGTGATTGATAGCACTCACAGGTCGGACTGCACCAGACTGGACATTGCTACATCAGGTGAGCTCCCTGAACTCTCATATGAATTGGCTGGGGTTTGCTGGCTGGCTGGAATGACCTGGTCAGGGCGAGCCATATTCAATTTTGTTGGAGAAAGGGTGCTAGCCTCGGTGTCCATGGGGCCATGAGGCAGCGTATATCCGCATTCTTCGACCTCCAGGGTTGACAATAGACCTTTTTCGCTATACGACATGTGGCGGGAGCTAGGCGATGAGCCGCCCTCCCCCGGCATGCTCAGGGTCCATGGGAGCTGGTTCAGGCCCATGTCTCCCAACTCCCCTATAGCCGCCATGTTTGTCATATCCAGGGGGGTATTGGGCACGTCTTGGGTCGCCGGGGGTGTAGGGAGCATATACTGCTGCTCCCGGAGTGCCCCTTCAAGAGCAGCTACGTTATATTAGCGAACATAATAACACTTTAGAGGGATAGGATAGTGATAGGATAGGGCTCTTGTACTGATCCTCGCCTGCAGCGCCTTAAGATGTCCTCGTTTGGGACCTCGTGCAGGCTTAATGTCCGGCACAATACAGGCGGCCCCGGATGTCTGGCAAGCGCCGCACTGGGGCTTCTGGCGGTCACACCGGAGCTTCCGTCGCCGGCATTCATGACAAGCAGATCCGGGCTGTTGCCGGGCCCGACAAGAACCGTCGGAGGTGTCATTGACTATACCTACGCTGTTGGGGGCTGACATAAGGTTGGATGTGTTGTTGAGGACTTTGTTCTGGAGGGATTTTACACCTCTCCCCCTAGGTATCCGATCTGAACGTTTGTTATAGGCACCGTAACACAACTCTCATTCGAAAACTAGATACATCATCCTCTTGGTTATTAGCAATACAGTCATAGAACACCAAACGTTATGGCAAACTATCACCGTAGAAGCGATAGTAAAGCGAGCTGCTTTGTTTGTACAGTCACTGCTTGATAAGAGATAAGTATTTTCCCCCGCGTGCGACAATAAGCCCCCGTACACCATAAGATTACATGTTGAGAGTCAGCATGCAGTCATGTTGTCGACGATTTTCTTCGTTAGCATTTCTTGCATATTTGAGTCTAACGTCAGCCCAGCGTCGTAGCGGTCTGTTGGTTCTGGTTCTTGAGAACTCAGGTCTCCAAAGGCAAGTTACACGTTCGGCTTTTTGGGCTCGTTCTCGATCGTCTTGCTGATGCTTGATGTGATGCAGTTCGCACATTGTTCCCGCGCGTATTAATGTCTTTCAAATCAACTTGATTCCTCATACTCTACTGTTCTCGCCGCACTATTGCCGTACCTATGGTCAATTTAGCACAGAGCTCAAGAAGCGGGAATATTTGAAAACCTCGAACCTGTGGATTTCACCTTCAAAAATTCATGTTGAATAAGAATGAACTAGTACTCAGATATCTGTTTGATCGAGATTCTTGCCACTCTTACCCACGGTCACCTTTTGTTTATCGGCACCCTGGACCCGTGGCCCTGGTCTATAAGACCCGTAATCCGCTAAACTGTGAATTGACCATAAACCTTTAAAATTGCCCCATTCGTTTAAAGGGCCTACTATTATTTTAGGGCACTACCCCCTGAAGCTCCCTGTAGTTATAAAGGTTATAACGTATTATATTACTGTTATTATAATGTTTATTTTAATTAATTAAATCGCGTAAACTTTAAAAACACCTTTATAAAAGTTATAAAATATATTTTATTAAAGTTTATTATAAATATAATAAATATAACGTATATATATATTTCGTATTAAATCGTATTATATAATTATAAAAGTTAAAAACGTGGAATTATAATAGTTAAATAAAATTTATAAAATGGCTTTTAAATAATTAAGTTATATTACTTAAATATTTTTAATTTTATTATGAAACTTATATTATTTAATTCGTTTTTAAAAACCTTATATAATAATATAAGTTTTTTATTATTTAAAACGTTTAAAAATAAGTTATTTATATTTAATTTAATGTAAAATACAACTTAAAAAAGCACCTTTTATATACATTTTTACACGTAATAAACTATTATATTATAACCTTTTATATATTTTTAAATAAAAATTATTATAAATAAAAATTATATAAATTAATTGCCCCGATTAAACGTTATAAACTTATATACGTAACGATATATAAATGGAGTTAATTAAAAGTTTATAAAAAGTATTTACGTACTTTTATTATTATATATAAAAATAACGTATTTAAATGCTTTATTTAAAATAATTATAATAGCTTTAATAAAATACATTACATTTATTATAATTATAATAACTTTAAAAAGTAATACCTTATAATAATAATAAGCTTTTTAAACGAATAAAGTAATTTTAAAGGTTTATAATTAATTTATAATTTAACGGATTAAAAAGCTTATAGTTTAAAATGTTCGTCCTTTTTTTACCTCGAATAAAACGAATTAACGATTATAAACGAAAGTTCCGTTAAACTTAAATCCCCCCTTATAAATTATCTTAAAAACTACTTAAATTAAACGATAGTTTATTTTATAAATACATGTTAAAAAGTACTTGGTTTTAAGTTAAACTTAATTAAAAAAATACGTATATATACTTTTATATATTTTCCGGAAAAAGATTTAAATTTTATTTTTTGTTTAAATAATATATAAAAATAATTAAAAAATAGGAAAATTTAACGGTTTTAAAATTAAATTTAATTAAAACATTCTTTAATTTATTATAATTTTTTATTTTAAAATTTAAATATAATCGATTTATAATTAAATAATAATTAATTATTAATCGATTTAATATATAATTTAATAAAAATAAAAATATTAAATTTATATTTATTTAAATATAAAAAATTAAATATTAATCGATTAATAATGAATTATTACTTAATTATAAATCGATTATATTTAAAATTTAAAATTTTAAAATTTTAATAAATTAATAAATATTTAAATTATTTATCGATTAATAATCGATTAAAAATAAATAATTATTTTATTAATTATTTTATATTATTATTATAATAAATTCGTTTATTATTATATATTAATATAATTTTAAAAAAAGTTTAAAATTTAAAATTAATATAAAATATAATAAAAATAAAATAGTCGTTAAAAAATTTAAAACTTTTTATTTATAATGTAAATATATATTATAATTTTAATAACTCGTATTTATTTTATATATATATCGCGTTTTTAACGCGTTATATATTTTTTTTACACTTTATATAATAATATAATTTTAACTTTAATAATATAAAAAGTTTTAAAATTTTTTTAACGAATAATTTTATTAAATTAATAATTAAAAAAAAAAGTTAAATATAAAAAAATTTTAATTTTTATTTATTTATTTTAAAATTTTTAAAATATAAATTTTTTTAATTTATTAATGTTTAATTAAAAATAATATTTAATAATATTTAAAAAAATATAATAAAAATTATTTTAATAAACTTAAATTAAAATCTTTAAAAATAATATATTACGTTTATTATTAATATATATAACGAGTTACGTTCGTTATTATATTTATAATTAAAGTTAAATATATAAATAAATTCACGTATTTAAGTTTTTAATAATTTAATTAAAAAAGTATTTATAAACGAAATAAATAACGTATATATAATTTAAATTTATTAAAATAAAATAAAAGTAATTCTTTTATATTTTAATAATTAATATAAGTTTTAATTTTTAATAAAAATATTAAATTTTTTATTTTTTATTTTTATATTTTTATTTTTATATTTTTATTTTTATATTTTTATTTTTTTATTTTTATTTTTTTATTTTTATTTTTATATTTTTATTTTTTTATTTTTATTTTTTATTTTTATTTTTTTATTTTTATTTTTTTATTTTTATTTTTTTATTTTTATTTTTTTATTTTTATTTTTTTATTTTTATATTTAATTATTAATATTAACATTTTTTATAAATTTAAATTTAAATTTATTTTATTTTATAATATTATTACGGTTTTAAAATAAAGCTTATATATATATAATAATATTTAAACTTTAATAAATATTTATATTAAATAAAATTTAATAAAGTTATTAATTAATTAATAATTATTTTAATTATATTTATTAAAAAATATAATTACGTGTTATTATATATAATATTTATATAATATATATATAGTTTTTTTAAAACATTTTTTTTTAAAAAAAGTTTATAATTTATTATATTTTATTATAATTTAATATTTTATTAATAAATTTCATTAAATATAATATAATTTTATTATTTTATTTTATTATTTTAACGTTATTTAATTTAATATAAATAAAAATAAATAAAAATAAATAAAAATAAATAAAAATAAATAAAAATAAATAAAAATAAATAAAAATAAATAAAAATAAATAAAAATAAATAAAAATAAATAAAAATAAATAAAAATAAATAAAAATAAATAAAAATAAATAAAAATAAATAAAAATAAATAAAAATAAATAAAAATAAATAAAAATAAATAAAAATAAATAAAAATAAATAAAAATAAATAAAAATAAATAAAAATAAATAAAAATAAATAAAAATAAATAAAAATAAATAAAAATAAATAAAAATAAATAAAAATAAATAAAAATAAATAAAAATAAATAAAAATAAATAAAAATAAATAAAAATAAATAAAAATAAATAAAAATAAATAAAAATAAATAAAAATAAATAAAATATAATACATTAATTATTAATCGATTATAAAATAAGTTTAAGTCGATTATTTTTAAATTTAAATTAAAATATAATTACGAATTTTTAAAAATTAAATTTTTAATTTATTAAAGTATAATCGATTATTAATATAATAATAATCGAGTAATAATTAATTAATTAATTTTATTATATTTTTAAACGTTTAAAAACTTTAATTTATTAATAATTAATTATTTAATTAATAATCGATTATATTTTAATAAATTAAAAATTAAATTTTTAATAAAAACCTTTAATTACGTATATATAATATAAATATATATATATTTAATTTTTTAAAAAGTTAAACTTAATTAATAAGTTAAAATTTTAAGCTTTTATTTAATTAAATTACTTTTTATTATTATTTTAACGTTATTTAATGTAATACGTTTTTAAAATAATTTATAAATTAATAATTTAAAAAAATTTATAAGTTATATTTAAATTTTATTTTATTATATTTATTTAAATGTAAATATATAAAATTATTTAATTTAATTATAATAATTTTAATATAAGTAATATTAAATTTATAGTATTATTTTGCTTAATTTATAATATTCCGCCACTTTTTTTTTCCGGGGTATATACCACGTTTCCGGTTATAACTTTATTAATATTAAAGTTATAACATTATATTTAAGTTTATTAAATAATATAAAAAAAAAGTAAAAATTAAAGCTTAATTATACTATTTTATAACCTTTTTTAATTTAATTATTTAAGTTAATTTTAAATTTAAATATATATACGTTAAAAGTGTTAAAACTTTAAAACGTGTTAATTTTATTATATTTAAAAGATTTAATATTTTAATTAATTTAATTATTAATAATTTAATTAAAAAAGGTTGTAAAATAATACGATTAAGCTTAAAATTTTTACCATTTTTTATACGTATTTTTACAGCTTTTTATATAATTAAAAATGCTTTATTTAAGTATAAATAATTAAAGGAAATAATTATAACTATAAATTATAAAATAAGGTTTTTTTAATATTTAAAATATTTCAACATTTTAATTTAAAATAACGTATATTTTTAATAATTATATATGTTGTAATTAATATTATTATTTTATTAATTTTTTAATAAATATAATAACGTTTTTTACGAAATTATAAGATTAAATTTAATAATATTATCGTAAAATATTATAAAAAATACCGCAATTAAACCGGAAAAACTCCGGGAAAAAAAAAGGGGTACTATAAATTAAACAAGGTTATACTACGGATTTAATATCATTTTTTAATATTAATTTTAATATTAATTTTAATATTAATTTTAATATTAATTTTTTTAAAATTTTTTAATTTTTAAAACTTTTTTTAAAGTATTTTTTTAATAATTTTAATGTTAATAACTTTTTTATTATAACGTAATTAACTTATAATTTATTTATTATTATTTTTTAATACGATATTAATTTATTATTAACTTTATTATTTTATAAGTTTTTTTAAAAATATTATTAAATTTACGTAAAAAAAAATAAATTTAAAATTAAAAAATTTATAAAAAAGTTAATTTAAATACAAAATATAAAAAAAAAGTTATTAATATTAAATTTATTATTTTTATATTATATAATTAAAGTAAAATTTTTATAAATAAAATTAAAACGTAATATTAATAAAATAATATTAAATTTATAATATAACTTTATTTAATTTATAATACTTCAGTTTTTTTTTTAAAGTTTTTCCGATTTAATTTTAATATTTTTATTATATTTTTTAATAACTTAACGAAACTTAAATTTATAACTTCGTAAAAAATATTATAATATTTATTAAAAAATTAATGAAATAATAATATTAATTATATTATATTAAAAAGCTTTTAAAATATATTATTTTAAATTAAAAAGTTAAAATGTTTTAAATATTTAAAAAAACCTTATTTTATATTATATTATTATAACTATTTTTATTAACTATTTATATTTAAATAAAACATTTATAAATATACGAAAAGCTTAAAAAATATCTTTAAAAAATGGTAAAAACTTTAAGCTTTATTATATTATTTTATAACCTTTTTTTAATTAAATTATTAATAATTAAATTAATTAAAATATTAAACTTTTTTAAATAAAGTAAAATTAACGCGTTTTAAAGTTTTAATATTTTTAACGTATATATATTTAAATTTAAAATTAACTTAAATAATTTAATTAAATAAACTATTATAATATTATATTTAAAATTAAAATTTTACCTTTTTTTAAATTATTTAATAATATTATCGTAAAAATTATAATATTAAAATTAATGAAAATATAACCGGAAATATAATATATATTTAAAAAAAAAAAGTAACGAAATATTACGGATTAAACGAGGTTATATTACGAATTTAATATTATTTTATTAATAATATATATTTATTTTAAAATTTTTTATTAATATTAAAATAATTATTACGCGTTTCGTTTATATATATAAATAACGTTTTTTTTAAAAAAACGTTATTATATAAATTTTTAATTTTTAATTTATAATAATAATTCGTTTATATCGCCGTTAATATATTTATATATTTTATATATAATTATATTTATATAAAACTTTTATTATTAATTATTATTTATAATATATTAAATTTAATTAATTAATATATTATACATTAATTACATTGAAATTTAAAAATTAAAAATTATAATAAATTTATAAATATTTTAATTAAATTCGTTTATTATTATATATTAATATAATTTTATAAGTTAATACGTATAAAAAAATTTAATTTAAAATAAAATAATAATATAAAATATTTATTAAAAAAATTATAAAACTTTTTATTTAAAATTTAATTTTAATTTTTTTAAATAATAAATTATATTATTATATATTTTAATATTATATTATTTTATTATTAAAAATATAATAAATTATATAAAATAATTTAAAAAAAATACAAAGTATTTTTAAATATATATATATATATATTATATATAATAACACATAATTATATTTTTTATATTAATATTAATATATTTTTATATTAAAATTTTATTTTAATTTATAATATATATATTAAATAAAATTAATAAATATTTTTAATTATTTAATAATTATAAAAAATAATAAATTTAAATATTAATAAATTAAAAATATTATATTATATTATATTATTTTATTAATAAATTTCGTTATTTAATAATATATTTTTATATATTTTATTATTATAACGTTATTTAATTTAATATATTTTTAAAATAATTTTCAAAAATTATTTTAATTTTATTTATCATTTAAATAAATATTAAAAGATTTATTAAAATTCATTAAATTTTTATTTATAATATATTTATATATATAAATTTAAATAAATAAAAGTTAAATATTAATTTAATTATATATCGATTATTAATCGATTATTAATTAAGTTTAAATCGATTATTTTTAAATTTAAATTAATATATAATTACGATTTTTTAAAAATTTATAATCGATTATTAATTAAATAATAATCGAGTAATAATTAATTAAAAATTATATTATATATTTTTAAACATTTAAAAACTTTAATTTATTAATAATTAATTATTAATCGATTAATAATCGATTATATTTTAATAAATTAAAAATTTAATTTTTAATAAAAACATTTATTTACGTGTATAAAATACAAAAATATACATCTACAGGGGGGGATTTGGGCTCTCCTAGGTACTCCCATAAGCCGAATGCAATGTCGCACACGAGTATCGGCAATATAATGGATTTGATATATCTGAATACTTAGCACCACCAAATTCACTCGATGCTAAAGATCTACAGCTCGGAGGTGTAGATCATTCACTAATTCATAATACGCGCATGCTTCTAACAAAATGGAACTATTGATGTCATCTTTATCTACGACTAATGAGACATCTGACGTCAAACATACTTTTACCTCTCTTCTTTCCCGCGCAACCAGTGGAGGCACGCCGATAGCCCTGGTCAAGGACTCCTGGTCAAGGACCCAGCCTCATCTCCATTGGTTATAAGATATGAGCGCAAAGGGTCCTCTCCTGTATACCTATATTTCTATCATCCTGGCAACTAGGTCTTGTAGCTCCTTGTGCATCAACATTATTGTTCCCGCGCCTTTGGCTTTGCGTTTGGTTCGCCTCATAACACTTCTTGGCTATGCATGTAACTCTCCCTTTGCTCGTCAATGACTTCCCTCTTTCCTCGTTTACAGATATCTAGCTCCCCCCTTGACACGTCGATTGAGCCGCCAACGGTATGATGGTTTTCTTGATTTGGAGAAATGATTCAGGTTGAAGAAGCGAACTAGAACACCTTGACATATCTATTCGACGTGCTTTACAGAGAGAACTGAAGCTACGTATTCACATCACCTTCTAGTCAGATCACACTTCTCGTTGATTGTCTTCATTGAATGTAGCAGATGAAGAGCTCCAGAAAATCTACCTGCTTGTATATTATAGCCATTTGACCCCTTGTGTTCCAGAAGCCAATTTACAAGTTGGCTTACCAACAAGCAGGTGTACGTTTTTCAGGTTGTATATATATATATATACAAAGAAACTTGGACAAAGAGACACATTTCCTCAACTGATTCGATGAACATACCCGGGTACCTACCTACATACCTTGACAATACCAGTAGCATGATAGGCGGAGACAATATCATGGTGTTTGACATTCACTCAAAGTCCCCGCTAACTCACCCATCTCTTAAGGTCTTCCCTTCCAGTTCATTATCGTTTAGGACCAGAGATTAAAGGCTCAGGTTGACACTCACCCAAAACATGAATGTTACTATCTTCGACCTCGCTCAATGAGCAATCATCAAGTTGCGGTATACGTGGTACCTACGGTATTCATACTTTGGCTCCCGTACTACTGTCCTCTGTTTTTGACCCTACTGGGAGCCTAACTACCAGCAGATGTGGTCATCGATCCCTTTCCTCTGAAGAATTACCTAATACAAGAAAACGACGATACACCTTAGAAGATTCATGGGCTTGACATGCCTCCTAAAAGTACAGATAATGGGTACTAAGGGCCGCGAGAGCTCTCCGAGAACTCTATCTTACTCGACGCTTGCTGAGGGGTTTGGACACCAAGTCACGCATTACTATGCGAAGATTGGGCATCCCGAGAGGGTCCTACCTTACCACTGCGGTGAGATAAATCCCCAGGCCATTACAAAGAAAGGAGAGAAAATAAGAATAGAACCTCTTAAGAATATTTTCATCTATTAAGGGAAGTACCCAACATGCTAGGTAATCAGGCCGAGAGTATCCAAGATATAGTGTCTGAGCTGGACTTTTGGGATAGCCTCGTCGATGCCTGTAGATATTTCAAGCTGGCACTTGCCTTACCAAACGCATCACGGTCATGTCCATCCCAGCTCTGCCCTTCGGGATGCTCTGGGCGTTAAACGCGCCAGAGTCGCGCATGCTTTCTGTACATTCGTTAGATAGCGAAATAACGTTACTGATTTCATCATCATCATCACAGTCATGTCCACGTAATCAACAACACCGATACGAAGTACAACCGATAGTGCCATGCAATTCAGGCAGCCCTACTTACAAAACCCCTGCTCCTCGACTTCCCTAAGTGCTATTGTATCTGGAAGCATTAAGCGTTGACCCAAATTCCCTTCTACATACATCTTCTTTCCATGGGTGCCGATACAATTTTTTTATCTCAATTCACCATATCTGTAGAGATATGGTTATGAGGTGAATAGTAGTCTGGGCGAAATTAGCATAAATACAAGTATATGGACTTGAAAAGGCCGAGCGGAGAAAGGAGGCATAATGAATGGACTCCCACTTCTTACGTACCTATGTAGTTGTTGTTTGATTGATAGACTATTCATGAAGCCCAAACGACACAAAACGCCCTCTCAAGGCGAGGAAGAGAGCTTTTGGGCTTCTATAAACGAACCTATGCCAAATTCTTGCAGACATAGCCTATTATACTTGGGCTTTCATGAGCTGCAAGGTCCGGAGATGAAGTAGGCCTCGTAACAAACTACGGCCAGAAAGAGTAATAAGTGTAGAGGCTACAGCAGCGTGCTAGGAAAGGACATGTAACCATAATTTCAGGACCAAGGTACACGGGTGTCTAAATAAGATAAAAGTTACATTAGACTTCCATTTCCATATATGCAATCACAAGTAGATCAAGGGCAGGATGGTAGCATGTGTCGTGAGCCGTCTCATTGAATCAGTCATTGTCACGGGACTTGGAGCCGCGCTTTAGGGGGTCACCTGATGTGAGATCAGGGATGATGAGCAAAGCCTTACTCAAGCGACTCAATGATCAAGTTGAGTCAAGAACCTCGGCTACGAGTAATGGATCTCCTAGCGAGTAGGGTGCTTCCGTAGGAAGCACATACGATAGATGATTTATGTGACAAGGCATGACTAACGCTCACTTCTATATAATATGCCAGTCAGCTAATAGGGAGATAGGCTTTTTAGATAGTAACTGGCACTTAATTCCTTAATTCCCGAGACGCGAGCGGACAGAGTTATGGACAGCAAGTTCGGCGATAGCTCATCGATCCACCGCCTTGGGTTACAAGTGTGGAAATCTGTGTGCCCCTTTACGGAGAATGAAGAAAAGGCTTGCGATCGGACCTCACACAGAGACGAATGGAAGCGAGACTTCCGTATCAATCGATAGCATATTTTTCTGGAATATATTCAGCCTGGATAACTCATGTTCGAGGTAGTTGATCGCTGTAAAGTATTTTAAGGACTGTGGGAGAAAGGAATATCATGTTACCTGGGCTGTCTTGGCCGATCACATATTGCGCTGGTACCGCCGGTAGGGGACCTACGAAGCGTACATATACTTAAGGGAAATCACGAATACCGAGCCGAGTGGTCTGACATCGGATCCAACTCGGCCTCCAGAAGTCCAAAGGGACCCGAACTCGGGCTTACATGCATGCCCGTCACAGGAGGAAGATGTACATAAGTACCAATGATCATGGCAGTAAATAAAAGGTTTGTGAGACCAGCGATGGCTAGCCTTAAGATCGGGCATTTCAGCACGCGGGAGGATCGTGGCTATTTCCGCTTCCCGAGAGGCTAAAGCTAGTGACAATCCACATGTTCCGCACTTCCATGTACGGACTTAAGAGCACTCGTATCGAAGCTTTGTTTCTAGTAAAGGGATTAAAAATATAAAGGTTGGTCTCTCCTCTCAGGCCGTACTACACTTTTATAAGCGGCATAAACAGAAGGATGAGATAATATCTTGGCACCAGACATCGGCATGCTACTTTTTGCTTGACAAAGAAATCCGGTAGGCTGGAATACGCCCGCAGGTTTAGAATACTGTACTTTGCCTAACTGAGTACAGGCGAGTGTGTGGTGCACGTGTAACGCACCAAAACCAAGCGGCGCTGTTACACGATGTCAGCAGTAAGCATTATATCCGGTGGAATCCGGGCGCCTCCGGACACCGACCTTACCATTGTACCTGATTACCTTACGTACCAGTAATCATAAATAAGCCGGATGGTCGCCATCTTCCAGACACGCCCTTGAGTGTTCAGTTTGGCGTTGGCATGAGCTTGTGTGTTATTATGATACCTAGGTACTGCTTCGTAGAGGAACACGAATAGGACGGGTATCAGAGTACGGCGTACTGAAAAGTCATTGAAATAGGTAAACGGTCAAAAAGGATGTAAAGATGTCATCTGTTCTGTTCAGAGCGGTACTGTTCGTCATGTACGGTAGCTGCTGGCTGACTGTACATAAACTTAGGTACCGCCCTATACCCGTACTATCACACGAAGCTCTTCACAAGTAGAAAAGGTAGCAGATATGCAATTGTGATGAAAATTTATTGGTTTCTCCTTGTTAGGTAGGCTAGGTACCTAGGTACGTGGGTACTTTTGGGTCTCCCCTTTCGTAGGAGCTATAATGCCCAGGATATCTCCCACTCTGCCCAGTTCACCACGCCCGAGCTCGGTACGCGGCACTCAACAACCCCTCATCCCTAAGCCATACCGCCGTTGACGCGAATAATCTGGCCGGAGACCCAGCTGGACTGAGACAAGAAGACGACGGCCTCGGCGATCTCGTCGGGCTGGCCGATACGTCCGTAGGGGCTGAAGTTGGCGACAGCCTTGAGTAACTCTTCGCTCTTGCCACGATAGAAGAGCTCGGTTCCGGTGGGACCCGGCGCGACGGCGTTGACGCTGATGCCCTTACGGGCCAGGTCCTTGCTCATCACGCGCGTCATCTGCTCGATCGAGCCCTTGGTGCTGTTGTACAGCAGGTACGGCGGCATCACCCCCGAGAAGACCGCTACGCTGCTCGACATGAAGATGATGTGCGAGCCCTTCGGCATGTGCGGTACGGCGGCCTGCGATGTCATCTGTTAGTGGCTATGCTACTTGAAGGATGATCAGGGGTGATGGAGTAATTTCGCGAGGGCAAGATGTCTGTGGGTGAGGAAGAATTAGATAGTGCTTACCTGGGCGAGGAAGTAGGGACCCTTGACATTAAGGGCAAACGTGCTGTCGAAGTCGGCCTCGGTGGTGTGCTCGAGGTCCTTCATGGGCAGCACGCCGGCGTTGGGGACCACTATGTCAACCTTGGAGAAGCGGTCGACGGTCTGCTTCACGAGCGACTGGACACCGGCTACGGTGCTGACGTCGGCCCGCACCACGATTGCGTCGCCGCTTCCGGCCTTCTGCACCTGAGTCAGGGCATCCTTAGCCGCTTTTTCATCAGAAGAGTAGTTGATGACTACGTTTGCGCCCAGGCGGGCGAGCGCTACGGCCGAGGACAAGCCAATACCCTTGGAGGCGCCGGTGATGATGGCGACCTTGCCGTTCAGGGAAGGGGAGGAGCTGGAAGCCATGGCGAAGTTGCTATCGTGGGTGTCACTTGCGGGCGCGGATTTGTGTTCTTTGGATGGTGCCGTTGCCTTTTCCGCTTCAGCTTCAGTACAATGGCTAGGCTTGAGACGGTGTGATAGTTTTGACAGAGCTTGCTTCATTTGCTGGGAGGGCTTGAGGGTTGCAACTCGCAAGTGTTTGACTTGAGTAGGATAACGAAAACTGTAATGTCCTAGATTGAGGCTTTAATACTTAGAATACATTAGTGTAGGTCTATGATGCTGAGAGTTGAAGATGCGATAACTCCGGGACGACAAGTACTGTGCCCCACTCTAAGTCGGACGCGGAGTCGCTATTTCCGGCTCGCGACCGGATTTACAGGCAGACAGGATTAAGTAAGCAGCCATCTACGTACATCGGTGATTCTTGTGTTGGACAAACGAGTGTGTTTGCGCGTCAACTCTTGGCTCTGTGCGATATGAGGGCCTTCATAAGTCCTTTCTTATTTCCATCCGCTCCTTCCAGGATATACCTAGGTAGGTGAAATTGTTGCAAAGTGGCTTGGTTCCAGAAATCAGCAAACAGGTCCTTTGCCAAGATACTGACTCACCTGATCGCATCTCATTGCACTGTGTGTATATAGGGGCCTGCGACCAGAAACCAAGCCACGAAACAGGAGCTACAAGCTGTACAAGGAGTGGTCATCAACATATAATGGCTGTTTGTACTTACTATGAGGTGTGTGTATCCATTCCATCATTCCCAAGCTAGGTACCTACCTAGACTGCCAGGCACGATGAAAACCCCGAGTTATCTCACTAATTCGCTTACACCTGGGTAAGCAGCAAAGCCCATTTTGAGTAACCCGTGGAGGGACCCGAGTTACCACTGTAACGTTCGACTCCTCCTTACTGATATCTTTCCAAATTCGCTTCCCATCCCTGAGTTCCTTTCCTTTTCTTTCTTTCTCACCCGTCCCTGCGTGGCGTAGGACCGTAGATAGTAGGGGAAGAAAAGAGATACTCGTTCCTCTCAATGGATGTCGTACAGTGCCATGGTGATATCCGATGCTGTCAACGACATTCCTAAGAATATGTATTTGTCTGTAGTAGTTAGAAAACAAGAGACCTCTCACCGTGACATATACCCACCTAGTAACTATAGAAGCGCCGCATATGGATCCAACTAGGAAGAAACCCCGCAGCCCTTTCTCCTATAGGACTTTGGTGATTTACATGTATGTTGAGTCTACCACGCAAACCAAGAAGCTCAGCTTGTACTCCCAACGTTATTTATAGTTCTAGCCTTAAATTTCAGCTAACGCTCTGACAAGTACGTCTCGTGACCGTCATATGCAGGCACACCTGTACCTTGCAGAAGGCTTGGAATCTTTCCGAGATCGTGGCCGTGTAAATTGCCCTGAGGGTTGCTTACGATAGCCAACGCTATCAGGCGACCCAGGAGGCTCACACACAGCCCTAGGATATCCCAGGAGATTGGGACACCACGTGGGATGGTGGGCAATTTGTTCCTTTGGGTTTCAGCTCCCACGAGGCGTGCTTGGATAGGTAACTGCATGGGCATACCGTCCGCAGACTATCTGGTTCACCGTAAGAGTTTGCACATGATTGGGCCCGGCCACCGAGAGCTGTATCTGACTAATGGAAGGCTGAGTCCTTTTTGGTAAATGGAGGCCCTTTTAGCGATATTATCCCAGACGCCGCCGTCAAAGGCTACTGCTGACCATAAACCTAGGGATTGCGGCACGAACCGGTGCTCATGACACCACCTCGGCGCTTGAACTCGAATTCCCGCCCTCGTTTCTTCCACCCGCGTGAGCAATTAGCCCTTCTATATCGTACGAGCCGGTGCGAAGGATTGACAGGATGCTATCAGCTGATAGCCTTTGGTAATGCCAGGGACGCCCTGCTCGCTGCTGACATAGAAACAAAAGTACCAGTCAGGTATTTTGGTGATTTGGAATGCGGATGGCGCGGGGGATGACTGGCAAGGCTATCGCCATACAAGCAAAAGCGCCGGTGAAGAGGCACAGCCTTCGAAGGGGGTTAGGGAGTCTGATGGGGGCCACAAGACACTCTGACGGCAACTCCGTTGAGCTCGTGTATATAGAGGGAAGATATCTGCGGCATCAAGGGCGTTGGAGTTTTCTTATCAGCCATCTCAAAGCCTTTACAGCCAGGAGTAGCAAGTTTACAACCGCATACCGTTCCTCCTTTTCCTCCTCTCATGACCAAAATGTATGCTTTCCAGGTCTCGGCCCTGGTAGCCGCCATCTTACCTAGCCTCTCGGTTCGAGCTGCCCCTGTCGTTGGGGACTCCTCGATTACCGGCATCTTAGGTTCAAGCTTTGGAATTCCCGGCCAAGACTATGAGTTCGACTATGTCGTGGTAGGCGGTGGCCAGGCCGGTCTCACGGTGGCGGGTCGTCTCGCCGAGAACAGGTCCGTGAGTGTAGGCGTGATCGAAGCTGGAAGCTTTTACGAGATCAGCAATGGCAACCTCAGCGAGATTCCCTCTTTCGACAACTGGTTCACCGGCAAGGACAAGGATGACTGGCAGCCCGGTATTGACTGGGGTTTCATCACAGAGCCGCAAACAGCCATGCTCGACGTCAAGGCCCATTACGCCCGTGGTCGAACGCTTGGTGGATGCAGCGCCCGCAACTACATGACGTATCACCTCGCCACCCGTGGATCGTACGACCAGTTCGCCAAGCTAACCGGCTCCGACACCTACACGTATGACAACTTCTACCCCTATTTCCACAAGGGCCAAAACTTCACGCCTCCCATAGGAGGCACGTATAATCGGTTTGCCAACTCGACACCCGAGTATGATGCATCGATTCTCGGCACCGGAGGCCCCATCTCGGTGCTCTACCCCAAGTATGCGCAGGCGTTCGGCAGCTGGGTAGCCAAGGGATTCGAGGCCATTGGCCTCACGTCGCAGCGAGGCTTCGAGAACGGTACTCTTGCGGGCGCCTACGCTTACCCCCTCGGCACCATCCGTAACGAGGAAAATATTCGCGAGTCCTCCGAGACGGCCTTCCTGCGGCCTCACCTGGGCGTTCACGATCCTAACCTGATCACGTTCGTGTCGACGCTGGCCAAAAAGGTGCTGTTCGACGACCAGAAGCGAGCCACGGGCGTGCTCGTCGACACGCAGGGCCTCCAGTACACGATCCGAGCGCGCAACGAGGTCATCGTCTCAGCCGGCGCCTTCCAAAGCCCACAGATCCTGATGGTGTCGGGCATCGGACCTCAGGCCACGCTGCAGGAGCACGGCATCGAGGTGATCCAGGACAGCCCCGGCGTCGGGCAGAACTTGAAGGACCACGTCCTCTTCGGCTCCTCGTACCGAGTCAACGTCGTCACCGGCTCTGCTTTCGGGGATCCCGTGAAAGCCGCCGAATTTGAGGAGGAGTACGCGCGGGGTCAGGGACCTATGACGAACCCAGGCATCGATATTCTTGGTACGTGAACGATGACGTAGATGCTCTAACACGTGTCTTGTGTAAGCGGGTGACCAAACGCTAACTGTTATGACGTGCAGGCTGGGAACGTCTCCCCCGCGGCAATCTCACTAACGCCACCATCGCGGCGCTGAGTGTCTTCTCGTCGGACTGGCCGGAGGTCGAGTACCTGCCGGTGGGCGGCTACTTCGGCAACGCGCTGAACCTGCAGACAGACCAGCCGACGGACGGGTTCCAGTACGCGACGATGCTGGCGGGTCTGGTGGCGCCGCTGTCGACGGGCAACATCACGATCCGGTCGAACAACACAGCGGACGCGCCGGTCATCAACCCGAACTGGCTCAGCCACCCGGGCGACCGGGAGGTGGCGATCGCGGCGTTCAAGCGCACGCGGCAGATCTGGAAAGCGCCCGAGGTGGCGCCCCTACTGTTCGACGGCGTCGAGTACTTCCCCGGCACCGACGCCGTTAGCACCGACGACCAGATCTGGCGCTTCCTCCAGGAGAGCGCTGGCCCCATCTTCCACGCCGCCTGCACCTGCAAGATGGGTACCGACGCCGACCCTATGGCCGTGCTCGACGCTAACGCCCGCGTCCGCGGCGTCTCCGGCCTGCGCGTCGTCGACGCTTCCAGCTTGCCTATCCTGCCTCCCGGTCACCCCATGGCCACCATATGTACGTCTTGCTATTTACATTGCTTCCTTTCGTACACCCGTTCGATTTTAAGGCTGCTTTTGCTAATCGTTGTTGATGAACAGATGCCCTCGCCGAGAAGATCGTGGACGATATCCGTAACGGCAACTAAGCACTTTCATACAGCGTGCCCCTTCTCCAAGTTTAATTAAGAGAGATGTCGGGAAGCTTTCATTTGTACCTCGAGTTTTTTAATTATAATTTAATTATATTTATAATTAATTAATAAATATAAAAAATTATTATTATTAAAATTATTATAATATATAATTAACGTGATTAAATAATTAAGTTTAATATTATATATTAATATAATAATTATTTAATAATTTAAAAAGGAAATAACTTTTTAAATAAACATTATATAATAAAGTATTTTAACACCTTTTATACGATTTAATAAAGCTTTTAATATAACTTTTAAAATTTTTTTATATAGTTATTATTTTAATTATTTAAATATTATTAATACGTTTTTTTAATTAAAAAAATTTTATTAAATCCTTAAAATATTTAAATAAAAGTATTATTAAATCGTTAAATTAAATTATTAAATTAAATTATTAAATTAAATTATTAAATTAAATTATTAAATTAAATTATTAAATTAAATTATTAAATTAAATTATTAAATTAAATTATTAAATTAAATTATTAAATTAAATTATTAAATTAAATTATTAAATTAAATTATTAAATTAAATTATTAAATTAAATTATTAAATTAAATTATTAAATTAAATTATTAAATTAAATTATTAAATTAAATTATTAAATTAAATTATTAAATTAAATTATTAAATTAAATTATTAAATTAAATTATTAAATTAAATTATTAAATTAAATTATTAAATTAAATTATTAAATTAAATTATTAAATTAAATTATTAAATTAAATTATTAAATTAAATTATTAAATTAAATTATTAAATTAAATTATTAAATTAAATTATTAAATTAAATTATTAAATTAAATTATTAAATTAAATTATTAAATTAAATTATTAAATTAAATTATTAAATTAAATTATTAAATTAAATTATTAAATAATTATATTAACTTTAATAATATATGATTATTTTTAATAAAGTTTTTAAAGCTTATTATATAATTTATAATTAATTATTTATTATTTTATTTTATTTCGTATAATTACTTTTAAAATATTTTATATAATTATTTATATATAATAACTTTTTAACGTAATTTTAATAATTTTAATTTTATTTATAATTAAATTTTTTAACGTTTATAATAAAAGTAATTAATTTTTAACTTTTCGTTAATATTATATTAATTTTATTATATTTTTTATATTTATATTTAATTAATATAAAAGTAATAAAAATAATAGTTTTATATTATTTTAAAAAATATTATTAATTAATTAATTATTTATATATAACTTAAAATAAAAGTTATTTTAATTATATAAAAACTATTTAAATATTATAAGTTTTATTATTTTAATAAAATTAAATATAATTATTATATTTATTTATTTTCTTTTAATTTTTTATGTTATTTTATAAGTTATTTTTTAATTAAATAATTATTTAAATAAATTTATAACCTTTTATTATTATAGTTTTTTAAGTTATTAAAATTAAAGTTATTAACGTTTTATTTTTTTTATTAAACCTTTAAAAATTACATTAAAAATTCATTTAAACGTAAATTAAATTAATAAAGTTTTAAAATGTTTTTTATATACGAGTAATATTTTAAAATAATATAATATTTTTAAGTTAATTTAAATTAATTTAAATTAATTAACGATGAATTTTATTTATTTTTTAAAAAGTATTATTATATAAATAAATTAACGTAATTAAATAATTAAGTTTAATATTATATATATATATATAATAATTATTTAATAATTAAAAAAAATAACTTTTTAAATAAATATTATATAATAAAGTATTTTAATACTTTTTATATAATTTAACAAAGTTTTTAATGTAATTTGTATAACTTTTTTATATAGTTATTATTTTAATTATTTAAATATTACCGATAATATTTAATATAATATTATATAATTAATTAAATATTATATTTAAATTTTTTTAAAAAATAATTACGTGTTATTTTGTATAATATTTATATATATATATATATTTAAAAAAATTTATTTAAATAAAATATAATAAAATTTTAAAGTTTAATTTATAAATATATTAAAAACTAAAATATATTTATATAAATATAAAATATAAAACGTAAATTATAACTTTAAATATTTAAGTTATATTATTAAATTATTAATAAATTAAAAGCTATTTAAGGAATATTATAAAAATAATATAATTAATAGTTATTATTATTATTTCTTTTTATTTTATAAGTAAAATAAAAAAGTGTTTTATAATAAAAAAAAAATAATAATAATAATATATATATTATAATATTTTTTAATATTAAGATTTTTTGTTTATTATTAAATAATAATATAATAAATAATTATTAATAATATTATAATATATATTCTTTTTTAATTTTATTAAACTTATTTTTATATATATAAAATAAATGTATTATTATTTATAAAAGTTTTAAAAGCTTTATTACTTTTATTTTTTTTAAGTTATTAATTAAATTATTATTTTTATTAATTTATCGTATTTTATAAATTTCATGTTATTTATATAATTATTAAAAGGTTATAATATTAATTATTAAACGTTTTTTTTAATAATACTTAATTTAATTAAGTATTTATATAAAAAAAAGTTAATATAAATAATAATTAAAATTTCCGGGATTTTTAATTATATAAAAATTTAAATGGTAATTATTTTAATTATTATAATAATATTTATATTATATATTATAATAGTATTTATTTTATATATTATAATATATATTTTATTAATTAACACGTTTTATATAACCTTTTTTAATTTAATTAAACTTTAATATATTAAGTTTTTTATAATAAAAAACATTGTATTTTCCTTTATTTTATTAATTAACATTATAATAAATTTAATTTATAAAAACGAAAATTTTAATAATTTTTGAATTAATAAAAACATATTTAATATTTTTATATAAGTGTATTTTTTATTATTTAAGTCGGTTATTTAATTTTATAATTACTTTTTTATTTAAATTAAAGTATTATATTATTTATAATAAATTAAACGTTACTTTTAGTTAATAAATTATAATAATATAAGTTCCTTTTATTTTTTATTTAATATATTATTATTATTATTTATTAAAAGTTATTATTATATTAATAAATTTAATTTTTATTTTTTACTTTTTTTATATAATTAATAAATTATTATTTTTAATTATTAATACACTTTTTTAAAACAAAAAGGATTTTTTTACATTAAAAAATATTTTATTTTTAACTATTAAATTAACTTTTCGTAAATTTCTTTTTTATATCGTTAAATATTTTATTAAATAATTTAATAATAATAAATTTATCGTTAAATATTAATATAAAAAGGTATTATAAGTAAATTAACGTAGTTAAATAATTAAGTTTAATATTATATATTAATATAATAATTATTTAATAATTAAAAAAGAAAATAACTTATTAAATAAACATTATATAATAAAGTATTTTAATACTTTTTTATACGGTTTAATAAAGCTTTTATATAACTTAAATACGGCTTTTATAACTTTTTTATATAGTTATTATTTTAATTACTTAAATATTATCGATAAATATAAATTATATATTAATATAATTATTTTATTTTTATTTTTATAATAATTAAAATATATTATTTATTAATAAATCCCGGTTTTTATAATTTTATATAAAGGTTTTTTAATAAATAATTATATTTATAAAGTATTAATAAGTTATTTTTAACGGTAATTTAATTAATATAAACTTATTTAATTTAATTATTAATTAAATATATATTTAAGTAATATTTTTAAATTATAAATACATTCCTTTTTATAATAATATCAAAATAAAAACGAATATAATTTATTAATTAAATTATTAAATTATTAAAAATTAAGTTAGAATAAACTTTTTATTAACGTCGGTATATTTTAATATAATAAAACGGTATTTTTCGTAAAAGTAGTTTATATTTTTATTTTTAATTTTATAAACGATTTATAAATTAAAGTTTTTAATTTCGTTATATTTTAATTTATTATATTTTTTAAAAGAAAATATATTTTAATTAATTAATCTTTTAATTTTTATTATATTTAACGTTTTAAATGGTTTATTATTTATAAAAATTAACTTTTTTTTATAATTTAATTATTGATTATATATTCGATTTTTTTTTACGATAAATAAAATATATTATTTATAACATTATTTTTTAATTTATTTTTATTTTTAAAAAAGTAATTATAACTTTTTTAAGTTATTAAAAGCTTAATTAATATAAGGATAACTTATCGTAATTTCTTTTTAAATTTAAATTTAATTAAAGTTTAAATAATATTAATATAATATTATTATTAAAGTATAATTTAATTATAATTATTTTAAAGTTTATTAATTTTTTATTAACTTTAATTATATATATTTTCTCGTTTTTAATTAATAATTAATATAACTTTATTTAATTTTTATTTTTTTAATAAA